>OY796660.1:14371080-14882831 GCA_963680705.1 Rhagium mordax | reverse complement strand
CAGTTCCTTAATACACCAAAGACCATTCAGAAATCAGAGACGGGATTAGAGTAGTTCAAATTTAAATACTTATTTGTAACACCTGATAACCATTTACGAGCGTTTTGTAGATTGACATGATATGTTTCATATGTGACCCAAGGAGCCAAACTCACAAAAAGAAGTTTCAGATACAGGAAAGGTATTATCTTGGTAGCGTACTAGAAGTCAAAATATTTGGATGACTAGCTCGGAAGCAAGTATTGTATCTTTGTAGTCTTCCGGTTTAAAAATAATTAGAAGTCATCGTATTTAGCGTCGCGTAAATAGGTAATCAATTAATTTTTGCATATCGTGAAGTTTTCAACTTTGATTCAAATTTAATTTTTTTTTCGTTATCAGATCTTCAGAATAAATTATTAAAGAAATTCGTTTACTCTGGTATAGAAACGGTAGCAACTCTGAAATGATCATCAATGCTATCATAAAGTCCTGCCACTCTATATTTTACAAAGAGAATAAAGTAAAGCTTGTTTAAATAAAATTAAATTTTGATTGATTTTGATTTGTTGTTTAATGAATTTCATTGATGTAGGTATGTGAGGTATATAGAATTCATAGAAATATTTTTGTATTTATTTATTTATTTGTTTAACGTCTATAAAATTATATTTAATGCCATGGTAATTATACTAATAGGAATACGAAGATAAGGATATACAAATAAAAATATTTCTAATAATAGCAACCCAGTTTATTAAAAAAAAAACAAAAAGAAAAATACCAATTTTTTTAAAATTTTTTGCCTCGGCCCTCTTGAAAAAAAAAATTCGGGCCGTTCACTTAAAATTTTATTTTAGATCCATTTGGAAAAAAAATTACGCCGTTTCATTTTCATTGCAGTATACTTTCTGATTTTTAAAAAGTCATCTATCAAAGTGATCAACAACAGATGTGGAGTATTTGTTGACAGTTAAACTTATTTTATCGAAAGGACTAAATATTGCAGCTGTAGTTTAACAATATGCACTAGTTTGGGTGGTGCCAGACTCTGGCTTACTCAATCTAGCTCTGCGAGATTGACACTTTATATAATGAGAAGTTATTATCTAGGTGTTTTTAGTTGAAAAAAATTTAAAGATTTCGGGAAAAAAGTAGAGTCAGACAGGGTTTCGGGCTAGAGAAAGTGGAAACAATTTAAAGTTTCTACTTTAAAATTGAAAAATAAAAAAAATAAAGCTGACATCCCCTGCGAGGCTGTAAATTTTTTATAGTAGGTTTAAAATGGCGGGGCAATATTTAAAAAATGATAATAAAACGGCCTCTGCGGGGCCGAATAAAACCCCTACCGGGCTGTATTTTTTTTTAAGAGGTTTAAAACAGCCATATTTTTTAAGGTATGGTTAAGTTAGCTCTGCGAGGCCGACCGCCGGCTCTATATAAGTTATATCTTGCTATCGTAATTTTGTTGGAATTTTTTTTTCTAGATAGGGGGGTATAGGGTAGAGAGTTCGACAAAGTTTCGGAGTAGAGAGAGAAAGAAAATTTAGGGTTTCTACTTAAAAATTAAGAAATCAAAGAAATAAAGCTCGGGAAAAAATGTTTTTGACAAAATTTTTTTTGGGTGACAGGGCAAAAGTGGAACTTTATTTTGGAGATGGGGCAAAAATCGAAAAAAAAAAAATTTTGGAACTTTTCCTCGGCCTCCTTGAAAAAAACATTTTCGGGCCGTTCACTTAAAATTTTATTTTAGATCCATTTGGGAAAAAAAAATTTGACGCCGTTTAATTTTTTCTGGGCTTTCTAGGCTTCCGCTGCGATATAAGCGAAAATTTGAATTGTTTGGGAATATTTTCCGGCTTTTCAATTAATAGTGGAGTCCATGGAAGCCGAACACTCGACTCGGTAGAAGGGTCAAGAGACGACCTCTACCGATCACCCATCGGAAACCGCGAGAAAATCGCTTAAAAAATGGCCATTCTAGCGAAATATTAGCGAGAAGCTTCTCATTGGTTCATTTCCAATTTTTTTAAATTCAACTGTCAAAATTGATTTTTCGGAACAGTTTCGGAATCCTGAAGTCGTCCCGAGTCCGAAAATGTAATCGGTCCCCCCCTGAGATCGAAAATAAAAAATAATAAATTTGGGGCACATAACGCTTAGACTTGACTAAAACTTCGGTGACGTAGTCGCGTCTCGGTTTTTTGAAAAATTCACAGCTCGGCCGCGGATTGATATTAAGCAACGAAATTTTCCGGGATCCGAGAAGAAGGTTGGTTCTAGCTTCCCGAAGGTGCGGTCGAAAAAATCCTCCCGGGAAGAGAGCACGGGCGTCCGGAAGAGTATGGTTTTTCAACATAATCGAATCCAAAGGGAAAGGCTGTGGTGCGTTTCTAACGGGTGCGTGTCGGGAATATCGCCGAAATCGCCCCTTTTCAAAAAATCATAACTTTCTTAGGAAGCAAAATCGAGGAAGACGATTACGCCCTGAGATTTTCTAAATTTTAACTAGTTTTAAAAAAAAAGTCACGCCGTTCCATTTTGAAGGAGCCGCACGTTATTAAGCTCGGAAGGGGGACGTGAGTAGAGTAGTAATGGCGGAGCTGGGTCTCCCCCCACCCTTTTTTTTTTGTGGTGGGGGGTAACTAGGGTAATTCGAGTAATGTAGGTAATTAGACTGATGTAATTGCAATAGAGGTAATTAGAGTATTGCAGGTAATTAGCCTGATGTAGTTGCAATAGAGGTAAGTAGAGTAATGTGCAGTAATTAGACTGATGTAATTGCAATAGAGGTAATTGGAGTGGTGCAATGCAATTGTAGTTGTAATTAGTGTATGTACCAATATGTGTATGAGTACTCCAAGTAGTGGTGGTGGGGTAGCTCAGCTAGACTGCTATAAAGAAGATGTAGTCGCAACACAAAATCATTTCTATCGTGTTCTATCGTGAACCATCTACAGCTAACAAATCAGCCTAGTGCAGTCAGTGACTTCAGTTATTTCAAGTGAGCAATATCTTATATTACTCTTTATAATTCTTTCATTATATTCATTTTAAATATGGCAATTTCCGAAGTTGACTTATTAGCACTTAATGAGCTAATAAATCAAGATATGCAGGTTTTAGAGCAAAGATCCATTTCAGCGTTAATTTTAAATAAACCTTATATCATAAAAAAAATATCTTTGGTTAATACAAGATTTGGAAAATCAATCATAGTAACTTTGTTTGAGGAAAGTTCAATTACGACTTTTAAATCATTTTTACCGAAACGGTTTGTGGAAATTATATGTGAGAACACTATCGATAAAATAAATTCGTCAAATGGTAAAGTTACATTGACATATTTAGGACAAAGTTCTCCAGCTTATCCTGGAGCAAAATCTAGTCCATTAATAAGTTTCGGTGTTTAATTCTCAAACAAAAATAATCGTAAAGTATTTAAGTTAGCTAAGTTTAAGTATTAAGTAGAAATGGAATATTGTGGAAGAATGCTAGGAGTATTATAGAATAGTATCACTTGTTAGCCTATAAAGATTCTGATATATCTAAATTGACATTTGTACAACATATTTTTACTTCGTGTACACCAATAGCTCAAACGTAAGTCCATTTAGTGCTGTTTTTTATGTATTTTTTTACATTTCATTTTTTATTTGTAGGTACGCAGCAAAGATGTGGATGCAATATTCAACCCAAACATGGACCCCTGCAGAAGACATTAAATCTGCCATTGAGAGATTGTCTTGTAAACTAGATGACTTAATAAGGGATGCATTGGTTTCATTAAATTATGATATGAATATCTGCTTCGACGCTGAAGAAGTTCGACGGGTTAAAGAAGCTTCTAAAGCGTATAGCATTGGTGTAAATCTATGTGGTAGATATTCCCGTGGCTTCTTAAATTTGGATGAGTTTTGTGAGCATATGGACAGAGTGGAACTAAAACATTTTCTATACGAGATAATGGAGTACCTACCTAAGAATATTATTGAAAAATATCAACTCGACCAGTCTGATGTAGAAGATAACAATGTAGATACATAAATAATATTCATCTTCTATTGTCATATTTATTACACCAAATATTGTATGTATCTGTAGTAAACAATATTCTGTATTTTATATTATATTATAAAACTGAATAAATAAAATACACATTAAAAGATTACATTCATTTTATTTCATATTTCTTATTACACAACAAAAAATACAATCATAGTATAATTAGAACAGTTTTTATTTTAATTTTATATTTAATTCTACAATTACATTCTGAGAAAATAAACAGTTGCAAGTACATCATGATTATTGTTGATAAAATTATCCAGATATCTTGATAGAAATAGGTTGCACTACTTAATTCCACAATAATAAATATTTTCTTTTTTTACTTGACATCGAGAAAACCATTCTGAACCGAGCCATCTAATGCGTTATAACTTAAATATGTATCATGAAGTATAAGTGCATACACTCGAGTTTGTTCCGGAAATTTCGCTTTTCGTGTTTCAAATTCTATTTTTATGTCGACAGTAGATGATTTCACTGCAACAGGTTGGTGTGAACAATCAATGACAAACAAAGGATTCTTCCTGAATTCCCCAAGATCCATCATGGGTTCGCTCATATCTTTATCATAGTAACTACGTTGGAAGTTCTCATAAGCATAATATGCTGCAGAATCGAGCTTCTTATCGAAATCTAAATTCCAACGTTCATATGGATATACTTCAGAGTTTAGAAATAGTCGAATATTATTTATGTCTGCGTGTTTGAACTGTGTAACATCCTTTGTTCTATCATTGGCCTGATCAGTGCCTTGAAAGCCAAGAAGGATGAAAAGTGGGCTTTCAAGACGGGTGGAGAGTTTAAGAGCCCATATGTCATAGGTAGTATCGCGTAGACAGGGAAGCTCATAAAAATCCCACGCACGGTAGACCATCTTAACTTTGGTATTATTACCACTTTTATTAATTCGATTCAATAATTTTAACTTTTGTCGATCTTCAGGTACAATGTGCCTTATCTTCCACTCAATTTTGCTGATTTCCAACTCTGCATCAACCTCACCGATATAGGAGTCTTTAAATGAGCGTGCAATTATCATAATTAATTCTTGCTTCACATTCAGAATGCCTTTGGTATAATCTTCTGCAAAACCCATAAGGAACTTAAGGGGTAGTTTGCCACTGAACACGTGACTGGCGGTATCTAAAATATCTTGTCTCTTTTCAGTGAGACCCCAACCTGTTGTTATTAATGAGCGTGCATGCGTTTGCCCATACGACACCATAGTTTTCATTGTGGTAGTAATACCAGGTCTTCTGACTACTGCTACTTGTTCACCACCCATTTCCAGTCGTATCTCTTCAAAGAGAAATGCTAGTGCATTATTGGATAAATAACAACGCTTTGTGGTGTCGCTAGGAGTAAATTTTCCCTCTATGTATATATAACTTTCTGAAATGTCGAGTATAACATCTTGAAAATTGATGGGAATACGTATTTCATCAGAGTTTCTGTAATATGGGGATCCATATGGTTTATATGTATGCTCATGTAGGCTAACTAGGGAATGATCTAACACAGGTTCATCAAACACCTCAAGTTTGTCACTAGTTGCAGTAGCCACCATTATTATGACCAATTTTTCGCAGTTTTAATCCAATAGATTTTAAAAAGGCTTGATCCTCAGCTGACAATCTATGTCTTAACTGTTTAAGGTATAGACTTTGAATGAATTGCTTTCCACATCTCCCTTTCTTTTTATCCATACTGTTGTTCGCTACAGTATCATACTGATGGTGATGTACTTGCTGTCGCTGTTTATATCTAAAACCCATTTGGTTGGTGATATCCGACTTTCTTCAATTCTAGCCTTACAATAATTTTCTCACCTCGAAAATCGATCAAATCACCGTTGTCGTCCAGTATGCGTAGTGTGATGTTGTCTATTAACTGACACCCTTTAGGTCTAACAGGTAAATATATGATATTTTTGGGTTCTCTAGTAAGTTTGTAGCCAGGCTCAACGTCTATGTCAAATTCAAAGAGAGTGTGTGACTCTTCTGCATTCAGATAAGCTCCAGAAATAATATTGCAATCTACGCGTATCATCCTTACTTTCATAATATCAACAGGCTGTGTTGATTCGTAATTTTTATTTGGTTGTAAATATATTTGTCCAAATCCCAACAGACTTCCTATTGAATTTGGTTGTCTAAAATCTACTTCATACTTTGACAAAATCTCGCACTTTAAGGTATTGTTGTTTGCCCTTAAAGTGAATATTTGCGTGTAATCCTTTCCATCAATATTCATAGCTTTCAACATTGCAGCATAGATTTCATCAATTTCATAAGCCCCCAGAGGTATGTGAACAGTAGTGAATGTATCTTTAGCACTAACCCTATATTGGAAGATGTTATTTGTTTCATCCACATTGTATATGGAGTTGTAAGAGTAGAATCCAATTAAACCTAACCCATGACGACTGCTCCTATCCAGTTCAATGGGTGGATCAAAGTTGACACTTAGCTCACTTAAGCGGCTCGTTAGTGTGAACGTGTACGACATGACTGATATAATTAAATTGTGTTACCCAATTTATTGTGGATTACAGCAATAATGGTATAATTTCCTCTTCTTAGAAGTTGATGGTAATATATTTACATTGTTATTGGATGCCACATTTACATCGTTTACCTTACAATAGCAGCAAAACATTTTTCTAGGTGTTGGACCATCATTTACGTCAACATTGCTTTCATAATCATTAAGGTAATGTTCTGTACAATATTGATATTTTAATATATCGACATCGTTCTGAAGATGTGTAGGTAGCTTATCCCATACTAATGCAATTTCATGTGAAGCCAACCCAATCATCACCTCTTTGGGCATATCTGCTAGTTGTTGTTTGCTCATCTTCAACAGACTACGCAAACGGGAGAATGCAATTAGTGAGTGACCCATTCGCTTGATACCTTCTCGATCTATTGCTGGGGTCATAGATTTCAGTTCCATGGCGTTTTATATTTGTTTCGTAGAGAGAAACTTTAAACACAAATGTCCACACAACACTGTGTTAAAATTCTGTACACGTTTGTAGTTATAGAATATTTGGTTGGCCCTCCTTGAATCGTTATTGAAATATGTAACTAATTCTATAGGTGGGGGTAAGTCGCCAAAACTATCAAAATAATTTACTAAACTACCTCGTTTTTTATATGCCACCCAATGTGTCCCAGGACCATATATACTATCCAAATTGATTATTGCGGATTCATTGTAATGTGGCCCATGTCTTGGTAGTGAGTCACGCATAAATACACCTCGAAAGTATGCTACCTTCATTTTATTAGCATAATATTTAAGATCAATGTCGGTAAGAGGTCTCCGAGGTAGGGAGTCTATTAGTTTTTTGAATTCTGTTTTAGATAAAGACCCATCCCCTTTCGGTATGGCTTCATATACATCCCCTTACCACTTTTCATAGCTATTGCTTCCATACTTCTGTTGTGCCGATTTGCTTCAGCTAATTCTTCTCTACCCTTTTTCACATCATTTACAGCTTTAGCAATACCAGCAGCCGTACCAGCCAAACTACCCAATGCAGATAATCCAGCAAAAATGGGTATTAGAGGTAAAATACCACCAACTTTTGGAATTGGTATAATTCGAGGTGTTTGAATATTGCGTTTTCCACCGGCCTGTTTTATATATCGACGTGCAGCTTTTAGAGCAATTTCAACCACCTTCTTTTGGTCTTTTACTTTTTTGCCTCCAGCATTTCGCAGTGTGTCACGCACTTTTCGTACTATCCCAGATCCAAACGCTGTCTTTTTAACATTCTTCTTACCTTTCTTTGTTTTCTTGATGATTCGTTTCCTTATTGGATTGCGAGATATTGTTGAATTACATCCCATACCAAGACGTTGTTTTCCCTTCATTATAGTTGTGACTAACCAAGCAGCTGCCTTTTCTCCACGTCCTGCGTCTTTGGATTTCACCCGTTTCCACGCAGCCTGTTCAAGCTGATAGTCTGCTTTATGGCGGGCTGCTTGATTACTGCTATTTTTGTCGTATGCAATATCGTGTTGCTTACACGCTTTATCGAGCTGATTTATGCCAGAATCACCTCGTGCTAACCTTTTATTTAAATCTGTGCCTGGACCACAAAATTGATAACCTGGCAAATGCAACTCGACGGGGAGCTTATTAATCAGGGAATTAACTAATCCTCCACCGCGCTTCGTACGTTTTTCACGTGTGTATCGTATCGTAGAAACCATTTAAATAAGAGTTGTAAATCACACATCTACTTATATAACATTTAGCCGCGGTACAATGCACATTGTGAAACAGAAACAAACGCTTTCTATAGATAATTTGGATGAAAAAGTTGGGCGTGGGTTAAGTGCTGATAATCGCCATGGACCACTACTACCTTCAACTGTACGTGCCCTCATAATAGGACCCTCGAATTGTGGGAAAACAAATGTCTTAATATCTTTGATCACGCATCGTTTAGGTTTACGTTTTTTAAATATTTACCTATACTCAAAGTCTATAAATCAACCCAAGTATGAGTATCTACGTAATGTATTAGCGCCGATTGAGGGGTTAGGATTTTATACATTTAGTAATGGTACGCAAATAGTGGAACCATCCGAGGCAAAGCCAGAGTCTGTGTTTATATTTGACGATGTAATATGTGAGAAACAAGATGTTATAAGGGGATATTTCAGTATGGGCCGACATAGAAATGTGGATTGTTTTTATCTTGGCCAGACATACTCTCGAATCCCGAAGCAGCTAATAAGAGACAATAGTAATTTAATTGTTGTCTTTAAACAGGACGACATGAATCTGCATCACATCTTTTCCGATCATGTGTCACCTGATGTAACGTTTACAGTATTTCAAAATATGTGTGCAAAGTGCTGGAATGACAAATATGGATTTCTAGTGATTGATAAGGATAGAGAAGTACAAGGTGGGCGATATAGAAAAGGGTTTGATAGCTTCATATATCTATAATGCATTTTATTAAAAACTTCACTTGAATTACATACGTCGTTAGGATTACTTCGTTTACGTATGCGCTAAGATGAAGGTTACCAAAGATAATAAAAAATATAACAATCTTGCACATCCCAGTAGCGAAATAACACTCAAGCGACAGCTGATTGAGGCAACAGATGCTGTGCGGAAGAAGTTTAACTATATCAAGAACAAAGATATGGAGATGCACGTAACACTTGAAAAGATCTACCAACCGATAACTGAACCTTTAAATGTTATATCTTCAGCAGCAGAGAACAAATCTCATATCCAACAATTACATTCAAAACCATCATCATCAAGGGTGTCCACCCAGAGGGCTGTATCATGGGAGAGTGCTTCTGAAGAAGGATCCGATAAGTATGTAGGTGGTGATGATGTTCCACATTATATCCCCATTATGGAAACACCACCATCGTCAATAAGAACAACCCCTGTATCCGAAACTTCTCCAGCTAGTAAACTAGAAAAAAGACATGAGGTTGTAAAAAGACATATACAAAATTTAAAATCTGGTGATTCCAAGTATGATAGTTTATATGGAGTGCGTGTAGATCCCAAGACAGGCAAACTGCTGATGGGCAATGCCGAAATACGTTTTTCCCATGGAAATATTACGCTATGGTATGGCAATAAGAAACTTGGCGTGTATCTAGGTAGTCCTAAATTGTACGATCTAATATTTCTAAAACGCCCAACAATTTTAGATGATAATAGAGAGGGTGTTCTCGATGATGAATGGAGTAAGATATATGGAGAAATACTAAGAAAAACAAAGGCACCTTACAAAAAATTCGATGTAGCGAATGGCTATAACACTACTAAGCGTGGAAAATTTCACAAAATTATCAAACCATTAACATCTTCTACAATTGCGACACGATCGTCAACAAGTGGTCACGGCTTAAAACGTGTACCTACCCACAAATTGTACAGAAATAAAGATAAAGAATATATTTTTTGGAATAAACCCAGCGAACTCGTGGATCGTCTACGTCTACTATGGAGTTCGAAAATAGCGGGAAATAACAACCACGACAATGAAATAATAGAAATAATATCAGAACTTAGGGAAGAAAAAATAGTGTATTAAAGATGAAATAAAACATAGTATCATTATACTTAATAAGTATTATATAGTCTGCAATTTATAAACCGCATCAGATGCAGTCAGAAATGTCTACTGTAAACACTATCGACAAATTTGGACGCAGCAAAAGAATTAGTGCGAGTAAGTTAATAGCCCATCGTGGATTACCTGGCGTGGGTTTTAAACTTACCAGAGATAATCACTATGATATTGAAAATAAGCGTTTAAAAAATTTAGGGGAACCTGTCGATGATCAAGATGGTGCAACATGTAATTACGTTAACAAGCGTCTACAAACAAATGATGAAAATGCTGCCAAAGCTATTTTTGATACAACCGATGTAATTATTGGGGAAATGAAAAAATATGTTGATGTGGGACTTATAAGAAGTGGAGAAGAAAATCGCGCTATTTTCAATAAACAAAATAATGAGATGATGCAGAAAATGAAAATAGAAATGAGGAAATATGTTGATAAAGCAATTTCTGAAGTTAAACGTTCGGCCATAAACAATCGCAATACTTTAATCACTAGAATCTCTAAATTAGAGCATATTGCCACCGAACTCCAACCAAAGAAGGTGCAATCCGGAGGCCTAGCATTTCCACCAGAACTAATGCCTGAAGTTGATATATAGCTGAAGACAATTTTATAATGGAGGTTAGCAGCGAAAAATTACAAGTTGTTAACGAGTTACATAGAAATGCTCGACGAAATTTTCGTAGAAGGCGAACCATAATTAAGGGGTTTGGTGATTTGTGGCAAGCAGACCTAGCTGAAATGCAGCCATACGCTGATAAAAATAGAGGGTATCGTTATATTCTTGTAGTGATTGACTGCTATTCCAAGTACGTATGGACCAAACCTATTAAAAATAAAGCAGCTGTAGAAGTTACCAAGGCTATGCAGACTATTATTCAAGAAGCAAATTATTCACCGAGAAATTTACAGACCGATAATGGTACTGAATTCTATAACAGAAAGTTCTCCGCATTAATGAAGCGGCACGAAATTAATCATTATTCTACGTATAGCACAAAAAAAGCAGCAATTGTTGAGCGAGTAATCCGCACATTAAAAAATTGGTTGTATAAAGAATTCTCAGCTATGGGTAAATATAAATGGCTCGATATCCTACCAAACGTTACAAAAAGTTACAATGACAAAGTCCATCGTACAACTGGCAGAAAGCCCATTGATGTCAAACCAACTACACATTTAAACGTATATAATTATATTAAGATTGCTCTGAAACCGAAATTTCATCTCGGTGATATAGTTCGTATTAGCAAGTATAAAGGTGTATTTGATAAAGGGTTTACACCGAACTTTTCAACAGAACTTTTTAAAATTACCAAAATAAACATAACAAATCCCACAACTTACCTGATAGAAGACTTGTTTGGACACCCAATCAAGGGATGTTTTTATGAAATGGAGCTACTAAAAGCAAAATACCCCGATGTGTATCTAGTTGAAAATGTATTAAAGAAGAAAGGAAATAAAGTGCTGGTAAAGTGGTTGGGGCTATCTGTAGAACACAATTCGTGGGTTGATATAGCTTCTATTGTTTAAAATTGTCATTAACTAGAAAAATATATTAATGTATCATTATATAGTTATGTCGATTGAAATATTTTAATATGTGTCACAAATGAATAATAAAATGAATATACTTTATTAATATTTATTTAATTTATTTCCTTCATTTTAAATTGTAAAAAAATTAAAAATAATCATTTTTTTTTTTTTTTTTTTAACACTTGAAAGATAATAAACATACACATAAATGTTTTAATTCCTTTTTATTTTCCTACAATCTATATTATAAGAATGATACAAATATACATATAACATAAAACATAAAATTAATTAAATATAATTAAAAATTATAATTAAACATTAAACAAACATAAAAAATAATATAAAAAGTACAAACTAGAAAATCTAATATTATTATATGGGTACTGTTCTTTTTCCAGTATTATTGCACACAAAACAACCTTCGATGGCACCGACTGTCACTGTGTCATCGCCACAAGCTTTGCACTTTATGGTAGGTACGTCCCACCACTCAACCGTGTTGTGCAGACTTGCGTGTTGGTGAACAGCCCCCTCTACGACCATGCGAGAATACGATACGTAGCACCTAGTGCACATAAAGTATTTTCCCTGGTCAATGCTGCATACCACAACGAAGGCCGCTGTAGCACACACCTTGTCCATTGTACCAGCCACCATATCTTTTATCTGGAAAGCCATCTCGTGCTGGTCTTCCTCGATGAGGTCCGCAACATCGACTTCTATACCATCGTCCACCATTTCGTCGACTCCATCGTCCACTATACCATTTTCGCCGCCTTCGATGACTTCCTGGATATCGATGTTGGCACCATTGGCATCAACATCAGCAGGTGCTCCAATCTCCACAGCCTCAGCAGGTACCCCCATCTCCGCAGCCTCATGATTAAACAGCATCCAATTATTGGAATCTTCTTGCGCCAACCGTCTTAGAATAGATATAATAGATGGATTTGCCATTTCGATACGTGGTATATAGATAGAAATAGTAAATGCAACTAAGTTTGGTTTAATATTACTCCCATATATATAGTAGTGTGGGGAGGGAGTCACTCTAAAATAATAGAGGGGGTATTCATATCCAATCATAGGATACGTGTTATTATGAATTTTAATTAGTGAAGTTTGACACCTTAACCACTCGGCCAACCTGACTTATTCATTGATTCAGTAAAACACTATACATTAAATGTTTACCCCCTCTCCATCATCAATAATAGAGGTGCCTGTAAAGTAATGTTTGTAGGAGGCGCCACTGCTGGGGGTGGAGATTAGTTTGCTTTATATAACACACAGCAACGCTCTTGTTTGTCAGATTTAAAATTATTAACATCATGGACACTTCTCAAGTAAATTGCGTCTCCTCCAGCACCGACTCAAAATCAACGTCATCGACCTGGTCAATGCCTAGTGAATACGGCCCAGACAGCAGTGATTGGTGGGAACGGTCACCTCCATCGTATTCGATAGACGAAGAGGACCAGGAAGACGAAGAGGACCAGGATGACCAAGCTACCCCAGATAGCATTGACGACAGACCAATATCACCTTCATCTTATTGGATAGGTGAGAATCTAGGCGAGGACCAAGATAACCCCCCGGACAGCAGCACTGATAGGGCAACATCACCATCAGCATGGTCTATGGAAACGGTGTTCTACGATCCAGACGGCCAGCCATCACCTGACCAGAGCCACTGGTCAGATTATCAGCTCTTGATAGAGTGCGATAATGTCTGCGAGGGAACAGATTAGGCATCCATATAAATTAAACATTGTAAATAATTTAATAAATAGTTTTAGTAAATAAATTAATTGTAAGTCATTTAATACATTTATTTACTTAATAAACTCTTAAATATTTATTTAATTTATTTCCTTCATTTTAAATTGTAAAAAAATTAAAAATAATCATTTTTTTTTTTGTATAATTTTAAAAGTTTCCTACAAAATAATATGTTATTACAATACTAAAAATATATTTACAGTTTATGGTTATAATATATATTACATACACACATACATATATACAAATAATATAATTTATTTATAATTAAGACACCAACAGTCCCTATTATGGTGAGTCCAACTACTATAAAACACACCAATGCGATCACACAAGATGAGTGCCCCTGACATACATTTTATGCAAATGTTGTTCCAACAATTGTCCTCGTACTTACTACAGTACACGCATCGTTGTCTTAATTGTGGTTGGTCTGCTTTGCAAGCTTCACATACGTCTCGATATATACCAAAATTCGTTCTTTTGAGTATGGTAAGACAATTGCGACATTGTGTTTCATTTGGACAATTGTCTCGAAATTCTTTTTTCTGCACTGGGTTCTGAATTACACACTTTTTGCACAGTCCAGTGCATGGGTTGATAATTTGCTTCCTCCATGCAGTATAGCAATTATGGCAAATTCTTGAATTATTGTAACTATACGGTTGTACTGCTATTATTGGTTTTAATTTCCACTCTCTTGGTAGGACCATTGTATGCACTTCTGTTTTAAGACACGATTGTGTTACGTAAGAAGTTTGAATGCGTTCCTCTTGTGGTCACTCTTGGTTTAAATAGCTAATAGTAAACTTGACGCAATAGGAAGGGCGTCACCGTCACGAATTATAGAATATAAAACGGAGGAGGTTTAACATCAAATCAGTTGAGTTCCAACATTTAAAGATGGCTTATAGACGATTCCTCACTGAACTGGCAGAAAATGATATGGGTGCAATGGTGTTACACCGAGATGGTGTAAATCAAGAGCTTCAGGACTTGAATCAAGATGCTGTCCACAGGGGGGATCCCATCATCGTGGAAAATATCAATGTCGACCAAGAGGGTGCCGACTGGGGAGATGGCAACCTGGTTCCCGTCAGTGTAGATGAAGGTCTTGGGGATGATGTGGAAGACGAAGCGGGAGAGTTAGCCTTCTCCGGAAAAATATTAAACAATTATGATGATCGGCGGAGACTATATTGCACGTCAGCGTCTTTTGTCATAATCAGAACCAGGCCGGATGCAACCAAACACTTCCTGTGTGGGCTATGTTATATATCCTATACACGGATAGTGTCCGGACGTCACCAGCATGTAAATATTCACAAAACGACGACGTTGGATGGTGCAATGATAACGAAATGTAAATGTTGCAGCACAAACTTGGTGCAATTGCATCGAATTGAAGTATGTCATACATGTAATAATGTAAATAAAACAATTGCGTGAACGATACAACGTGTTTTACTAAATTTGATTCGTTATAAGTAGTATTTATTAATGTAAATTTATATTTCATTTTATTTTTAAGTTTAATTGTATATATTTTTTAATTAATAAAAATATTTGTGCCACCCTGTATATTACAAGTTGTGAAAATTAGTAAATCATATAAATATTAAAACAAATGAACATATGAATGATTTTATTAAAAAGTATTTTGAAAAAAAAATGGTTATCTTTTATTTATTATTATTTAAATTAAATTAAAATATCTCAAGATATAAACTGATTCAAAATAATACAGTTGTAAATGTATAAAGCCGATAGCTTGGGTTGATTTTATAGCCTAAGGCCATGCGACCCTGCCTGGTAAATACGGATCGATGAGCAGGTAGTTTTTTGTTGAAATTAGGAAATAGACCTAACTCTTGTGGGGCGTTCGAGTAGCCGAGCGGGCAAATACGCGTCGATCTTGAGGTCACTCAGAAGACCACAGGATCGAATCCTCGGACGCCCCCCGGAGAAAGGAGGTGGTGGTTCTCCGGTTTTTTTTTTAAATTTGACCTTTGACCTTTCCTAATTAACCATTAATTTTGATTTTCATGTGTTTAAAATTCGATTTTTTTAATTTTTTTTTTTTTTTTTTTTTTTTTTTTTTTTTTTTATGTTGTTATTAACCTATTAAACTCTTTATTTATTTAAATTAATTAACCTTTACATTATGTGTTTATTCATGTCAAACATGTACTCATAATATGCACAATTAACTAATTAATTTTTTTATCATTTTTTTATCATTTTTTATTCACTTTTTAAAATTTGTTTTAAACTTTTTTATATTTATTTTTAACAATATATTCTTACATAATAATACACAGTAATTTATTTTTTATCATTTTTTGTCTTTTATTTGTATCATTTTTTTGTAATTATTTGTCATTTATTTTTTTGACAAACTTTTTAATTTTTTTTAATATTTTTTTATTAATAATATATTTTAAACCTAATTAACAATCTTATCTGACTAACAATATTCTTAAATAACTTAAAAATCTAACTTAATTAATTTGCCTTTATTTGTATGCTCTTTTAATTATTTTTGTCATTTATTTTTTTTGACAAATTTTTATTTTTTTTTTGGGGCATTTATTTTTTTAATTATTTTTGTCATTTATTTTTTTTGACAAACATTTTAAATTTTTTTTGGCATTTATTTTTTTAATGTTTTTTTATTAATACTATATTTTAAACCTAATTAACAATAATCTTATCTAACTAACAATATTCTTAACTAACTTAAAATCTAACTTAAAATAACTTTCCGCCGCGTGTGCGCAAGTGCTCAGCCACCCATTTGATCCGAAATAAACCTCATCTGCTTTGCAGTTTTGTCGAGAGCCTCCCTTTGTCTCTTTACGTCGGCCTCTAATTTTGCGGCTCTTTCCCGCATATCAGCAGCACGACGCAAGATTTTCGGATGATCCCGACAAAGCCTCAAATTTAAATCATGTGTTCTCTTAAGTTGACCGTATATTTTAAAAAATTGTTTAACAGATGTTTTGGTGTCAACTTGCGAGAACACCTCCGATTCAGAATCAGAGTCCGCTTGTGCTGGGAGCGGATTCTCATTAACAATCGGAGCTACCTCTGGCGGCGGTGGCAACACCGCATTAGAGCAACCCGGTTGTTCTAATGCGTCATTGCGTGGTGGTGGCAACACCGCATTAGAACAGCTTGGCTGTTGTAATGCGCTATTGCCAGGTAGAGGTACAGCCACAAACGACGCAGACGGTTTTACCTGCCCTTTACCTGCCGAAACCTTATTTTTTTTTGGTGAAGCAGGTAGCGGACTTAGAGGGGCAGGTACAACTGTCTGCGCGAAATCCATTATCTCGTCCCATAAAGTCGCGTCACAGTCTATGGATTGTGTTTCTGTACGTCTACCTTTACCTTTTGATGGCGCCGACGACGACTTTGTGTTTTTATTGTTGTTTACATTACTAGGCAAAAAGTCGTCATCGGAGTCATGTGCCACCAGAGACATAGATGATTTGCGCGGATGAGATGCGCGTACATCCTGACACCCTGAAGTAGATGGTGTGACTTTAAATTTTTTGTTTAAAGCCAAACCATGTAATTTCGGGGTATGAACGGCTTTACCTGCATTACTCCTGGATACGGTGACATTGACGGTATTGCCGAGGTCACCATCTTCAAGGTGCAAAACAGGTAAATCTGCGCCAGGATGTATATTGCCGTGCATCTGCTGATGGTGCCCATGATACGCTAGCTGACTACCGCCTTCGTTAGAACACGAAGCGCCCCCAACGTCAGCAGCAATACCATCTTTAACAATAATGTTGTTTAAAACATTAACCCTGCCAGAGGATGGATTTTTTATTGCTGACTTCACAGCACCGCCATTAATGGCGGAACCTGACGCCGTAGATGCGTCAGGTGATGGTTTAAACGTAGCCAAATACGTCATTAAAGTCAAGGGCGGTAAAGTTGGTGGCGGTGTCGACGAGCGCCTTTTACGCCCACCAGCAGATGATACATTTTTAACGGTTCTTACCATTTTGTTCACAAAAACTGAGCAATGAAATTCACGAGAGCACACTTGCACACACTAGCACAGGTGAAGACGGAAAGAATCTTGTAAGCGTCCTCAAACCCAAGCCAAGCTAACTTCCCCCTCCAACGGTAGGGAGTGGGTGACCACTCTCGTCTCTCATTGGTTGGACGACATCACGTGATTTATGCAAGCCAAGCTTTCACCCCACTGTTGATTTTCTTTGTCTCAACAGAATCCCGCTACAAAGTGACGTCAAACTTTTCTAAATGTCATGCGCACATCGAATAACTGACGCAACAACTTTCTATTTGAAATGACATCACATTCCTGACTGCAGCATAAAACGACATTTTAGTTTTAGCAACGTCACCTACTCTTACATTGTAAAACTGTATCATTACACACACCTCTTCAAGTCACTACCTACATTATTTATAATTTACGATTTAACCTAATCGATATTTAACTTATTTTGGGAGAAAGGTTTACTAATAACAACACTGTGATTTTTATTTAGATATTTTTATTCTATTATTTGAAAGTACTTAAAATTATCACAATAATTTTGTATTATAATGTTACAATTAAATATTGGTGAAATTTTGTAGTTTGAATTTTCCAGTTTAGTAGTTCATGTATTCGAATTTTCGACCTTTACGTTAGAAGATGAAATAAAAATTTTAAATTAATTATTGGCTTAAATCAGCTATTGCTGCAAGTAAAGCGTCCAAGTTTTCATTTTTTTTCTCCATATTATTTATGGCAACTATCAGTCGTTCTATATTTTGTTCTTGTTCGCTCTGAAAAAATGATATGTCACGGTGCCCCCACGGTAATGTTTTAGTAGTATTAGGAATAACAAAACGTTTGTCATCGTGTTGGGACAAGGCCACTTTGTTCTTTATTTCTGTGTAAATGTCATGCAAGCAACTCCGAAACGTATTCATTTTTCTAAATATTAAACCTCCCCGCTCAACGATTTTCTTATAGTCATCTATTGACAGCTGCTTTCTAATAACAGATTTCTTCACACCTTTAGCTTTTTTGAGTTCATTATCCACCGATTGTATATAATAAGCTTTCGCACCCGTACCATAAAAACTAATAATGGGATCAGAGGGGAACTCGTCTTTCATTTTACCTAACACCGACAAGCCCTTATGAATATTAAATTTATTTATTTCTTCGTAGTTAGATGTATCGAATTTGTCTGGATTCTGTATTATGAAATTATAAAAGTTATCTGTAAATGTTTTTATAATCAACGAATCCGTATCTGTATACAGCAAAGAAGCATTATCGCCGAAATGTTTTTTGATAACGTCGTAGAAAAAGTTGTATAATACTGTCTTAGACAACTCCAAGATACAAAAACCAACGTAAATTGGTTTGTTGTAGACTACCTTTAGTTTACCCATATGGATGGCTACAAAATCATCAGTAAATATTGAGCATGATTTAAAGTTAGGGCGTGTTATTAATGCATTTGCACCCATACTCCGCCTAACGCTCTCCCAGTGGGTAACTAATTTTATATCCATTCTATTATCAACATTTTCCATTGTCTTACCGAATACTGCGTTATTTAATAATTTATACTGATCTTTTTCAAATTTATTCTTAGCCTTATTTCTCATATCGGTGTTTAGGTCAATATATTTTTTAAGCCAAGGTGATTGTTTGAATTTAAGTATTCTATGTGTTTTTATAACCATTAACCCGTTATCTAGCGCTTGTTTCAAATTTATATAATGCACAATATATCTCCTCTTATCGTTTAAATTTGGTATCAGTTTTGTCAATTTCGATTTTGATTTTGGTGGAATAATATTTTCTACTAAAAAGGGTAGGTCTGAGTGTAAGTCGTGTAAATCTTGTGGATAATGTATGTCTACTTCGAGAACATACCCATGGGTGCTTTCATCTGAAATGCTCGTAATATCTAAATTCATGATTTCTTCTTCGGACAGCCACACGAATCCACCTGTCGGCAATTGTTGCGACATACTATGCCCATATAGGTTCGTGGCATCTAGATATGTGATGAATGAAGAAGGTTCTTTGGGGTCGTAGTTAGGGAGAAATTTGTTATTCGCAATATGTTTCCTTTCCGTACACTGGCTTACTCCACCACGTATTCCCTTTTTAAAAAAATGGATCATATCAATGTCCGTTAATAATTCCAACTCCACTTTGGTTAGTTTTAACATAGCGTCCCACGAGAGACCCGGACAAGTGTAATACTGAGCAGGATCAAGTTTATATTTTTCCAAACAAATTTTACGAAAATTTTCAAATACGTCACACAAAAGGAGTACGTCTGATTTTAAATAAAGATCTGAGTAATCGCCCAAATTCTGACAATCAAACAAGTTCCACACATCGTTAGCCCTCTGATAATCTTTATCTGTTATATGTTCTTCATTTAGGTTATCGTAAAATTCATCTTTCGAGGGTAACTCTACATTATTTAGTTTCTCTAAACTATCCATAAAACTATATGGAAATACACCCTTTTGCCTCATTAAATTAAATTTTTCCTTATCTGTATAGAAACTTCCCGTAACAAACAATTGGTTATCAGTTAAGTTGCCCCCTAAATTTTGCAACGATGTTGATAAGAACTTAAAACTATCGATGAATCGTAGTTGTATAAATTTCCGTTTTTTCTCCCCTTTCTTATTGACGTAATCATGCATATAAAGGTGTTTCGTGAAAGATATATATTTTTCTTTATTTTGTGCTATAACATCAACTCTGTCCTTATGTGCACAGAGCTGTTTTATAAATAGGTGACTGTCGTAGCCACTCATATTGTGAAATATGATAGGTACAAAATTTGGTAATTTGTAATTTAAGTTACATACAGAGTGTGCGGCACCAAATCTTACTTTACCAGTTATATGACAATGATCTCTAACTTTTACATCCTCTACTTTAAATGGTTTCTCACATATACCGCATACGGTCGCATTCAGGAAGTCTTGTCTTTCTTGTGCTGTGAGTTTAGCCATTGGGACTATATCTTTCATATATCTGTTATAGATTTCCCTTACATCGGCTTCAATACGCGATACAAAAACTTTGGCTACATCAGATCCTCGATAGAGTTCAAATTTTGATAAAGAATTGTCAAAAGAACATTTTATGAAATATGCGAAGGAGTAAGGTTCGTGTATAAAAGTTTTATTTGTATAAGAACGTTCGGGGTTCGGTTCACAAGTATGAATAGGTTTCAGAATTGATTCAAAGTCTGCATACACTACAAATGGTACTTGCATTTGTCTTTCAAAGTTTTCAAATTTTAATATATTTTCAGGTACTTGTTTACCATATTTATCAATCCGAAATTGTGTCGATGGTGTTGTTGTATAAACATGATTACAGTCATTTCTCTGATGCTGGAATAACTGACGCTCATTATTAAAATATAGTAAGCAACCATCACAAAAGTACTTTTTATGATCATGAGCTGAAATTTGAGCGGAAACTAGCTTAGACAAGTTTTTTATCCAACAATAGTGATTATTAGCGCAATCTTTCTTACAGTGATGATTTACACCACATTCACCGGAAAGTAGTAACAAATTTACATGCATAAATAGTTTTTTTTCAGAATAACGTAAAGGCCCAACAACTTCATACTTTATTCTATTATTCTCAAATTTTTCTTCTAACCCGTACACGTTAATTGAAATATTATTCATCTCCTCAAATTTTGAAATATCCCGCAATTTTACTGGAAAATTCATACCTGATAAATTTAAAACTCTTGAAAAATGTGGATATGATGAGGTCTCAGATGTGCAGCCATTTGCAGGATACAACGCTGAAGTTACAGCCCAAGCAAAACAATACTGATCCTGGTTTTTTACATTTACCACTGCCTTCTTGTTTTCTATGGATTTTGGCAACTTGACATATGATGAACCACCCAGAGGACTATATTTATTCACATTGATTTCAACAAAAGCAATTCGTTCGAGGGCCCATCCTAAAATTAAATTATAATTAGTCATTTTCTTTCCACCTTAATGTATGTTTAAATACCTGAATCACGTTCCAGGAACTCCGTAGTTTGTGTAATCATAGCATCCACAAAGGTGTCCAAAGTATTGTTCAAATCCATAGCTTGATCCAAGATTTTGTTGGAAGTGTTAAATGATTTCATTTCAGATAGTTCCTGTGTCTGTAATACGTACGTAGCAAACGTTTCCATATTTACTTTTACTGTATTATGAATACGTAACACTTCCTCGAAGAGATTTAATATTTTTGATCTAATTTCATTGAAGAACATTACATAGTCTTGGTGATTATTTTCGCTATATACTCGATAGGTTACAATCCTGTATTTGAAAGCGCTCTGCACAATTTCTACACCTTCTATAAACGGAACACATGAATTTGTCCTATGCTGCAATGTCCTTCTATGGGAATTCATTTGGGTTGTGCTTAGAGTCACATTACAGCAATTACAAGTTTCCATATTTGTAGATGTTGAAGGATTACATTCCAGTTTAGGATATTTTGCTTGCGGACCACTATCATGTATCTTCTTACAAGATTGCCTCTGATGTCTTCGCAAATTGTCACCACGTGTAAAACTTACACCACAAGAAGTACAAATATACATTTTATGTCTTTACTCTGGGAGACTAGCACCACAAATGGCTGTGTGCTCCTCATCCTCATTTATATACACGGAGTGAAGCTGCCCCACCACCTCTACTTGAAATACTCATACACATATCAGTACATACACTAATTACAACTACAATTGCATTGCACCACTCCAATTACCTCTATTGCAATTACATCAGTCTAATTACTGCACATTACTCTACTTACCTCTATTGCAACTACATCAGGCTAATTACCTGCAATACTCTAATTACCTCTATTGCAATTACATCAGTCTAATTACCTACATTACTCGAATTACCCTAGTTACCCCCCACCACAAAAAAAAAAGGGTGGGGGGAGACCCAGCTCCGCCATTACTACTCTACTGACGTGTTTGAGAAATTCGACGAAATCGAAAAAATTGCGAAAGCACGAAAATTTAAAATACTGTTTCCAAACGAAAAAACGCCATCGAGTCGTCGTTCTGGCAAGAAATCGAAGCCCGAAGGTCCAACTTAAAACTGCATCGTGAATTGCACAGTCCCGCTGCGATTTTCAGTGCAGGAGAAGCGAACCAAGAGGTACAATTTCGACGTTTATGTAAACATCGAATTTTAGACATTTCGTCGCGTGACCACTTTTCTCCGACATGGGGGCATTTAAACGTTAATGCAACGAACGGATCGCTACAAATAAAACCTTTGACAGGATGGATTACATAAAAATCCCGGTTAAAACAGAGTAGAGTGGCTAGCAACGTTTATAATATAGGGATAGATAAGAAAAAGATATTTCTGGTGTTCAAGGTTTGTACTCCAAACAATCAGGAGAACTGATGTAATTATTAACAATTATAAAGGCGAAACAAACATTATAATGTCGTCGTCATCTAATGAAATAATTCTCGAATAATAGTTGGTTTTTCTCACAGTTTAAAATAATACCTCTTGTACTAAGTTCGTAACATATAAATCTGATAAATTGAACTGGTTCAAATGTAAATAGTATGTTATAGTTTGGTGTCTAACTAATATTAGAATATCCCATTCAAGGTATATTTGGAGCAAAATATAAAGCAGTTGGAGCTCGAGAAACTGAAAATCCTATGCCAATGAAACTTAATATTTTATTTCCGTCTCTAATCTTTTTTTCGCAAACTCAGAGAAGCAGCATTTGAAATCAAACATAAAACCTAACAGTACCGCAGTGCAACTAAACATTGTTAATGCCATAATCAGGAATTGTCGGTAACAGCTTGCAACTAAATAACTTTGAGTGATGCTTAGCACCCTATTCTTCACAATAAAAAAATTGCTACAGAACCTATTTGAAACCTAGGCCAGTTAACCAGATTGATATTCGTCACTAAATATATTAAAATCGTCTCTAAATAGTAAAAAATAATCTTAGCAATGTCGCTGAAGAGTAAATTAAGCAGTAACGAGTCTATGTGGGAACTCAGGAGTACTCCACATATTGCCAAGATATATAACCAACTATCTAGGAGTAATTGCTGGGATTTCTCAAAAGAATACGATTGCATCTAGATAATAAAGGATGATCAACTTCGATTTTAAGCATTTCTTTTACAAGTAGAGAATGGTTTACCTTTTCGAAGGCTTTGCTGAAATCCATGGACATTGAATGCATCCTCTACCAGGGATTACACTACAAAATTTGTACAGACAACCAAGAGTAGAAGAATATTATTTATTTTTTTTATATATAAATGACTTTGTTTAGGCTTTATCCAAGCATAATAATAACAAACATATCCAAATTGATATACTTATTGATGTTTCATCTCTAAACATGCTATTATTAAATTCATTGGACTATCTTTAATACATTATGAATATTGGATTAAAAATTATAAAATTCAAAACGTCTAAAAACAAATTATTAAAAATTTTTTTTTTAACTCACCACATATTCATTCATTATGGTCACCAATTAAAAAACGAAGTCCATAAAAAGATGTACATATTCTTTCGCTAATAGTAGCTCATCAGGTGGACGATTAATCTCACAAAACAAAGTTATTGACTTGAATTTACATTTTACAATTAATAAACTGTCATGTAACCATAAGAAACAAATTTCTATAATTAATGCCGCCTATATTTTCATGCTTTCTTATAAAATACTCTACCTCTCTTTATTCGAGACTTGTTGTCTATAAACAACCGTATTCAAGCCTTATATTGGCCCAATAATAACAAAATTATCTAATATATTTATTGATGTTCCATTTCTGAACATGCGAATATAAAGTATGTTGAATCCAAAAAAATTGTTGAAAACACTTTAGAACGTTATTATTGTCGAATAATGCAAAAACAAAATACTCTGCAGGACTATATGTCATACAGCATTGAATTAAATTGCAGAATCCATAACATTCAAAGCAAAACGTAAAACATTTAAATAAAAATTATTAATAATATTATATAAAGCCTAAACAAAGTCATTTATAAATAATGCATATCAAGCAAAGAAAGAGAATTGTAAAATATTATTTATTTGTTTATATATTTCCCTATTTCTTTCTATTTTTTTCTTACAGTGCATGGATAGAATATATTAAATGATTCGACGATTACAACACATTTCAAATTTTTCTCTCATGTACCACCCCTAAAAGTACAATTGCTTTGCAAATCCAAATAGGGAAACTAGATTTTACGCTTATTTGATTTAAATCTCATTAAACATATTTACACATCAAAGAATTAAAGAACCATGTATATAAAGGTATATAACAATTGAACCATTATTTGATTAAAAAAAAATCAGATATTCTTATCTAAGATCTAATAAATAATTTACTAATCATTTCAGTTAAATTGCTGAAGAGTGAAGGTTAACACTGTAGTATCCAACAATACATTTTTTTCCGAGTTCGTGCCGCAAAATTCAAGCTTAATAAAACCGAAATATTAAAACTTGTTTAGGGTATTACAATAGAACCTTTGATGATTTAATGATTAACTTCTATAAATAATAAATCCACCGTGAACTATAACCACGTTGGGAGTGTCTTATTATGAATTCTACATGATGACTAAATGATGAGGCAGCGAATAATGCAAGGACAGTAAGGACAATAGAAGGGAGTTCCCTAATTTTGAGGTCAAAATTGTAAATCGTGGGTGTTGGCAAGTGTAAGTAAATAGTTTGCTTTTTCGCTTTTAGTTAAACGTAATAATTCGCGGTCTCCAAATACAGGGCGAGAATGTTGTAAACGTCCAAATAGTGATTACATTACAATAACGTCATAAATGTTAAGACGCTTTGCTTGACAATGTGCCTTCAATACGTCCAACTCTTTCAGTTTTTGGATAACTAACTATTGGTATAATTCTGTAAAAACAATCACCACCAAATAATAACACACATCATTATAAATAAATCGACAGGTGAACAATTGACAGTAGATTAGGACTAGACTGACTTGAACTCAAAGAGAGAATTATGGAAGCCCTAGATGTGGTTCGGACTCCACAATAAACTGTAGGGCCTCGCTTCTCTGTACCTAACAAAATCCTAGAACTCTCCGGGGGTTACATCGGTAATTTGAAAGACGATTAAGAAAAATTTTATTTTAATTATAAATAAGTTGGAAGATTAGTAATAAAAAGTAGACTAAATTACCGACCTAAATCTTAAATTAAAATAAGTTAGTTTGAGATTTATACTGCTAGCAAGGAAATTCTTATAAAAATGCATTTTTGCTAAACATTCCAGTATACAATTTTATATTGCTACCGACCTTTCTTGTCTTTAAACTAAAACCATTTTGAATAAATAATAAATTTAAGAGAAGAAATTACAATTTGCAGTTTTGTTTAAAACTAAACAATGATATTTCAAATGATCATTAATTTAAAAACATTCATCTCTTCCTTGAACATTTGAAACACAATAGTAAAAAAATCAGGTCATTGATTTTCATCCGATATCAAAAATCACTGCTGGCGTACGGCCAAGGTCGGCTGGAGGCGGCATTGTTAATGCATTCCTAAACTAAATTGAAGCTTTTGCGGTCATCTGAGATAATTTCTATCAGTAAACCAGGATTAAAAAATACTGGAGGAAATTTATATATTTATATTTTACTTAAAAACGCATTTGCCTTGAATTTAAAAGTTTAAAACTGGCATATAGATTGATAGTAGCACTGAAGGCGGAAATTAAATTCTAATGTGTTACAGAATTATAAAATGGAAATATTAATATTTCTTCACTACCAATATTACTTTTTATTTTTTTGAAATTCTGTTTCAGCTTGTTGATTTTATTCAATAACAACTCATAAAGGGTTAGTATGGCAGCTGAAATTCAGCTCCTTTATAGAATTTTATTAGAGAAATTTTTGCACAGATACGGAAATATGCCTTTTTAACTCGCTTTTTATTAGCTTCACCTGTATGTTTTTATTTTTGTTTGTATGTAACGGAATCTCTGAACTAGATTTTCACCCACTTCAAAACGTCAGATTAAACTGAAACTTTGCACACTTATAAAGGTTCGATGACAATACAAAAATGTAAAAAAAAATTTTAATTTCAAAAATTTTGAAAAAAATTTGAATTCAAAAATTTGATTTTAAAAATTACAAAAAAAATTTGAATTGAAAAATTTCGAAAAAAAATTGAATTGAAAAATGTCAAAAAAATTTCCGATGACCAGGGCAAAGTTGTCAAATTATTGTATTGTTATTGGTCCTCACCAGGATCATCAGGATAAAATAAAATATAGTTTAAAAAAACTGAAAAACACGCTTTTATAGCAAACCGAACTAAAAAGTAAAAAATAAATTATATGTAGTTTAAAAAAACTAAAAAAACACGCTTTAAAGGGAAACCGAACTAAAAAGTAAAAAATAATGTTTATCTATTAAGATTTTGTTCAACAGTGATAAGTATTCCACTACCTCAATATATTATTAAATGCTTTTTACTAAGTTTAAAATAAGAAAGTGATTGACAAAAAATAATTTTATTATAAAAAAGCGTGGGGTGCTAACTTTACTTTAATCAATAGCTATTGTTATTGTTTCATAATAATATGTTCAATTGTACTCGAAAAATTATAAATAATAATAAATAACACAACATGTAATGACGACCCCCTTTATCCCAAAAGGCTCTAGAAGAGCCTTGTGCGGCAGGGAACTACACATTTAAAGACAAGGGACGCACATCCAATATCCGTGTATAATGGAAAAATCCCTCTCACAGTATTTTCCATTGCCACGACCGGGAATCGAACCCGGGACTTTTGGGTGAGAGGCAGGCACGCTACCATCTCGACCATCAGTCATATAGATCCACAAAGTGCTATTAAATTTAGACTTAGATTTTTGAGAACGGAGTAAATTTGTCCACTTTATAGTTTTTTAACTATAACTCAAACACTATGCATTTTTATTATAATATGACTTTTTGTAGAGAATAAAAATTCCTAACGAAATGGCACTTTAAAAAATCAAAAAACTTATTTTCAACAAAGGAAGTCAAAAAAAACTATTTAAAATAAATCCGAAAAATTTCATTTATTTTATTTTTAAATTTTTGTTTATTTTTAAATTTTGAAAAATTACTTTTATTATTATCATTGATATACCGAAAATAATTTTTGTGTTAAATAAAAATAATTTTTGCGTGTAGAAATTAAAAGTAACGATATAAACGTAAGAAGTGGTAAAAGTGTAAATAAGTAGGTAACTTTGAACGACTGTATCTCAGCCAATTTGTATCAAAAATACTTTTTTCAGGCACCATTTTGACCAAAATTACATCATCTTCCTTTTTTATAAACCAATACCTATACCTAAATCCACTCAGAAAAATGTTAGATATACACAAAAATTTAAAAATAAAAAAAAATTAAATTTTTCGATTTTATTTTAAATAGTTTTTTTGACTTTATTGTTGGAAAAAAAGTTTTTTGACCTTTTAAAGTGCCATTTTGATAGGAAATTTGATTCTCTGCAAAAAATCGTATTATGTGTATATACTAAAAATGCATATTTTTTGAGTTATATTTAGTTAAAAAACTATAAAGTGCACAAATTTACCCCATTCTTAAAAATCCAAGCCTAAGTTTAATAGCACTTTGTGGATCTATTATTTTTCGGGTACAAATGAATAATATGAAACAATAAAATACCTTTAACGAATTAACTCCTTTTACCCCTGTTTTTTTCGACATAGTCAATAGCCGATTGTTATATCTACAATATTATACATCAATAAAAATAATAATAATAATTATTATTAGTATAAGCCAATGTTTGTATTCTTTGTGACTGAAAATGAGTTACCTTCACTCTGATTTAAATAGTGTGTAAAGGGCACAAAATTTTTACAGAAACGGAAGCAAAAAAGGATATAGAGGGGAACTTAGCACACCCTTCAAATGTTCAGCAGGGTCAAGTGGCAATGTCACAAGGATTAATTGTCTTGTATGCGTGTCCTGGCGAGGGCTAGAATACAGCGAAAGCGCTGTTAGGACGTTAATATAAATAAAGCCATAAATAAACAAACAATGCTAATCTATCACCTAATTTCAGATAAAAATCGTTCTAAGTTTGCATACACATTCATATTTCCCTGTCTCCCAATTTTCCCATAGTAGCTGCGGTTTCGTAGGATATTAAATCAACTAATGATATTTTATAACCTTTACAAATGTGTAGTATTTGAGTTTAAACATTTTTAAATTTATGTTCCAAATATCCGTCCTTAAACGTCGGAAATAATTTATTTTCTAAAATAACCCGGTTTAACCGGAATATATCAAGTTTATTCGCAGAGTTTTCGAAATAAAATAAGTCGATAAAAGAAACAAATTCCATCGAATTCTTTACACCGGAGTAAGTTGGTGAACGTGATATATTCGAATTATTTCCGAAAATTCTTCCTTTGGAAACACATGTAAACATGTCCCTTTATAACTCTATATTCGATCGCTGCTTACATCCTTATAATGCCTCACTTGACATTCTGCTCGGATTACTCTCAATGAATATCGAATAGGGGGGACTAGAAAAGTTACATGGTTTCTTACAGTGGCTAACTCTCGATTGCATCGAGATTGTGTACAAGGGACCAACATTTGGGTGCAAAATCATGCGGCTATTATAGGGAAATCACAAAAATATAATATGTAATCTAATTTACTTTCAGTGTAATAAAATTTTAAAAGACACACCTATCTTAAGACAGAATAATAATTTATATCCGACACAGTTTTTTTATATTTTGAAAAGAAAATTTATTTATACAGGGTGGAGCAATAGTGAATCGGACTTCGGTAGTTCGAGTTTTATAATGGTTAGAAATAAGGAAAAAATAGAAGGAAACTAGACAATAAAGTCTATAACCGGAAATTATTTTCGACTATACAGAGCAAGCCAAGGCACGATATTTTTTTCAGTATATTTTTGAAGCCTCTTTTTTACTCCTTTCACTCTTATATTATTATTGACTATTGCATTTGCAGATACATATTGAAAAAATCACGACAGTCACAATTAATTATAAGATTGTGAGAAAAATATATGTGCATACTAGTTATTTAATGTTTTTCAATCATTTTCACTTAAAAATATACAGGGTGGCCAAAAATTAGTTTTCAATTAAGAACTTTTTGAATTAAATTTCCTCATTTTTTTTTTCAAATGAAACACCGTGTTTATTTTTCGATGATGTGATATTCGTCTTTGCTTCATGTGTCCTTTTTAAGCCATTTATCTATATTTTTGTCAATAACTCTTCCATTATACACTGACCCAATAAAACACTAAAAATTGAACAATGCAGAACAGTTCTGGAAGTAAATTGTAATAATAATTTAAAATATATTAGTTGCTGACAGTCATAATATTTTATCCATAATTGACGAATATACATAATAACCATTAAGTAACAAATTATTACTTTTTATTAACAATAAATCGGTAAAAAATATCAAAAATATACTGCAGTCAGTAATTTAAAAATAATTATATGTATAAACTACGATGTACTATAAAAAAGCGAATTAATCTTCTGGTTAGAAAGAACCAACTTAAAGTGACGGGTTTATTATATCCTCAAAATAGCTCAATAATTATAATAATATGCTATGTAGTCTAGTTTAAATTAATTTAACGCGACCTTGCTCCAACAATTATTATCAAATTATCAACAGTACACTTGGCATGTTATCGATATATTTTCATCAACTTCTAATATGCAAAAATTAGTATTGTCGTAATTTATAACTTAAAAGTGTTATACGCTGACAGTTTTGGGTCCAATATATAATTATGATGACGGAAATATGTGCACCTCATTAACACTTTATTTTGATTACGTTAAAATTCATTCCAATCAACTTTACATTGTTCATTCGTCGAGAGATCTTTAATAGATCCTAAAGAAACATTGTAAAATCTGAACGCCATTTCAATTTTTTTAATTGCAATAAGTTCTGTAGTGAAGTAGCATTATAGAGATAACTTTAAACGAATTTTATTAATAGGAAATGTTTCGAATTGAAATTTAAAATATAAAATGCATAAATGTATAAATATTTAATAACAGCCTTCCAAGTTATCGAAGCAATACCCTGAAAGCTAGGAAACCTATATTTGTTAGAGGGAAGGAAACAAGGAAATATTTATATTTTGATGGTATTTTTGCTGCTTCAAATGGATTATTAGCATTTATTTACAAATCTACGTGCATTATTCTAGAAATTCACCAATTTATACAATATCTACAGTAGTGATTTAATTATTGTTTTCAACGTCTTTAAGAGAAAGTTCTTGTACAAATAATTGTAGTAGATGATATAGGAAACTTTTAATGCAGTATTCTTATGTGCTGGTATAATTAACCATTATTTATCCTTACTTACCACTAACGTATTAACCCTGCAGTGGTCGCCGTACGTATCCCATCGGCGTTCAAAACACGTTTGCGTGAAATTTCCTAAAGTCGCACAAGACGGCGTCTAGATACACTTTACTGGCAGTCACACTGATATTTGTGATGTTCGCTACTGCCACATATCATGTCAAAAAAATATTTTCACCTTTGATTGTTTCTGGGTTACATTTGTATCCCACACGACCAGAGACGTATCACGTATCAGTTTTCCTAAAATATATTCAAGTATGATTATAACTAAAATTACTTGTCGCTGTTACCAATTTAAACTTTTTGGTAAATTGTTGACAATGGCTAGTAAGGAAATCGAGGAAAGTGAAGAAGTATTTGGAACATCAGACAACAATGAGGACGATGAAAATTTCTTAGAAGAATGTGATTATGGTTCTGAATCAGAACAAGCTAAAGAAAATTGTGAAGATGCTGAACAAAATTGCAGTAGTGACGAAAATGGGGTTCCATATTATTTGAGAAAGGATAAAATTGAAGGAAATTTGATTTTATTTTAGGTATACCTATCTAAAATATTGAATATCTATTTTTTTTATTCTGCGATTGAATCTTTCGACCGGTTGAATATAAATAAATAAATAAACAGAAAATAGCTCCAAGTTACCACTTATTTGAAAATGGAATCGGGTGTATTTAGTCGCTTTCCCTAATCAGTTCAAATTTTCCCTTTCTAGTGGTTTTCTCCACTTTAAAATCGGGTTATAATCTTTGAAGCTGGTATTCTTACATGGTACATGAAACAAATGAGTCTAGTGGTCCATGAAACTACAAAATCCCATCTGGTAACCTGGCGACCAGCAACAAAACAGTCGGAGAGTGCATTTTTCTGAAGCTAAAGTAGCTACACGTCGCTCCTAGAAAAATTTATTGTAAATTTGAATAAGTTGTGATATTGTAAACAAACCAGAGCTGAATTCAAACAAGATATAAGGAAGCCATTTTTGGGATTCCAGAATTGCCAGAATTTAAAGGAATTCAGGAAATAAAGTAAGGTACTTGCCTATTGTATTTAATCACGCCCGTGATACAAACAACAAAAGGTAGGGTATCTAGCGGTCTTAAAATCATCCGTCGCGTGCAGTGACGTCATTGCGAGTGCAATTATTCTAATATCATAGTTTTTATTACAACCATCACCTAATAACAAACTGAATCCTTCACCCTAACCGTCAGAATTCTGAACATTACAAAATTCGGCTCTGCAAACATTTAAATAATTGAAAATGGTTTGTTTATATTATGTTATGTACATTTCAATATTGAAATCGTATAAGTTGTTTAGGTTAGTTACTTAATTACATACCCTTTGCAAATCTGTTCCACAAGTTGTTTTAAGAATTATTTATAAAAGTAAATACACCACATTAACAGAAACTTCGATTTCACCACAAAATAAACACGGGCAGGATGACAGAGCAAAGGTTGTCAACTCACGTGGTGACGTCATTCGCATGCGCGCAATCCTCTCTTTTGTTTCTTATATCATGAATCACGTCGCAGTAGCCATGGATATCCAGATTATTAAGTTGAAACCGGTGTTGCACATATTTGTCCACCAAGGTGTCCATTTTTATGCAGAATATGAACTCTTGCACTCCTAATGACAGTTAAGTAAATAAATCGATAATAAAGAACACTGTTGACGAATTTGAAATCGTTATATTTTATGATTCTTGCCATTTATTTTGTTAGATTAAGATTATTGGTAAGTTGTCGTAGGGATAATAATTAACGTTAACAAAGTCCATTTGTAAAAATTTACAATAAAAAAATCAGTTAAAATCCTGACATCTATGTTTGAATAGTTGAAGTAATAAGATAGCTCATTTCGACTGACATCAGCGTTGGTTTATACAAATAGTATCTCAATTAATCAAAAAAGGGTATCACCCTGACACCCTGTTAAATGAGGGTAGAGATTTTCAAAAATTTAATTTCTTTATTAAAATAAAACAATACCAGCATTCAAAATGAAAGTCTCAATGGTAAGTTCTCCAATCCAGGTGAGTCCATTAACGCCCTGAAACATTAGAATAAAGGGGTTTAAAAGTAACCCCAGTAATTTTACCTGAACCAGTACACTAAGTTCTTGTCACCTAAAAAACAATTATTAATTATGATACGCAGGTAAGCATATAGATAAGGTGTAATCAGGTGTAGTGTTAGATGTAAGGAAATTTAATAAAATAAATTCAAAATTAATAATAAAGAAACGCACCCACTGTCACGACCATAATAGAACAGCAATAAGGCAATCGCAATGTAGGGATAACAATTTGGAGTTGTCAACTATACATTACATAATTATATGGCAGTCCCAACGTGGACAACGAAAGTCTAGGGTCGTCGTAATGACATTACAGTATGTAGTTGGATAATATTATTATAATTTATGACTGATGGATTTATGACTGATGGTCGAGATGGTAGAGTACCTGCCTCTCACCCAAAAGTCCCGGGTTCGATTCCCGGTCGTGGCAATGGAAAATACTGTGAGAGGGATTTTTCCATTAAACACGGATGTTGGATGTGTGTCCCTTGTCTTTAAATGTGTAGCCCCGTCTCGCACAAGGCTCAGCCTTCTGGGATAAAGGGGGTCGTAATTACATGTGGTGTATTTATTTATAATGAGTAATCTTATCTTATTAGTAATATTATATAATTTTTTGCCGTATTTTCACAGATATTGTTTAGGAAAAACTGCCTTTATTTGCGGTTCAATTCGTGAAACCAAATTAAACACATGAAAATATCTCTTCTTCGTCAGTTGTACAGCATCTGTATGTTGTAACAAGCTACTTGAATGCTCTTAAATATAAAAATATATTGATATATTAAACTAAAATATACTCTAATACTGCGTGAAATAAAACAAATAATTAAAAATAATCATTGTTATATGAATGCAGGAGTATATCTGTAATTATATATAATGATGTGCTCATTTGTTGTAGATTCATAGTTTTAATGGCCTCACAACACATCCATTCATACACTTTACCAACTATTGGAATGTCATATACCGTACATAGATAGAATTTCCAAGCACGGTATACATGCTCATTAAGCTACGGAAGGGCGTCGCTTATTCCAAGGAATTTAATGAATACTCGCCAATTATCGTCTTGCTTAAAGTTAATGAAAACTCCTTAATTAAGACTTTAATGCACCTCAATATCAAAAGCAAAAGGATATTTTATTAAAGCAATTAATTTTTGCTGTCTACTGTACTTTCTAACGTGAATATTAATAATAAAAGAAATCTTTGAGGGTTATGTTTTGCTACCTATATTAAATTCCATTTGAATTAAAAGTAGAAGCTGACTTAATTAATAACGGCAAATATTTGATCTTGAGAGGGTGTTCCAGAAACTGGCGCCTTAATTTTAAGTTTGAATAGATGATATAGGCACTAGGTTTGTTCCAGCAGAAATCACAAACTAGTCAGAGCCAACCAGCTCTATCTAAATTGATCAGATGATCAATCCACAACTGTTTTTAACCAATTATATTAATAATTCTGACTAGTTTGTGATTTCTGCTGAAACAAACCTATTGTTAGACTGGTTCGGTCTTATAGTCAACCATGTAAGTACAAACACCAATACAGTTATTAATAGCAAGGAGAATACTGCTACGGTAAGAAAATTGTACAATAGTACATTATACTGTAAGGGAGAGAAATGCGTTATTTTGGCAGAGGTGCAATTTGAAGCCCGAGGGCGAAGCCCGAGGGCTACAATGCGCCGAGGACAAAATAGCAACTCTCCCGAATGGTATATACTATTTTTTCCACGGTCTCATTAACTTAAAAACACATATTTTGTCATTATGAAGTAAGTAGCACCAGAATTATTGTATTTGGATTTGAGCATTCATTTAGTAGTCGTTGAGTTATTGTCATAACTACAAAATAAACAAACAAAAAGAATTGTCAAATTAAGGTGCTAGTTTGGTTTAGTTTAAAGTTTGTTTAGTGCACAATGAATAATTGTGAGTCGGAAGAGATTGTGGAGGCTGCAAATATTGCAATAAGCAATTTGCTGCCTACGAAGTCAAGATCTTTATACGATATAGCCTACAATCGGTTCAAAAAGTGGTGCGCCGAGAAAAATGTTCAAGTATGCAGCGAGAATGTTTTGTTGGCATACTTCAGTGAAAATGCAAAGAATTATAAGTCTTCCACATTATGGGCGCAATATTCTATGGTTAAGTCATGCTTGATAATTTACGACAACATAGATATAAGCAAATTCCCCAAATAGATCGCATTTTTGAAAAGAACCGGTGACGGATATCAAGCGAAAAAATCGAAAATATTGACAAAGGGAGAAATCGACCGTTTTCTATCAAGTGCAGGTGACAAAGAATTCTTAATGATTAAGGTAAGATTACTTTTGTTGTTAGGTATTTCAATTATTAAGTATTTTGATTTTTTATAGGTTGGAATAATTCTGGGGATTGCCGGAGCTTGTCGAACTGATGAACTAGTCAATTTAACTGTAGATGATATTGAGGATGTAGGCTCTTCCTTGATTGTAAAAATTCCAAACACTAAGACAAAGATTCCACGAACCTTTGTGGTTACCGATGTGGGAAATATGCTTGAATTGTTTCGAAAATACCTGTCCCTTCGTCCTCCCCACGTCAAGCATAAGCGCCTTTTTTTGTACTACAAAGCAGGAAAATGTAGTTCGCAGCCAGTTGGCAAGAATACCATGGGAAAAATTCCTAGTGTAGTAGCTTCGTATTTAAAATTACCTGATGTTGCATGTTATACTGGTCACTGCTTACGAAGATCTTCAGCGACATTACTGGCAGATGCTGGTGTGGATATCACGACAATAAAGCGTCATGCTGGTTGGAAATCAACGACAGTCGCTGAGGGTTATGTCGAGAACTCCATTGCAAATAAGACCAAAATTGCTAATCAGGTTTTAGTAGGTACCACCACTAGCGCAATCACAAAAACTGTAAATGTAAGCGAAAGTAATATTCCTTCTAATATTAATTTTGAAAATTGTACGAATGTAACATTTAATTTAAATGTCAATAAATAATTTCAATGTTATCTTTTTTTTTTCATGAAAACCGTTCTCCATAATGTAAACTCCCTTGGGAGCATTATACTCCCTTGGGAATAATCGACTATTTCTGTTTTAATTTTGATGTCATAGAAACTGATTTCTACTCCCGGCCGTGGAAAAAGTACGTTTCCTATTATGATTTTATCCATTTTATCTGTATTAACCATAAACCTGACAGAATTAGTTTTTACTTCACTTTGTGTTGTGTTGTTTTAATTATTGACATTAAATGTATTACATACTTTTCTTGATCATACCTCATAAGCTTGAATCGCTGTGTGATTAAAAAGTTGTGTTAAATACAAAAGTTCGACAAAATGTTTTCGTTTAAGTATTACTTGTAATACATTTATAAATTATTATATTCTATGGAAATTTTAATATTTTTTTACAGCTGCTCAACTGTATCATCATATTTAAGATAACGCATTTATCATATTATTTATTTCGTTCCACATGTAGCACAAATATAAAAGAAGCTTTGCAAAGCCTGTTCATAAAACGGCTAAACCTGAAAACGATAGCGGCATTTCCGTGCTTCTATATATAAGTTTAATTAAACACTTAATTAAACGGGATATATATCCGATAATAGTTGTATCGATTGAATTTTTATTGCCTTGTGCAATGCAATTATAGAATAGCGCAGAGCTATATCGAGCTTTCTATCTACAAGCTAATGCACATTTTGTAAATTTTGTTTGTATTTGGAAGTAAAATGACAGTTGTAGCGAATAACAAATAAAACGATAGTTATAAAAACATATATCAAAAGTTGTATTGGAGCCTGACTAATATTACTAAAAGTGCGATACACAAGGGGATGCCATTTACGAAAAAGTAATAATGACGTATCTTGAGAACTGATTTGTACACACATATTTTTAATTATCTGTTCGCCCCTATATTTTATAGTCGTAAGTCTAAATACAATGCATTTGATTAAAAAATTAGTAAATATAGAAATAAAAATTTAAATACTTGGGATCTTGGCCCTTTTTTGATAAACACATTATGATAAAATGGTTATTAGTTTTGGTATGTTTAAGAATTATTAGTTGGTATTGACTAAGAATAAAAAATTTGTTAAATTATCCGGAGGGGTCTTTCATCTCTTAAGTTTTAAAAAATGCTTTTTAACAACTTGAAATTATTTAGTAAAAAATGGATTGGACAGAAAATTCTACACCTGTAGGTATACCATGTAATAAATTAAGATTAAGTTTTTTATTTCATATAAGCAGGCACTTGTTATTGACTAAGAATAAACTATTCGTTGAGTTCTTCATAGGAAAGGAATTCTTTTACCTCTTAAGTTCCAAAAGAAGAGAGATGAAGAAGAGAAATAAATTAAGACTGAATATTTGTAGTTCATATAAACTGGTCCTTCTTATTTACAAAAAATCAAATATCTTTTCAGTTTTCCATAGTTTCTTTATCTTATAAATTCCAAAAAATAACTCCAAACAGAATCCTTGATGGGGTTTCAAGAAACTATTTGATAAAAGATTTATTGGTTGCATCGGCATACCACGTAAAAAATTAAACTAATTGATTTTTTGTGTTTTATATAGAGCAGCAACTAAATATTAAGACATTTGGCAGCCCGCCAAAAATTTGGTCTTGCATTTCTTATCAGTAAAGAAAGGGACAATTTGTTTTTTGATAAAAATGTTATTGAAGTTCTGCTAGTAATATACTGTTTTTCATATCGGCATGGACCGTAACAATATATTTGAACATAATGAAAACTCCACTCAGTTTTCATTAAAAAGTAATTTTCTCTAGGGATGTGTTGTGTTTATATTATGATAATTGCATTCGTTGGCACTTTAAATTTAATATATTAACCGAACTCTGGGATTTTCTAGCTCGAACGTGTTTTTGGTCCGAAGTTTAATTCGAAGGTGCAATGTGTTACATGAACAGTAATTATGTTTCTTATACCAGCTGAACTATTCGCAATTTTGCCCGTAATTGTATTTGTATGTAACCCTGCTTTACATATTTTGTAAATATTTATAAGAAGTGAATAAAAACCAACAGGTTTTAATAGAAAATTTTCATGTACTTACACAAGTTCTTCCATTTCTATTTCAAAATGACACAGAAAACAATTATTGCGAAATAAAAATTTATTAATTAGTAAAGACTTATTTTTCATAAACACTATCGCCTTTTCTGTATTCCAAATTTCAATAATATATTATAATATGGTTTTCCTCACTTTCCAAAAACCAGAAACCTTAACTTTTTTTGCTGTACATTACACTTTATATTGTAAGTAGTTACAATCTACAATCTAACTCTTCATTCTACAATCTACAGTTTATACTTCACATATTACACTTTGCATTAAAAGTTTGCCTCAAATATAGTTAGTCGTCATTTTTCAGTTCTCAGTTTTCAGTAATGCGTAGCCTGTTTTCAGTTTTCAGTTTTCAGTTTTCAGTTTTCAGTTTGCACTGGGCTTTCCATGCATAATTATTCAATTATAATTAATTGCTGTTTCATTGTCTAAATATCTAATAAATATATATATTTTCTCCTGGATACCCAATTTCTTGCAAAATAATGACCACACACAATTACAATCATTATTTTTTATTTCCTGAAACCAAACAAAATATTAGAAAAATTAAAGAAGTGTTAAACATTTGTATTTAGTATTGCACGATTTTCACTTATTAACAAAATAAATGTTTCGTTCAAACTATAAAACGACTAGAAAAGCGGAAATCACAATAACGAAAGATTTTTAAAATAAAATAAAATAATAAATATTTTAATGTTTAATATTTAAAAAATCTTTGAATTAATCATAGGATTGCATCAATTTGCGATTATATACTATTTTTCATCATTTTGGTACTAAATATTATACTTTCACATCAATTAAAAATATAAATAATTCATTATTTTTTGTTAATTGTTAATAAAAATAGATATATTACTGATGAATAAAATATTATCCAGCCAAATAAACGCCATCTTAACTATAAAATGCAATATTTTTTTCATTTTAGCAAAAAAGATTTCGGGTATAAGTAAACTATAAAAGGGTCTAAGATTAGGTTCAAATTTAATTAAGCGAACAAGAATATTGTAACAAGCAAGAATACTCCACTCATCTAAGGTAAATATTTGAAGAAAATCCGCAGCAAATATCCGTTAGTGTATAATTTTAGGCAACAAATTTGGTTAAACCACGATTAAGTTAGTATCTAGAAATGAGTTCCTTGATTAAAAAAATTTATAGGAACTTCAATATTTTTCTCAAATGTGATATACGAGGTAATATATTTGGAAACGTAAATTTTATACAGGAAAAGCTATTGCTAACAAAAAAATAAAGAGATAGTCTATAACTTAACAGATAAAGTGAGCAAAGTAGTATCCTTAAAAGACATTCAAAAAAAAAATTATTGAAAAATTACTTAAAACCATCATTGCTAAAATTTTCAGTAGCTTGAGATTTTTAGAGGCTGAAATGCATTTTAAAACAACACCGTGTATGTACTTAGCAATTATAATGTATCGACGTGTCATATGATAATGTCGATATATGTTTACGTGAATATTTATTTTCACAGCGAGAAAATAAAAACGAACAATTCCCGTTGTAAAAAAAATAATCTGATCTTTCAACATAGCCCACAGCTTAAAGGGGTGAATTACATAGCAAATATTTTCCACGAATACTCAAATGTAAACAACATATTTTGACATATGTAGACAGCTATATTTGACCATCAATTAGCAAAACAAATATTACGTTAATGTTTATTTCAGTCAACTTGGAGCATAATTATATATAAACAAATAAACATTTATTTGCGGTTACAATTTGTTTTACTTAACATACAAAAGCGCTGTTGGCGGTTCTTTGATAACTTATACTGTGAATATCAGTACTAAATTTATTACATACCTTACGGGTACAATCAATATAATAGGGATTTGTAGAAATCATTGTCTTGAGACCGTGGAATTATTATATTTGATGCGCTTTCGATATAATATTATGAAATGGTGTACTGAAATATGAAAAATCATGTAATACAAATTTTTATACTAAAAATAAGGCCAGGTATCCCAAATTGCGTGATTTTGGCTGTTGCTTCTGCTTCTACACCAGATGAAGAAAAACCGACCAAGGTGTCCAGAGCTTAATATAAATATTAAATTATAAAGGTAAAGCAAGCTTTAGGTCTAGCTTAAGTTATATAATATCTTGTTGTTGTCGTTCTAGTAAAAATATACAGAGTGGTCCAGATTTTAATACATTAATTTGAGAGGCGATAGAGAATCGCAAAATAAGGGGACTATGTAAGGTCGACTATTGGATAGTATTAAAAAAGAAAACCTCAAAGTCGACGTTTCAACAATTATTCATTTCTTCTTCAGGACTACAACTAACCAACATAATACTATCAGCCAAAAAGTGTATAATTAAATGTAAAAAAATGTAAAAAGACAAACAACTGTAAATATTAACATTCAAACATACTAAAATAAAAAAATATAAAAACTTTATAAAATTTTGAAAAAGACATGAAAATTTGAGTTTTTCTTTTTTAATACTATCCAATTGCCGACTAAGGACCTCACATAATAACATTAATGGATACGAAATTCCTGATATACAATAAGGGGACTTTTCTTAATAGACATACCTCGATAACATGCACTATAACTTAAATACAGGGTGTTGAATTTTCATTAAAAAAAACTTTATAATTTAATATCTAAGGAAAGACAAAAGCCATCTTTTTCAAATTTGGCACACCGCCTTTCTATGTAAATTGATTTAAAGATGATTGCTTCTTGGTAATTTCAGTTTGCCTGCACAAAAGAGTTTAAAACTGCAAATAAATCGGAAACGGCTTGCTCTATCAAAATTTTACAAGAACACATTTTTCTTTAGAATGCCGTAGGCAATTTAACTACTATTACTGTTAGTCATATGAGAAACGAATAAAATATAACTTGTTAATAAAATCAAGTTACCTTGTATTTCTAAACGGTAGTTTGACATTAAAAAAAAAAGTTTCACTAAATTTCCTAAGTTGAAAACTAGATACGGAAAATGTCAGATGTTTGTAGGTATGTTATATTGTATGTGCTTAAAATACCGAAGCTTCAACAGATATATAAATTTTGAGCAGTATCTTGAGCAATCCGGCGTTATAATTTTAACAAGATTGGACAATAACATATGAATAATGGGTCTTTTACAAAACCACGAGAAAACGAATATGCCGTTGGAGGTAGAGATCATGCTGAAGCATATGTAATTGGGTCAGTTTTAGAAAATCCTGAAGTAATAGCTCAAACTACCCTCGAAACTACCTCTTTCTTTTTCTAGTTTGCGAGTATTGTATGCTATATTTCACAATCTTTGTTATTTCTATCATCACACGGATCCACTACCTAAGCTGTGTAAGTTGATAAGTTGCAATGAGTACGAAAGACATGTCCGCAGGTTTATCATATTTCTTAAGATATATAACATCAATTCCTGTTCTTGATAATATTTAAGTCATCTTCGCCAAAAGGATGCAGGTCCTTGGGGGAAATAAACATTACCCCAGATGTTAAGGAAAACCGGATTAAATACAGAGAGGATTTCCATTATGAGCTCCAAGTGCTGTACCGGAGCTACTCAGACAAGATGGAGCACTCGGAGGTATAGAATCTATGTTGCTTTCAAAATTGAAAGCTATTTTGACCTGATAGAAATAAGAATACAAAAAGCAGTAAACCTGAGTTCCCTTCGGTTCGGAGGTTCGGAAGGATATGCTGAACATCGGTCAGGAAACCTAATTTTTCTATACACTACTCTTATAATAAAAATATTAGTTAAAACTTAATATTCATAATTAGTGATATTGTCTGATAATAAACAAATGTATGAATTTTATAGTATTTCAATTTTTTTTTTGAGGAGAGTGATAAAACTCATTGTATTTTTGCTGGAAAGTTTTGGGTTGAGTTTTTGGTTTCTGCATCTTAGTCAGTTCTCCACCTAAATTGGACCCTTTCTTGCATATCTGATCATAATAGACACACATTTTAACCAGATTAACTAAACTAAATCTTTTGCCAAAGATTTAACATATTGTATATTGTTCCTTGTATTGGTATATTGAAATAAATGCCTTTCCTCCACATCTTAAATATCGCTGACATAGTCGCTTGACGAATATTCTATAAAACCTCATATAGATTATATTGGTAGATTTTCAATACCTATCCTGATTAAGGAAACCGTTTTGTAATGAGCATGCATTGAGCAGAAAGTCTTTTGAAGGTGCATTTGCCAATACTGCAAATTTTGTTATTCGATTTAAGAAGAATTTAATTTATTTCGATGTTCCTAAATAGAATCAGTCAGATGAATTAGTTTCGACCAGTGACAATTTAGGACTTGATGTTCCTGGAAATTTCAAATATTAAATGTAATTAAAACAAAATTCTCATTTTGTTTTCTAAATTTGTTCTACAGAACGTCAGAAACTTGAAGAAATTTTTTTTAAATAAATTAAGAACTGAGCAATGGGTACCTATCAATTTATCAGTGCCCTGTTCTCAGTTCTTTAATTAATTAATCTTTAATTCTTTTAATTACGATAATTTTCTTTGTAGAATCAGTAGCATAGGAATAAAACACTATGCATTTTTTTAAATAAAATAAATACTGCGCTAGTGAATTATGGAGTAGTTTTCTAAATCCACTTTCCATTTGGAACAGAAAAAAATCTTTTGGGTAATTTTGGTAGCATGCAGCATTTCCTTATAATTGTTTTTTCTAGTAAACATTTACAAGAATATTTCTTTCCGTATATTACTTAAAAGAAAGACATAATACATCATGTAAATAAGTCAATCTAAAGATGTTGATGTGTGAAAGATGATTACATTAAAGCATATAAACATATTAGTATGTAGTTGGTTTGTAAGAGGTACTTATAATAATTTTTTACTCGATTTTTTATATTTAGGAGCTCTGATCATAACTCACATTTAAATGTATTGTTCAAAATAAAAACTTCTTCTGTTGGACGTTATTTATAACAGAAAACTAATTTTTTTACATACTACTCTTATAATAGAAATATTAGGTAAAACTTTATTAATAATCATAATTAGTCATATTGAAATTGGGTAACCTTATTTGGAACCCTTTCTGGTCACCCCATAAATTCACTACAAATTTCATTACTAAAGGCCAGATCATTTTATAATTTTTTGCAAGTTGTGGTAAACGACAAGTTTAAATGTAATCCAGAATATCGTTTATTAATTGCATAAAAATGCATCGAAATAGTTACCGGTGTTAATTTGTCTAATAATAGATCAAATAATAAAAAATCAAATAACTTGAAATTTTTAAAAACTGGAACTAGAACTAAAACTCTTAGTAGAACTGATAAAATAAGAACCGTCTTCGAAAACACAATTTTGAAGTAATAATTAAATTAATCTCAAATAGACAAAATATTTTTGGTTTTTAACATTTTAAATCTCTTGCATTCTTTCACACCGTTGATATAAGTTGGCACGAGGTTGTTATTGGGGAATCAATGAAAGTTCGGTTTAAATTTTCAATTATTCTCTCAGTTGGATCTTGAATTGATATATTCATTTGAAAAACATTAATTAATTTCTTCTATTATGCAATTTTCTATAAGTGCGCTCAGAAGACAAGTAACATTAAGGTAATGATATTGTCAAAGTAATTTATTACCACAATGCATATGTAATTTGTAGGACAAAGATAATATAAACGTTATGAGCCAACTATATGGTATCAATAAATGAATGACAACTATAACATTTCTAGATTATATCAGTTTCTATTTGATTACCATACCAACTGTTATCTTTATTGCTACAGTAATACAGTTCGCAGAAATTCGTTGCCATTTTATGCATACTACAAAATTGCTTTGTCAAATATCTGCCCGTTTCTAAGGATTCCTTTGTGAGGAACTTTCAACTCGTTAAGCGGGAAAGACCACTCATATTTTTATTGACATTTTATTGGTATTTTACGTGGAGATTTCAATTCTATTGAATTTGGTTCATATAAGGTACAGTATCATCCTTCAAAATTTCATCTACAGGATAATATCAACCTGACTACATTCATGGTTGAATAAAAACTAATAAAGGAAATATGTTCACTCAGATGTAATACTCCCTCTCGTCCACTTCAATACATTATATACAAAGTATTGCCAAATATTTGATAGATTAGTTGTAATGATATTTTTATTAGATTTCCGTCTATTTATGTTGCTATCCCAAATATATAATTTAAGGGAAAATATGCATCTTAAAATCAATATTGTTGGAAAAATCAACATCACAACTGCTGACTCAGAGCTGGTAATGTAAATCAATTGAATTTCGTAATTTAATTAGATTTAAAATAAAACGTAAATTAATGTGAAAAAAAAACGTTTTAAAACCATCCATTTGTTCAGTCTAGCATCGAGTCCTCCTAAAAGTTGCAATGCAATTTTTTTTGGAAAGGAGTTCATTTAAAAATAACAAACAGAAACTGCTGTCTCTTTTTTTTACTTAAGACAATCCTAAAAAAGAGACATTTTCATTTCCATTTCACTTCTTATTGGTAGAAAAATTTTTTTTTTCCTTTATCGATTTTTCTTGCTAAAAGTTTACTGCTTAAACTTTGAGTATTGTCTACGAATTAATAGTTCATTGAGTTGCAATGTATTTACGACATGAAATATATAAATGCAACGTTAATTTGAATAAAATATATTACAAAGATTAAGATCAGTTCCCAATATTTAAGTTGCACCTGGGCTTTTTCAATTATAACTTCTTTTAAAAGTTGTACATGACCCCTTTATGTCCATACCCTCGATAAATCTCGAACGTTCTTCAAGGATAAAGAAGTAGTAGTAAAATATGAAATATTACCGTCATTTGTCTAGAAAGTTTTCCATTATTATTAACCTAGGCATCCATTATTTTCCAGGTTTGTTTTCGATGGAATAATAATCTCAATTCAGTTGACTGATTTCTTGGTATTTATAACAAATATTTTTGTAAATAAGCAAACTCAATTATTATGAAAGCAAATACAGTGTGTTCATAAAATAATATGTCTAAAATGATCACACACAAAGTGACACTTTGATTTTTAAATATTTTGTCTTAATTTTGACTGTTTCTTAAAACGACAAGATTATCGTAAATATAAAAGTTCTTCTCACTATCTTAATTTTTTGGTTATTAGTTTTACTATTAAATGATACAAGTGTTCATATCCATTAACAATAATTATTATCAACAACTCGATCGACTTCAATAATAGGATTCTGTTTTTAACAACAAAACTGATTTGTCCTTTAGAGTTTCTTTCTAAAACATAAGATAAGGAAAGTCCTTCTTCAACAGTATTTCCGAGGACACACCGTCATCTCCAGCCAGCTCCACGGAGCTGGAACTCTTTTCCCACAAATAACAAATGATATCCTACTAATCAAGATAACAGTTCAAACTTAAAATTTTGTTAGAAATGTTGAAATATTGAAGATGGTGAATCCTCACGTTTTATAACACTAGTATTTAATAGATTTTTCGTCAAGAAGTTCAAGCATATTCCACTAATAACAAAATAAACAAGCGTTATCAGTAACGTGAATTACAAGACATGGAGAGACATTGGTTTCAATTGTTACAATGTCTTTCCACGTCTCTAAAGTTATTATTATTAAATATTATTACATAACGACAATTAACGCGAAATCGTGAACACTTAAGCATTTTCACTTGCGATATCAGCAGAGTTACCTGAAACTTGATGGTAATTCTCACACGTTAAGGATTATGTACTTTGTCAACATCTAATTCATTATGATAATATTCTCTTCTTTTCACATGGTGTCACAATTTCAGATCTCAAAGATAGGAAGACATTACGAAATGTAAATTTCTGTTTTAATTACGGAAAATTGCCTAAACATAATTATTCTGTTTCTCTAAGAGGATGGTGGAATATGTTAATAGCTTAAGCTATAATTATGTTTAAGTTACCCAACAACGTGGATTCAAACGGGAAGGAAGAATAATATTATACGCAACAAATTTTTAATGAATTAAATACTTACTGCATCTACTTAGAATAAATAGTTTTTTAATAATGTCATAGTTTCTTCTTAGTTCTTAGTGGAAATTAATTGTTTATGATCGAGAGATTACGCCAAAATGTATATACGTTACAATTGTCTTTTAGGACTTTTGCTAGTTGGCCATAAAAATACTGTATGTACGAGATGTTTTCTTGTAAAATACCAAACGAAATTCGATGGTAAACAAAACCGTTCTCAAAATAATTACATACTTTAATAAATTATTATCATGTCACAAATAAACTTAAAATATTTTCGTAACTAGGTACTTTGTCATCAACAAAGCCATTAGTTTGAAAAATTATTCTTATTATCTTTTGTTTTTAGATATATACACTAATATACAGTGTGTCCAACTTTCCATGGAGCCACCCTCATATCTCGCTCATCTGATATCCGATCATTTTAAAATTCTGGTGGTGACTCACTTATAAGTGAGTCTTTAGCAGTTACCTCATTTGATTTTATCAGAGGCCTCCGATTCTAGGATGGAAGGTCTATTTTGAAGAAAAAAGTATTAACGATTTTTTTAGAAAAAAAAAACTAGTAAGATAGCACCTTTTAGAAACCTCTATGTACAAGATTACATCGTAGTGGGTTTAAAAGTGTTTGAAATAGGGGCCGTCAAAAAAACCATTTTTTTTACTAAAAAAATTTTTATCTGTAAAACGAATTCTCAAAATGATAACAAATGTATCTATTCTTCATTTTTTGTTTAGAATCCCGGATTGTACTAGTTTTAACTGATTTTACAACAAAATAATTATTTATTTAATATGCAAAAATTCTAATTCGTACATACCTGTCCTATCATTTTTCTAACAAATAATCTTCAATAAATGTCTAAGTAAGTCATGAACAGAAATTCTTTTGTTTTCTTAGACCTTTATTGAAGATTATCTGTTCGAAAAATGGTAAGTATGTAAGAAAAATATATGTGAATACTAGTAGAGACATCTAATTAATGATTTTTAACCATTTTCACTTCCTAAAGGTATATAGTATACAGGGTGGACAGAAATGATTTTTCAATTTAGAATTTTTTGAATTGAAGAACTTTTTCAAATGGAACTCCCTGTATATTTTTTGGCGAAATGATGTAAAAGTCAGTGAAATAATTAAATGGCAAATAAGAGAAGTATTTGTAGAGATATTCTGAAATGGATTATTTTTTTGAGAATGAATTTTACGTCTGTAAAATTATTAGTTTGTTTAAAAAAAATGTAATACTTTGATTGTAAGATTTTCGCAAAACTGACGATTTGCAGAAGAGTTTCCGAGTTGTCTTTTTACGTGTTGACAATTTGGACCATATCAATCATCACGAAATAAAGCGCATAAAGTGACTTAATATCAGCGATATTTGTTTTCAACATTTTATTTGATTAATTATTTTGCAAAAAAATTACTTTAACTTTAAGCATACGCTAAATTATCGAAATCTTATACTCTGCTTCAGCCTGCAGATTAAATAATAATTGTCACTGTCAGAGATGGAGGCCAGACCTATGAAGCCTCGACTAGATTTCTATCCTACACAACATTATTATGCAAAAAGAATACTTCGATTTAAACGTAATGATTGCCACTCATGCATATTTAATACTTGTACATGTCATTTACTTTTAGGTTGGTCCCAAAGATTTATTTTTGCCAATGATAAATGATTAATTACTTATTGAACAGTTCCAAATACAAAATCTTTCTAAAATAAAGTATACAGAGTGTGTACCAAGTAGTGTAGTAGTGTACCATATTGCGTAGATATATATTTTTAGTTAGCAGTTTAAAAAAAAGTAAATTAATGAAGGTTGTCTGAAGTAATATAACGGATTGTACTTTAGTATTCTGAAAAATTGTATTAATCCAGATTTATTTTCATTAATTATTTTAAATAAAATTGTTATTTATTCTATCAATAATATATCGCAGCATATGGAGAAACATGGGCTTTTTCCAAGTGTACCGCAAAAAATAATGTTGCTGTTAGAAAAATAATTGATTACTATAGCAACTCAATAAGTAAAAAAACTTTTTAGGGCACTCCGTGTATTAAATATAACTTTTTTTGAACAACCGTTTTAACTGACAAACAGGATTTTTCGGGAAAATTGCGTTTTTGTTTTTATTTCTCATTTTATGCTGTAGCGACCTTATTACGGCAGATGGGGTATTTTCCCTCTATGGGGGTTGGAGAGTCATATATGGGGGATAATAATTCTTACTGACAAACGAAATTTTTTGGGTTAACAATTTTTCAAAAATTTTATATTGTTTCGGTTTTTCCTCTGTGGCGACTTTACTACGACTGTTCAAGGATTTTAGCCCTACAAGGGTTGTAGGGTGATGTATGGACGATCATGAATCTACACAATTTTTTACTGACAAACGAGGTTTTTTCGAGAAAATAATTATTTCGTCCTATTCTCCTAGGTGGGAAATCAAAACCGCGTTGCTGGAACCGTACATCCTGTAACGACCTTATGACGGCTGATTGCAATTTTCTTCCCTATAGTGGTTGTAGGGCCATGTATAGACTAGCGCGAATTCATAAAATTTTTAATAGACAAACAGAAAAAATAATTGTTGTATTAAAAAATAATTGTTGTATTTTATTGTACTAGGTGGAATGTACCACAGCAATGCGTTGGAACAGTGTAATTTATCCTCTGGAAATCGTATTACGGCTGACACGGTGGATTTTCGGCCTATGGGAGTTGGGGAGTCATATATGGGGGATAATATATCGTTTGCCGCAAACGAGATTTTTAATTAAACTATTTTTTAATAATTTTATTTCGTTGTCGGTTTCTCCCATGTGACGAACTTATGACTACTGATCGATAATTTTCGCTCTATAGGGGTTGTAGAACCAAGCATGGACTATCACAAATCCATACAATTTTTAACTAACAAATAAGATTTTTCGAGAAAATTGCGTTTCTATTCATTTTAGGCTGTAGCGACCTTATGGCTGATTGAAAATTTTAACCCCACAGGGGTTGGTGGATACTACGTCTGTGCAAGTTTTACTGACAAACAACCGATAAATGAATTGAAGAAAAATGCAAGGCTTACAAACCATCATTAAATATTAAAGAATTTATGGTATAATGAAAAATACTGAACGACACACGGCCGATACGCAAATAACAGCCGCGATTGATAGTAAAATCTCGGCTTCGCCTCGATTTTACAAACTTCAATCTTGTCTGATATTTGCTACATATCGGCCTTTTGACGTTAATAACTATTTACTGACAAACAAGGCTTTTCGTGAAAATAATTATTTCGTCCTGTTTTCCTAGGTGGGAAATTAAAACCGTGTTGCTTGAATCGTATGTCCTGTATCGCCCCAATGACGGCTGATCGAGAATTATCGCCCTATAGGAGTTGTAGGGTCATGTATGGACTAGCACGAATTCATTAAACTTACCTACAGGATTTTTCGAGAAAATAATTTTTGTATTTTATTGTTCTACACACCGACAAACGGGATTTTTTGAGTTAACGATTATTCCAAAATTATCTTCTGTTTTCTGCTTTTCTCCTGTGGCGATCTTATTACGGTTGACCGAGGATTTTCACCTTATAAGGGTTGTAGGGTGATGTATGGACGATTACAAATCCAAAAATTTTCTTACTGAAAAACATTACTGACAAGAAAATAATTATTTCGTCCTATCTTCCATTAAAATTTAAAAATTGTTTTACTCAATATTCCACACTTTTACGTAGTACAGAAGAATACAAATATATATACTAGTTTAAGAGTCCATAACATAAACAAATTAGATCATGATTATCAAATCCAACGCCAGAGCTTTCTAGAAGGGAGTTGCATTGAAAAACAACATCCAACCATTTTCTGTGACATTGCCATACAACGTTTACTAGCAAACTACGTCACTGTGCCTAATAAATGTGAACATTTAAAATTTTTATCGTATTGTATCGTTGCATCGCAATTATTTTACCATTAGGGATCTATTTCAGTTAAAAATAACATGTTATAGGAACACAAAATATTTAATAAATTGTTTCGTCGTCCTTTTTGACGAAGAAACGGTTATTTTCAATAATAACATTTTACTTCCTTGTAAAGGTTTTTTCAAACATGTAATTTGTAAATTATATATGCACATTTGAGACATTTATTTTCTGTTATTAAATAGCCATTAAAACTAATAACATGTAGCGCGAATATCTTGTGCATGTTTTATGGTATATTAGAATCACTTGTAGTAAATCGAAATTGACGGAAATGTTATTGAATTTCATCGGAAACACAATATCTTAATGATATTTAGTAAAGCCGTAAATACCAAGTGCAGCAAAACTATAAAACACATAAATAGATACTATTATAATGACTGTTCAATGTACGCATGGGCGATAATAGTCGGTAATTGCATGTAAATGTGTCAGAGATTTTTTCGAATTGCAACCGAGGCTACGCTATTTTTAACAAATTCTTTGTTCCATCTAGATACCTGTGATGAATGAATTGCATGTGAACAGAACCTACGCACTGCGTTGTATGGAAATTTTTAATTTAAGTTAAACACAAGTGAAAATGAAATTTATGTTTAATTATTCCATTCATTGATGTAGGAGGGCACTGTTTTAATTTAAATAACATTAACCAAGAGGGTTTACAAGTGTTTCACTGTATTTACTGTTTTTGTTATAAAGTGCTATATATATTATTCAGGACGGTGCCCCCAATAAATTAGTGTTCCGTGAAAAATTATTTTTACGCCCTTGTTCAATGTGTGTTTGAATGCTTCAGAATAACTAAGGTGTGAATTCTTGGTGCAAAATATGACGATTGGTCAGAAATGTTGTTCAAAAATTCTTCCGTGAGAGTTGTGACTCGTCAATGTTGCAAATGAAAAATAAAGATTAAATCAGGACGTGTTAAATTAGAGCAATTAAACTCGGTAGGATATTTAGACGTAATATGAGATTAATTTGATGCAATATGGAAAAATAATTAGACTTACTACTACTGCTACTAAAGGCTTCTTTAAGGGTGGTGGGCCACCTTACTAGTCCCTGAACTTTTTGTTTGTAAACATTTAGTGCAACAATTATATTGTTAAAGAAATAAGGTTTAAAATAAGTAGGAGAGATTCACCGTGAATGAGATGTTCTTAGAAAAAACTCTAAGAATTTCACTGGAGATTTCTGACCTCGCTAGTAGATGACAATTAAGCATTAAGTTAACCGCCAAGTAAACTTTTAGACGGATTTAATTAAATTTTGCTTTAAAAACTACGACTTCGTAGTCAGTTGACTTCATCTGTATGCAAGGATAACTTGGTACCAGGTAAAAATATATTCTGTTATAAAAACTCCATACTTTCAGTCAGTATTTTAAGCAAAAATTAGTGTTCTAAGTTTTGAGGTTAGGAAGTAAACAATTTATTTAATAAATCGCCATTGGCTCCTTGAATGGGACAGATTTTTATTCCTTGATTGGGATACGTCCCATTCTTTTTGTTATCATACCAGAAATAAATAGTCACGGACTTAATTTTCGCTTGCAGGTTGTAAAATGAAGTAAAAAATAGACGACGAAACAGGTGATATGGAAGCCGCTGTACGTGAAGTTGTAAATAAAACTTCAATAAGAGAAGTAGCACAATGTACGGGTAGAAACAAGAAGGCAGGATTGCAGAGTATCTTCACAACGTTGGCAACAGCATCTCGCTTTAATTCACGATTTTGGAGAAATAGAATGTTTTTGATAGTATGTAAGATCTGAAATATCTTAATATATTTACGAATAAATATTTTTTTAATTGAATGTTTTTGACAGTTTGTAAAATCTGAAATATCTTAATATATTTATGAATAAATATTTTTATTAAAAATTTTTGTGGGAAATTTTAGTGGAAAAAAGGGCAGTGGGAAAAAAAGGCAATGGGAAAGTGGCCTATGGAAAAAAAGGTCAGTGGGAAAAGTATCCTATGGAAAAAATGGAGTGAAAAACGACTGGGAAAAAGTCGAGTGACAAAAATGTCTCACTACCTTCACACAAAACTGGGCTGATGACGAAATACAATTTTTACGAGCCAATGAAACATTTTGTAAATATTACTAAAGGGCACACATCTCATCGGCTACACCACTTGATGTGTCGGTGTACGAACCATTTAGGTCAGAACAAAACAACTGGCTCATATCAAATCCCGGGAAAACAATTTCCATCTACAACATCGCTGAGCTTGCAAACAAGTCGTTTGTTGAAGGCTTCAGTCCTAAGAATATAACCAGCGGATTTGCTAAATGTAGAGTTATTCCTTTTAACAGAGACATTTCTTCTGATCAAGACTTTTTAATATCTTTTGTGTCTGACAGACCAAATCCTGAGCCAAATCTCGATGTAGAAAATAAAGAAAATGACGGCGGCCGAATCAATATTCTTAGTAACACGCCCATATCCAAAGGCACCAGAAAGAAAAGGCAATCAAAGACAACAGAAACACCAAAGAAGGATAAAGGAAATGAAACAGAACAGAAGTTCATGAATCTAAACCTAGCCAATCAAGAATAAAGAAATTGAAGAGAAATAGTTGAGTCAAGCAGCAGTGAGTCGGAAATTGATCTACAATCAAATGGCGATAGTAATAATAATAATAATAATAATAATATTTATTTGTCCTTTTAGATCATTATACATGAGATAGTGATCTTTACCATTCGGATAGTTTTAGTGAGACCATGTCTCTTTCACCCAAGGATGATAAGGAGAATATATCAAGAGAGGAAGATAATAAGTGATATGAAAAAATTTCAAACTTAAACAATTTGAAAATTACGCAGAAATAATAAAAAACGTCCCATTTGTCTCTCTTTCATTAGTTTCGTAGGAGATGCCGATTTCAAGGAAAATGGTAATGATAAAAGGACCAATTTTAAATTATGCTTACGAAAGTCCATTAAATATATTACTACACGTATTCTGTCTCTGGATTGATTATTTTGTTAGTTTTGATGATTGATCATTCTCTAGATGATTTGGTGACCAAAAATAAACCGATACCCCTAAATTCTTCCTTCTTTAATCTTTTGGAGAATGACTTTAGAAAATTTAGAAAATTACCACAGGGGATAAAATAGGTGTGGTAAAGTTAAATTTGAAAAAGTTTTGAGGCATAATTTAACTATTTTTCTCGAGAAAAGCTCCTCGGATGACAGTAAACTAAACTTTAAAAAAAAAATAAATAAATAAAGGATTCAGGGCGTAGTAGAAAGTTCCCCCACTCTTGAATAGGCCTTCCAATTTATTTTTATTTTTTCAATTGCACTACACTAATCCAACACTTTTTTTATCGTTCTTGAAAATGACTTATATAGAAAATTTACAAATGAACCACCACAGAGATAAAAATGTGGGTTAAAATTAAATTTAAAAAAAATTTGTAGGCATAATTTAAGTGCCTTTCCTCTATGTTCCTTGAGAACGGCTCCTCGGATGAGATTATAATTTTTTCCATAAACTTTTCCAAAAAAAGGAACAAGAGTTCAGAGCGTGGTAGAACGTTCCACCACTCTTAATTAAACAAGCGCAAGCGTTCCAGTTCAATTTTATGTTTTAATATTGCACTAAATTAATCCAAGACTAGATCTAAATATTCCTGTTTAGTTCAAACTTAACATACTCTGATTTAACTCCGCGTTCTTTGTCATTCTTCTACAAATTTGAGGTGCTGTAATTTTAACTAAAGAATTAACACCTCGGTTACTTTGAGGCATTAATCAGACACACAAACAGGACGTAGGTAGTACAGTATTCACATCAATAGTCAAAATAAGAGTGAGATTTGTTCAAAAGAGGAAGTGGAAAAAAATTAATACCAATTGAGAAGTATTTCCAATAGTACATCTGAATAAACTGTTGACTCTAGAGTAAGTTGTTGAATCAATGACTAATGAATAATGGATGGAGCATGAGGAATGCCCTGATTGGTTCCAATTCAAGGAATTTCCAACACATTATATGCATATAGATCTTAGTCCGATGTAGTAACTACTTCTTGTTTGCATTTGAAGCAAAGTTGAGGATGTACAGTATATTTCAACTTCCTTCTATGTGATCCAATTTCAAGCTACTTACTTCGTATGCCTCAACAGTTTGCCGCAAGCATGACGACTAAAATTAGACGTTTAATTTTGCCTCAAAACTAGGTACTTGTGTATCTAAAATAACATGGAAATATTTCTACTAGAATTAGTTTCTGTAAGTTTCATATTTTTCTTAGAGTGCATGTTTTAAATTTTATGGTTCATTCTCCCTAAATTATAATTTTCATTAAATTACTACCTATTCTTTGTTTGAAGAACAATTTTTTCCACATAAAATTAGGCTCTACTGTAAAAAAGGCAACTGCGATTATGGATTTTTTAAACTTAAAAATTATTTAAGAAGCTGTGGATACAGTTACTATTACAGTTAATATATTAATAAATATTATAAAAATTATTTTTAGGTACATATTTCAAAACAGTTAAGGTAAACAATGTACTCACTTGGGATATATTTTTAGAACACTAGAGCTTTTAGAAATATCACACTTATACAGAATTGCTTTATTGAGAGCAGTGGGTGTTGTGGAACAGTAAAGCCATTCGAGTCTCTCCGTGGTTCAATAAAACATTTGAAAAACAGCATCAAAAACTGTTTGCTTTAAAAACGGAAACTGTCCTGGAGTTTACAAGTTAAGACATAAATTATATCGAAATTCGTTGGAATTTACTGCCAAAGTCATAAAGAGTAGATAATTATTATCGAAGTATCCGAAATCCCTCGAGAAACCTATTCACTAGCTAGCAGCCAGCATTAGTTCCCAAGGCGTTCGAGAATACCTTGCAGCCCTGCACTTACCTCCATCGCCTGCGACCCTTGAATGTACAAAACTTTACGGTTATGTTTAAAGTGAGGACAAACTATCGTACATTACCTATATGCTTTCTGCAACACATGGCTCACCGATTAAAGGGTAAATGTTACAGCTTGCTCTTGAAACTCTGGCCAATAACTATATTATGTTAAGTAGAGCAAATTCGGTTCACATAACGGCGCAACTTTCAAGTTGTATATCAAAAGTTTCCATAAACTTCGCTATAATGTTAAAGTGTGAGCAAAACGAATATGCCTAGAAAACTTTCCGCATTCAAATCTGAATATGAAGACCTTTTGTTCTTCGAAATTAATTATACGTTTGAACTTTTTTTTCACAGTTTTCCCACTGTGAAGTTTAATTAGAATTTAAATGAAGGTTAGTAAAGTGACTAAGATTGAGTTTTAATGAAAATAAGTGAGATTTTTTTCTTAAGGAGAAAGTTTTATTATGAGCTATATGTACCTTCAGGCTTTCTACGGTTGTAATTAATATCGTAATTTCCAATGTGAACTCAAGAAAAATATAACTTTAATAATTAGCGGATATCAGGCGTATTCGACAACTTTTGAGTTTCAGTTATTATTTAATCAGCTTTGTTGTCGCTAAGATACAACCAATAGAAATTCGTGTACATCCTTAACCCACGTGTAAAGGCTAGATACAATAATTATTAAAAGTGTAGTGAAACACCATATTTTATTTTGAATTTTCGAATTAAAACGTAAACTTTTTAGTTAACTTCTCAAAAATTGTTAATAACGAGTGGATGAAATCTACAACCATTAACTTACAAAAAACTATTTTTACTTTCTTTTTTAATTAATTATACTAATGTATATAAAAGATATTAGATCATGGTTTAGTCAATCGTCGTTTCATTTTCCTAATCGAAAGCGTTAAGGAAAATGAACAATCGTAAAAATGGCGAACAATTTAATTTATCTACACGATGATATTTTAAGATCAAACAGCTATCTTTCATTTACGCCAGCGTACAAATGGTTTTACTATTTTATGACAAAAAATTCTCCAGACATTCTAGATGAACTCACAATTTCAATTTATATGTAAATAAAGTAGCATTAAGGAAACTCAAGTAATTGTGTCCACAGCTTCTTAAATTATTCTTAAGATTAAATCATACTCGCGATTGTCTATTTTACCGTAAAGCTTAATTTTATGTGGAAAAAATTAATTTGTTCGTCAAAACAATTTCCTTCCTAATTTTTATGCATATTTCGAAATTATTTCTGTTATTAAAATGAAATGAGATAGTAATTTGTTGAGATTTATACTTTATGATGAGTTAACCACAAAATAACAAACTTGTTCAGCTTTTAAAACGATATGAAACAGTGTCACAAAAGAAACGCATAAAATTCATAAGTTTTCTTCTGTTCTGCAGGGAAAATTTGATTTTAAAACTTCATTTTCTATTACAATTATTAGGTACAGTTCAATACTTAATTTTCATTACAAAAAATTGGTCATTATCAAATTGTTAACAGTGCACATTTTGAACATTTATTGTAATAAAAATGAAGTTTTAAATTGTAATATTAATTGTAATAGAATAGAATGAATTTTGAAAATTAAATTCTTCCTAGGATGTCTAAAAAAAAACTGAATTCTTTTGTAAAAGGCCTATCAATTTTTAGATTAAGATATAGGAAGTCGTATTTTAAAAAATTATCGATTATCTTATAGAGATGTGAAAAATGTGAAAAAGTGTTTTTCCTTATGCACAAATAGATAAATTTGACTAATAGACTTATTTTCGACTTTTTGGAAACACAAAACAGAAGGAAATTATATATATATATAAAAAAAAAATAAAGTTATGAATTTTAAGCGTTTCTTGTGGGACACAGTGTATAAGCCAATTTCAGCAGAAATATTTCTATGTTATTTTAAATACCTAACTAAGTTTTGAGGCAAAATTATAAATCAAATTTTTATAGCAAGCTGTTGAGGCATAAGAAGTAAGCAGCTTGAAATTGGATCACATAAAAGGAAGCTGAAATATGCCGTACGCTGTACCTAGAGTTTGGTTTAAATTACAAACAAGAAGTAATTGCCTAACTATAATCTAAGCACATATAATGTGTTGAAAATTGCTTAAATTGGAACCGATTACAACGATAGTAGTATATCCCAATCAAAAGAAAAATATTTGTTTGTGGTAAGATGTGTATAAATTTTAGTTTCTGTAATTATTTTCATGTGGAAATTATAAATTTTTGATTATAGTCCAGAAAATGTTGACAAAAATACGAAAAAAATGTTCAAAAAAGTGCATTGAATAATCTGGGGTATGTACGAAGAGGTTGAGTAATACGGTGTTTTCCACTGGCCGACAAAAAAATATTTTTGTTGTAACATAAAGCTGAATAGCATATTGTAGTAGAATGAACCTATCTAAATACGAAACTGGCCAAAAATAAGTTGTGAAACGTAAGGTTTTCTTGTTACATTAAACAAACCACATGTAGAACGGTTCCATTTAATATTTATTGAAAAAATGATTAGTTTTTTAAACCTGTATATCAACTATATTTATAATTTATATTAAATTAACATCTAAGAAAAAAGCAAACATCAAAAATATTTATTTGAAAAACACTAATTCTATTTTTTCCCTTTATGGAGGGTCACATCTTCTCTCTTCAAAAATCAAGAGTAATCACCCATCATGGCTGGATCCCATCGTCTTTGGTACCGAATTTCTTTTCCTAAAAGTTGTAATTTTTGTCTCTTACACTTACTCTTAAGACGATAATCAAGAAGTTTTGACTGTTGCTTTGACAACCCCAAATCACGTACTAAGTAATTTAACTCACTTTGAACAATCAAATGTGGCTCGCCGGAACTGGGATCTGGAGTAAAAGTGGGATCGGTGCACTGATCTTCGGAGCTGCCTGATGAATGATGATGCGTTATTATCTCCATTATCTCCCAAAATAATATCTTGCCAATCTAAAGACGCAGTTGGTACTGGTAAGTCTGCATTGTGAGGAACAAGTCTTATGGCAGAAGGCAAATTCGGATATTCGATCTCCCGCTTTTCTTTTTTGGAATAACCTTCAGTCGCCGTACCATTGGAACTGCAAAAGGCATATTTTTTCTCTTCCCTTTCATTCACTGTACCAATGACGCGCTAGAGCTGACACAGCACACATAGGGAGCCCACTGCTTGTCTTGATATCCGATTAAATAACCAAAATATATGAAATAGGCTTTTTTCACATTTTCAGAAAATGGTCTGTCTTGTGAGTTCACCATAAATTCTCTACAAATATAACAAAACTTCAGGAGAAATATTGCAACTGCGGCGCGTTTGACTTAACATTTTCGCCGTTGAAAAATCTTTCCTAACTACACAGAACCACTCAATTCGAAACTCAAAAATAGACTGAATAAGACAATAAGTTTAATGTTACCAATTTTCCTTCTCAATATTTTTTACCTTTTGAATTTTTGTCATTTTGTTACCGAACTATGATGGATTGTTGAAAAGTACCTAAAACTAGTACTGCGGTTAGGAAGCTTTATCTAATCATTTTCGAGAAAAATCGATCTAAATCAAATTCTGCAACTCCTGCAATTTGAAATCAATGTTGCTCAGCTCTTTTTGTGGAATGGAAGCTGTTAAGAATTTGTAATTCTTCCTCTTTGTTGCCATTTCTTCGTATTTTATCCTATCTCAGTAAAATTGTAAAGCTATATGACGTAAGAAAAGTAGATTTAAAGCATAAAAAAATGCCTTCGTTAATATAACCCATTTACAGCATGTTCACGTTCTACTGAATTAAGATCGGAAAATTGGGCAAATTGGTAAAACTTAAATTTGATTGACTTCTGGGCACTTTCTTGCCTTGGTAATCAATACCGACAAACAGATGCTCTTATAAATAGTAAATGGCAAACTAAATTTCATCGCTTTTACCCAAAGAGTTTGCGAAAATATAAACCACATCTTGGACGCCCCCTTCAAAAAGCGTTAGAACTTTATTTTTAGACACTTTCTTGTCCTGTTTGCCTTATTTTGATTTACGTTGACGTAAATAAGAATAAAATTTGCACTAGTAGCAGCTTGATTGATGATGTACTACAGGCCTATTAATCTCATCTACTTGACTTAGATCATCAGAATCTTCTAAAATGAGATTTGTTCGTCTGTCTTAAATTCCAGCTCACATCATCATTTTGTCGACTATGTAACTGCACACTACTTGTCATTCTCCTAGACTCCTAGATTTTGTATATCAGATCTTATTTATAATCTTCCAACACGAATAAATTTTTTTGTAAAGTTAGAAATAAAAATGTTATGGGTTCCGGTAGACTCCGCTCCAGTGGACCGATGTTGCTCATCAACGAACTCATTCTTCTCCTTAGCCTCTAGAACTTGTGTACCAAGTTTAAAAGCTTTATCTCAAAAACTTTAGCTGCTATCGCGATACATACACACACACACACACACCGACAGAATTTTTTTTCTCTGAAATTTTCTGAATCGTTATATTTCGTCGAGATGAGGTCAGAAATGCAATAAAAATGTTCAAAAATCTTTTCATGAAGACATACCTTTCTCACATTTGGTGAGGAAGTAATTAAAAACTAGCGATTTTAAAACATTCACGATTAATAATAATATAAATACCACCTTAACTCCTTAAACCTAGGAATTTAACATTTGTCCTTTAATTTGTATAGGTAATAACTTAATTGGAATTTTAAACGTTAAATTTCGTTACAAAAACTATAAACTGTATGTAAAAATTTATTTAAACCACCATGTGATGTAAAACTAAACAAAAAAGAAATATTTACATTGATTCTATCTAAACTTAAATAACTTATCATTTATTAAATAACATATTACAAATTTAAACGTGGTAGGTGGGATTATGCAATTAAAACATATTTTGGGTCCTCCCGGGGATTAACTAAAACGACGCCCGTGCTGATTAAGATAACTTATATATGTGAAGATAGTTTAGAAAATTTACTGAGGTAAAAATGGTTTTTAGTACATTACATTGAATTTTTCTTCAATTTCCCCTATTGATATAAAAAGAACATATAGAATCATTATCGTTTTTACGCTAGCATGAAATTGCAATTTCTATGCAATGGCGAGCATGAAATAACACTAAGGCGCCACATATCCAAGATGATTGTCTTTTGACGCTATAAAATTTTATTTCCTTGTAGCTTTACGATATTGACTAGCACAATAACAGGTAAAGTTTCCCGTATTAATGGCATATCTATTTATTATCTATAGTTATTTATTGGTTGCTGATGCTATTTTCTAGCTCCGTTTGGGTATTAAAATAATATTCTAAAAATTAATAAAATTCTTATCGTCCATCTAATCGATATAAGCTCACAGGCACGGATTATTTTAATTTATTTAATTATATTTACGCAAGATAATCCAATTTATTGTTCATAATTATTAAATAAAAATATCTAGACAAAATCAAGAGAACTAAAAAATAGAAAGTATAATGCACCTAATGCAAATGCACTGAAATGCAATGAAATTATGTTAAATGAATTGTTGCACTAATATAGGTAATACGCTGGTTGCACGAACCAACAGCGTAATATTAATCAAGAAAAATTAAAATATCTATCTAGTTTTTCTCGAGGTTTTTCTTAATTTGAAAATACTTGATACTCACTTTTCGATTATATCTTCAAATTGTGCTCATCAAGTTTTTTATATATACGCCGGTGGATCAAACATATACATATACGGATACTTCCTGTGCAGTTCGAGTTCTTGATCGCATTTTTGTTGTTTATTTCCATATTTTTCAATGGGAAACAGGTAACAGGTAATAGGTAAAATTGTACAGCAATTTTCGATATAATAAATGCTGTTTATTATTATTTTCATTGAAATAATATTTTTGAGTTATTTATGATTTAAAAAAAACCTTTTTTGGGAAAAGATTAATTTTGAAATCAAATAAATTTTGCCAAGTTATTAGATACTTGCCAAAATTTATTTGACTTTGAAACATAAGTTTTTCCCAAAAAAAACACAGCGTTGACACTGGCATTGTTAGTAGGAAAAGACAGCTTTTGTTTTGACTTTGGCTAAAGCTGTTTATGTAATATTTATGGTTTTATGTTATCAATCGGCTTAGTTTTTAAATTTTATATTTTGTGTTCCTAAACAACCGTCCAACCAGCTGCACAAAAAACTTGCCTTCAATCCGATAGTTTAATAAAAACACATAATATGGAATCACTTATGTAGAATGCATAAAGTAAGAAGAAGGTAAACTGGAAGCATTTAAGGCAAAACTTTCGACATGCATTTTTCATTATACATCTTTCATTGTATTGTAGTCGGAGCTTTCTGAGTCTGGAATATTCAATTCGTTCCTACTGTTGACTACGGATCAATTTAGGTGTGCATTCTTTAGTATCACACTGTTCAAAAATTGATTGGGATTGTCCTTAAGGTATTCTCGGGATTTTCATAATAATATGTGTTGCAAGTTTATACACTTTATATGTCAAAAAGTAATCCTACTAAATTCTCTGATGAAAATGAAATACCTACTATAAATAGTAAATTTTCATATTATTATTCGTATATTATTTAAAGTAAATGATTTTATCGGTTTCAGGATATTAATCCTTTGTTTACATATGCAAAAGTAGGCTGGTAAACAAGTCATAACTAAAGTTGTACAGTTATATTTAAAACTTGTACGGTAATAATATTACAAATACAGATCTGTCAATAACTGTCAACAGATGAAATAATAAATAATGAAACTATAATTTAGGGCTATTTATTAATACAAACAGACAGAAAACTCCAAACAATAATAATTAAGTACTGAAATCCAACTGAAATGTATTTTCAGGCAATCCAAGGTCCATTTTTATGTAGCCGTTGTGACATTAATAATGTAAACATTTATGTAATATGAAAAAAGATAACAAATAAAAACAAACAAAATATAACTGTAACCATGGCGACAAATCAACCCATACAGACTTGACCAACTAATGAAATGAAAACGTTATTAATAAGAGAATATCAAAAGGTAATATCTATTAATAATGTCTTTATTTTCTGAAACCGATAAACTATTGAACATATCACGGATGTTATGAATCATAACAGCCTTAGATGTCTTAAAATCCTCGCTCTACGAGCTCGGATTTCAAACCGACATCTGCGGCAGTTATGATAGTCATAACATTCCTTGATATGTTAATAGCTATAAAAGCAGTTAAAGAAACGTGTTCATCAGGTAACCAGCATAAAACTATAAACACTTTTATTTTACTTATCAAAAATGTAAACAAATGTCTAGTTTTATTTAAATAAAACGCATAAATATTAGAAATACAGATCTAGATCATTTTTGCCCACTAAGACTGCGGTTAATTTACAACTAGATGCTTGATTTCATTTTAACGTCGATGAAAAGCTTTAACAGCGAATACATAACTCAAGACAAGTGTCGTCAACCAATTTTGGCAACATCGAGAGATAATTCTTTTTCAAATTCAAATTTATATTGCCGTCCTTTAAAACACGTTAGCTGCCACCCATATATAATCATATTGATTACTGGGAGGCCGCGTGGTCCGCCGATGACCTAATACAATAGATGATTTCCAGGCCACGTGGATCGCTGTTGACCCACGTTTCTATGTATTTCTAACGGAACATAACTTCCAATGGCGCTACGGTAATGTAACTGTCTTAGCACTGTTGGCTTAATGTGAATTTAAATTTTTTTTTCGCGTTTTTTATTTTTTTAAATCCGTTGAGAATGGCGTGGTAATCATGCAATGACGTGGGTCAACGACGGATCACGTGGCAGCTAACGTGTTAAAAAATTAATTATAAAGATAGGTAGGAGTTGACATAAAAACTAGAGTATTATTCACGAAGAACTGAAGTTCTTGAAAAACTGCCGTTGTTCGAATTAATTTGGCTCATTTATTTAATTGGGGAAAATCCGGATATACTGTCTATGAAGAATTTCAGGATTTTAGGGGTAAAATTTGAGAAAAAAACAAAAAAGTTCAGAGCACCTGCGAGGCTCTATTTAAGAATACGTTCTAGACGATCCAGCCCCTACGGGGCTGGCTATCGGATGAATAGGTTGTAGAGGATCCAGCCCCTAAGGGGCTGGCTACCGGTTAAGTTGAGCGAAATGGGGAAAAAAAAAATTTTTTAGGCTTTTCGGTGACATTTTCTCGAAAAAAAATTTTTTGACAGCTGTCAAAGTGACGTTTTCTGGGAAAAATTTTTTTGTGACAGCTGTCAATAAGCTGTCAAAGTGACGTTTAAATGTCAAAGTGAAGGGGGGGGGCGCCATCTACGAACCGAGAACGGTTTCGGGGCGCCGAGGACGTCAGGATTCCGAAACCGCGCGGTCGGTTCCGTCCAGGAAACGTCAAGTTCGGACCATAACCTTAAACTTTTATCGCGACGCACTGTAGATTTTGAGATAACCTAAAAGCAGCATTCTGACGTTGGCGTTGTAATTTTTAAGTATTGTCAAGACCTGCGCGCGCATGGATTTCGGAGAGTCCTGCGCATATCTCTTTTTAATTTCTCAACTTTTACAAACCTCTCCGACACGGTGCACTAAACTGCCAATAACTTATTAACGACTCTACGCCTCGCTACCAAATTTAGCCTAACAGATTTTCCCGACCCGACGACCCGTAAATTTTGCAAAATTGTTTTGCCCAAGTTATTAAAACATTTACATCCTCGTTCACTTTGTAAAGGAAACTGGATTAGATATCTTAGTTAAAGTTTCATTTGCATATTGTATCAAATTTTGTGTTTGCAAATATTTTATTTTTAAATTTTAATGACTCACTTTTAAAGATAATCTTCATCGTTCATCTGTATTTATCTTTCGTAGGTTCCATTATCTTTTTACTGTTACTATTCTCTCTGGATCTACCTTGGTCTTGCTTTCGTTCTTGTCGTTTGTGGTCACCATTTCCTACTTTAGCGTACTTTCCCTTTCGACCCATTCTCATTTTGGTTACACTTCCCAATTATAATAATTTATCCTTAAATCTTTGAAAAGCTTCCTGTTGCCACCACTATGATCATCGATCAGTTCAGGGACAATTAACGACATTTATTTTGCTTACTTCATTTCATAGATGTTGAGGTCTATTTATGGAGGCAATAAGTTAGATATTTGTCATGTGTCTCATGTGAATAAAATACAGATCTCTTGATGTACTTGATTTTGTTTTACAAATATTTTGTTATCCATTATTAACACCCAGTAAACATTTTGCCTTTAAACTTATGTGAATAAGATGCAATTACTTTTATTAGGTTCACTTATGTTCCTTCATCAATGCTTTTATACTGAAAATTCATCTAGTTCTTGTCTTTATCTATGTTACTAGTTGTCTCTCTTAAGTTTCATCACTTGTACTCGTGTCCCAATTTCACTTCAATGGCTTGTAAATTTTCCGAGCCATTATATGGGTCCATTTCAATCTTGGGTTTGCCTTCAATTTTGTAATCACCATGTCCACTATTTCTGAGATTCTTTCATCTCTTATTTTGTTCATATGTCCCAACTATACTCACTTGTCTTTGAATTTTCACAAATCTTACTATGCTTGCCACTATTATTCGATCAGTTTTGTGATACATATCCCAAATTTAATTTCACTCTCGTCTGGATAAACAGTCCATAATATTTGTTTTATGCTCGGTCTTCTATAAGAAATAGGCCAGTAGAGATCTTACATGGACCACGGTTCGAACTGGTGAGTAAGCAGATTGAGGATTTGGATTCGAACCGCTTCTTACCCCGCCCTAGGTCTCGTTCCTTTCTCTTGAAAATGGTTCCAAAATAGAAGCCAACATGTCGAGATCCTAACAATTTTAGACGTGGTTCAACCCGAAAACTTGATTAACGAAAAATTAATTTAGGCTGTAAAACATATCTACACATTTGAAATTAATTTTGCAGTTACTTAGTTTTGTCTAATTTTAATACGCCCAATAAACATTAAACAAAAGTAAGTATTAACATTAATATTTGCAGTAAGTCGCCTTGTGAAAAAGTAGTATTTTTCCCAGGTTGCCTCAATTTGCTTTTTATCGGTGATGTTCATATTTCCCAGAGATATAATTCTCTTACGTGCAGGAAAGTAGATTCCCTCGTGGTAGGTAGTATCCTCGCAGGAACTAATAGTTGCAGGTTATTCGTTAAGTGATGCACATTTAAATAAGTAAAGAGCCAGACGATTTTTTCAATATTAAATTCCATAAACTTCCAGAAACTAATGGAAACTTTTATAATGGCTCCCGGTGTGTACATTTAGTAAATCGAAAGCGCAAAAATACATTAATCTCTTTGTTACTAATTGGACTAAAGGTTACCGGCGAGTTCATTTAATACAATGTGTATATTAAAACATAAAATAAAGAAAACTAAAAAATTGAACAACAAATACTATCATGTTTATGGTGATTTTTAATCTCTTCGTTGTGGCAAGATAAAAGCATTTCTGGAGATTCGGTAAATAATAATGCCATTTACTAACTTTAGCAACATTTCCATACGAATTAGAACACTTAAATATTTTGCATTTGGTGGCTTTATACATTATTATATTAATATCAAGATAATTTCTGTGGTCATATGCTATAAGGGTATAAGTTAAAATACCCAACTTTACAGGAGACACAATAAATCGTCTATTTAATTTCAATGTTGTACTTAACTAATTTAGTCGCTGAACTGATATTTTATGAGTGTATTTACTGCCTCAAAAAATATAAAAAGCCTAAAAAGTCAATAAATGATATTTTAAATTTGTGATTTAAGTTTGACTTATTCCTTTAGTGCTAAAGTGTGCTAGTTTGGATTTAACAATAAGGATATAAGTTGACTTAAACCTTTTTTGCATATCTAGTATATGGCTAACGTGGATCACTTGAGTACAGTTTTAGTAATAAGTATACTTATTTTAATGTTAAATTAATGACCAAAACTTACCGGTAATACTGCTATTATTCACACATTTTTGTAGCATTTGCATTGTTCTTGAGTTTGTAAACATTTTATACAAAACACTGATACCTATAACACCACACAAACACAAAACGACTTGTCTTCTACACTACAAAATTTAGAGTAATATTCTATTGAGCATCTCAACAATATTCAAATATCCGTAACTGTCGTTTTGCTAAAGGGATATATCTCTATTGAAATCACAACTTTTGGTAATTTTTAATTTGCTTTAAGGGTATAAGTAAACTTATATCTTTTTAGTCCGCTTACAATTTCGTTTATATTGAAAAACTAGTTTCCTAGAAAGAAATAAGTGCACTTATAACTTTAAAGTGCCAAGTGAACTAAAACAATGTATGAATATGTTGATTTATTCCCATATAGCAGAGTCAAAAATAAATAAAATGTAGAAATACCGTTTTTCTGGGGTGTCAAGTATACTTATTACTTTTTTAAAACTGGTGAATTTCCTATTTTCTATTTCACACAGACTTATTTCTTTTTAGCAGCACATCAGAGGTATTATTAGGAGTCTAATTCTACAAAAAAGTTAATTTGGGTATAAGTCGACTTATTCCCTTATAGCATGTGACCACAGATTTGCAAAATGACCAAAATTTATTTCTTGTACGATTAACAATATTTTTTATAAAAGAATATATTTATTTTGGGATAGGATGATATTGATCGTCGAGTAGAATTATATTAGTAACTTATTATACAATGAGGGTGTTTCCAACGATAAGGAAGGATCTTTGCCCTAATAACGGTAAAGTAAGGAAACGGAATTAGTGGTACTGGGAATTAAAAGATCTGCACTGCCTGGTTGACATCTGCAAATAATTGCAAGATCATTTTAATTTGAAATTATATATCAAGATATACAACATTTAACTGTATTACGTAGAACACCATTTGGCACCAATACACTGAGAAAAATATTGTGCATTATTTTCAAAAAATATATTTATTTTGTCTCGTTGTACTAATATAATAAAGTATTAAATGATAATCGGTCAATTGCTTCAATTTTTTTCGACGTATTGTTGAAATGAACAGATTACATAACTTAACTAAAACGATACTTGACATAAACGAATGTATTCATTAAAACAATAAATTATTTGGCCCTAATGATAAAAAATCACTGCAAATATGTTATTTTTTTCGCAATGTATTGGTCACATCAATATAACGAATGTTTACGCTGGAACATTAACTGAAATAGAATAGGAAAATACGTCTTGTGTTTTGCATCTTTAGACCCTCATCACGTAGTTTAAGTTTAGTAATGAGCTTAATAATTACTTATGTTTAAGGAGCCCTCAGGGCTTTAAATTTTGGTAACTTAGTTGTCGAGCAGTTTAATAACACCTGAAATGCCTGCAATAAATAAATATTCAAACGATTTGAAATATTTTAAGATTATTGTTGCATTAGTGGAGAAATTACTTTTTCATAAACATTTGACAAGCTATTTATTGTTCGATGAATTTATTTATTGTTGAATAGTTGAAATTAACTTTTTTCATTGATTTGATAAAATCATCTAGAAGACCAATTTCAACGAAATGTAATATAAATTTATTTTAATATTCTGCTTCCATTGGATAATAAGCGTATTAATAATAAAATCCTTTCATGTCTATAAATTATTCTACCTTCTTTATTTATTCCATTTTCATTATTAAAGATAATAATTATATAGGTAATAAATATTTGAAATGTGGTCAATTTTATACATAAAAATTTGAACAAGAAGCGTAAAAAGCAAAGTAAATTATTAATATCTTTTAATTCCATTTATTTCACAAAATACTATACTAAACAACTACCTCACAGGCTGTACTATACAGTAAGATATTTTGTTGGAAATGAACACAATTGAAGCGGATATGAGTTTTTCAGACTTCCCTTCTAAAAATTAAACTTCCTTGTAAACGCAATAATTCATGAACGAGTTTTTCCTATAACCTATTATTAAAAGATAAAATTGAATATATATTTTCTATTTATACAGTATCTGTCAAATTAAATTTATTACTAAAAACTAATTTGAAACGAATTGACCGTTAACATGAATTTTCTTTGGTATTATATTGGAAGTAATATAGGTAGATGACTATATTCGTAATTTATAAATGACTTTATTTAGGCTTTATACCAGCATAATAACAAAAACCAAAAACCTATCCAATATGATATACTCACATTGATGTTTCATCTCTAAACATACAATAATTATTATTAAGTTTATTGGATCTTCTTTAATGCATGATAAAAATTGGATTAAAAATTACAAAATTCAAAATATCTAAAAATAAATTATTGAAGAAAATTTTTTTAACTCGCCACAAAATTCATTCATTATGGTCACCAACCATAAACGATGTCCCCAAGAAGATGTACATGTTCTTTCGCCGTTATTTCGGTTTTTAATAATTTTAGATACTTTGCTGTGATTGTGTATTACAAATCCGATTATTTAATGTAATCTAAAAAATTATTTAGAAGTTATAAGTTCAGTTCCTATTTCTATTAAATTGTAATGATGAAAAAATTCTTGGATGGAGAAGTATAGAAGGAAGAGTAATAATTGTTGTAAAGTATACAATAGAGAGTTGAATTGGGATAGGGAATTGAATTTGAAATGGTGGTTCAATTATAAGATATTTTACAAAAAATTCGGTTTGATTCTTCAAAAATAAAACTTCATGTAAAAATATTAAAAAACCATAAAAGAGAAATATCGTTTTGAAATTCCGTCTTATCCAATGACCATATTGTTTCGCAAAAAATATGGGTGACATATTGTTTCGGTGAAAATATCATATATAGGTTAAGAGAAAATTGGTGAATGATATTGTGATCACAATTATAACAACAAATATAAAACTCAAGGGATATATTATTCAGGTCTGGACGCTTCCTCGTCAAAATGACACCGTTTACAAATTACACAAAAATCATCGTCTTTATCACTGCATTCGACATTTAACAGTAAATACATTGGCATGCTTCTTTGGGATACTAATTTTGCCGATAGAATATGTTTACTCGTTTTTACTTGTAAAGAAAATGGAATAAAGTGTTAATAATGTATAAACCTGTAATGAATATAAATAAGAATTGTTACTATTATATTATTATTATTAATTAACGAAAGCTCCTTCTATTACGGCCGACTTACTTCCTTATGATCATCTAGTTCAATGTTCACTTTTACATCCTTTGTCTACGTGGTCGTGATTCTACTGGTCCTTTAGCTTCTACTCCTACATGACCCTCCACTTGCATGCCTGCTTGAATTGGTTACTTGGTTATCTTCATCTGCTACAGCAAGGGCATAATCGTGATTTTTATTGTAATTATATGGCTACATATTACGTAAGTTGCAAGTCCAGAAATGCAGTTTAATTAGTCACAACTTATATCTATGCTTGATTTAGTAGGTAACAGTTCAAATTAATATCTGTTTTGTTCTCGATCACGCGGATTTCTCAGCTAGTTTGGACATGCTCTACTAAAGTATGCTTCCAAAAACTTAAAAAATAATCTATTAATGGCTGAAGGCAGTAAATTGTGTGATTTGGTAAATCCAATAGAATTATTTAATTTTTAATAAGATAATCCAATGCATTCACATTACTATAATAACGACAATCTGAATAAAAGAGGAAGGCCCAAGTTTTTTTCTACTTTAATAATCTTTGATCTATGACAGAATGATTTTGGTGACGTATTTACCACTTATCCCGTCTTTAAACTTTTGTTTGTTATTTCTTTTATGAAATATTACGTAGTGAAAAGACTAATTCAATTTCTATTGAATTGACCATTTTTTTGCATTTTTTTTTACAAACGCTTAAGTTATATTTTAAATTCGTTTTTCCTTTTCCAATATTGGCATGTAGTTTACAAATTTTTCATAGTTTTCCGACTTAAGACAATGTAAAGGTTCCAAAGAACCTTTCTTGAGATTATTAGCTCTTACGTTCTTCAAAAGTGTTCTGAAAATTATATTTTGTTCTGATATCATATTAAATAAGACTTGAAATCATATTTGTGGAAGAATGAAAACAAATCCATTGCAAATTTAATTGAATCTTTATCAGTAGTAAATTTAATTATTAATCCTTTATTAAATGTGTTACCTGTAGATGATTTAAAATAAAAATAGATCTTATTATATTATATTATATATTATATAAAATTTAAACGGACTAGAGATTAAACATAGTAATATCTCTGTCACACAAGTTCAACAAGTGTGTAATAATTTTGGTTCCAAGGCTTTTGGGGAGCTCATGATTTGTAGAAGAATTTTCGGTTTCTCATCCATGTTCAATATTTTGGATTGTTGACGTTTCGACGATCTTGGCTTTCTTCTACGTTTCATAAGAATATGCTCGAAACATCAATTTTCCAAAATATTCAACTCTGAGAAGAACCCGAAAACTTTTACTTGAACGTTAATTATTCCCCTTGTGTTGTTTTGAATTCTATTATTTATTGCTATTATTATGATATGACTGATGGTCGAAATGGTAGCGTACCTGCCTCTCACCCAAATGTCTCGGGTTCGATTCCCGGTCGTGGCATTGGAAAATACTGTGAGAAGGATTTTTTCATTATAAACTGATATTGGATGTGTGTCTCTTCTAGAGCCTTCTGGGATAAAGGAGGTCGTAATTACATGTGATGTTATTTATTTATTATTTATTAGTTAATTAGCTGCTTACTATTTCCTCTTTTGATTTAGTTGTTTTAACGAAGTATACTGACACAGCTCTTTTTTCTTCTTTAGTTATTGTATATTAGAATTGTCGTAATTTGTGTCTCCCTGTAAGGATAAGGACGAATTTGTTTGTTTGTTGTGTGGCTTTTTTGTACAAATAAAAATAAATCTCGACAAATCATTAATTACCAAACATACAAGACTTAAATTAATTAGGATGAAAAATTATATTTGGTCTATTTAAGTCTCATTGATTAAGGATATCTTAATCAGCTTGTAATCCGCCTTCAATTGCTGCTGTTACTTATTTGATTAGGGTCGCCTAGCTTAACCCTAAGGCATCTTTACTTTATTGATCTTGTTCTATGTACACGTAATTGCAGACAGGATGTCGTTCGAAAATGAATCTGTGGAAGCGATACTACATTTGTAAATTGGCAAAGTACGAACTTTATGAAAGAGAAATGAGGTCTGAAAAAGAATCGAATATGCCTAATTTGATTTTTCACTCGGCAATTAATTTAAATCTTCATAATTTTAATATAAAATCAACCACCAACCAATTTGAACAAATTCAGGTAGGTAGGTACAGTAGGAAATATACCGGAAGTTGTATATTCAGGTATTTGGCATGTACCATGTGATTATATTTTTGATACTTAAATTTAAACGATCTCTGATGATCTCCGTGGACACAACCATCATTTTTTACTTTCAATAATTCAAAATGGCCGTATCTAAAATTCGTGGATATAAAATTAATTTTGATTCAAAAAATTTTTAAATCTACTAACTGTTTTATAAAAACAAAAATGTCCATACATTTCTGTTATCAAGTAAAATTAAAAAATATTCATTCAATTAACTAATGAAACTGCTTGAGGCGTTCCAGACTTTAAAATAATTGCAACGTACCACAGTTATTTTATTTTGAATGTGCCATAATCTTGTTACTTTCCAGCGTTTCAACCGAACATTTGTATGGAAATTAATTTGCAAGAAAATTGATGCATTAGTCCAGCCCTGCAGGATAATCAGATTTAAATCTCTGAACAGAGCAATCTACCATGCATGGTCTATGAACAAACAGAAAAGCCGACGAGCCATTATTTTAGTGTTAGGTTATACGATACAATTTAAATTCCTTCAGGAGCGTCAACGCTGGGTCTAATTTTCATGTAATGGGCTCCAGTCATTAGAAACTGTAATTTCAGGATCCAAGGCCTTATTGTTAAAGTAGGCCACTGCTGTAGCTGGAACTTTTCCTAGAGGGCGAATAAATAAATAAACAGGAAAGTTTGCATCGATTCAAATTGTTTATTCATAAAAAAATAATTACCTACCCTCATAATCACGTACTAGTCTTTGATTTAAGTCTGTAACACTATTTTTTAAATATTTTTCAATTTAGGTTTTTATGAAGTTATATGAATGCTTTTGGAAATAAAATTATTATTATTATTATAATTACTATGTCACCAACTGTTATTCAATACCATATGGCCCATGGAGTGCTCTATTGTTATACGTAAGGTTTTTGACTCCTAATATGAACGATTATATACATAGGTATTGTTTGGCTAACCTCGACACTAAACCTCAATTTAGATCGCGTATCCTTTTTGTAAATAATATTTCAAAATGTTCCCATTTACTAAATTAGTAAACTAGTTTAATTTTATTTCTTTCTTGTGACAAACTCTTGGTTATACTATAACTTTAATGATTAGTACTCAATAAAATATTTGCAAACATATTTTTCGTTAAAAATTGTTTATTGATACATTTCTGTGTGAGATAAAATTACATTAAAGTTGTCTGATGGCATTGATTAAATAATGAAGAACATACGCAATGCAAATGGTAAAATGCGAGGCCAATTCTGGCCGCGAGATTATCAGCTGGCATTCCTAAGATTCACGTAGTATGCTTTTGATAAACCAGTGTCGTGTCTGATATTTATATCACTTATAATCTAGTGGTAATAAAAGTTTTATGTTCAGATTGATAATTTAAAATTATTTTATGATTAGAAGTCACACAAATGTTGAGAATCATGTGACAGAGAGAACATATCACGTTAATAATTTTAAATTAAAATTAACCTGAACATAAAATTTGTATTACTTACCACTAAATTTTAAACGATGTAAATCAAGACACAGCACAGGTTTCTCAAAAGCATACTACGTGAATCACAGGAATGTCAGCAATTGACTGATAATCGCGCGGCCAGAATTGGCCTCACATTTTTCCATTTGCATTGCGTATCTTCTCCATTCCTTAATCAATGCTGATGGTCTAACCAACAGTTTAGAAAATGTATTAAAATGTATTGATTTCTATATGTAGTTGAAGATAACCTAATTAGGAGTGCGGATGTTCGCAACCAATCCAATACCTACAACAAAATTTAGAAAATAGAGAATAGAGAAACGTTTGCATTCAAAAATAAGTAATAAATAACTTCTTTAGATTTCATTTCTAATTAATAACAACTTATTTTCAGCAGAATACTTGGCTCTGGTAACTTAATAAGTTTGATATTTCTATAGTTCTTTTTTAGGTTTAACAAAAAACTTTGGCAACATTTTTTTCAATGGTTATTACAATACAAAATGATTCTTTATCTTAATTTATATCAAAAGTGATCTTACATTTAAAGGTAGGTAATAATAAATTATTCTGGACCATTATGTAGAACGAATTCTGGAGCAGATAAGGTTATGATCATATTAAATTATTTTCGTACTGTCGCAGCAAATTCAATCCAGTTAAATATTCTGGAAGAATTTAACCTTCAACAACTCCTCTGTATACGCCCTTGAAGTAAAGTGTCTTAATTACAAAGAGCGCTGCTGAACAGGACTGCAACTTGCTGATATCAACTCTATAAATGTCAAAGTTGGATGGTGTTTTGGAAAAATATAGACGCACTAAAAAGAATTTCATTAATTTAAATTCTTTGAAATTTTAATTAAGTCTAACAATGTTTCCTTAAAATTTATGTCAGTTGAAACACTAAGGGAGAGAACGGTTTTGTAATTGTCGTCGTTCCGAAAAAAATACTGCTTATTAGAAAATTCATGGTAATAGGCCGAGGGAGTTATGAAATTCTTTTAATTCTAATAATAAATTTAACGATGCTGGGTAATTTGTGCGCTTACTTTATGTCACAAAATTTTTAAATATTAATAATTTTCTCGTAACTGTTTCTGAACTTACAAGGAGTTATTGGGAGGGTTTCTTATGAAATGGCCGAAAGTTATTATTGAACTTTCATGTAAATATTTAATAAATGTTTATTGATTGCCTTTCAGGTCACCGAAATAACCCCCTGAAATCGAGGAAATCTAAATCTGTTCAAGTGAACAGTGATGATGTTGATATAATAAATTTTTAAATTCGTAACATTGCTTACGCTACTAAAAACGTAAAAGAATATATCACAATTAAACAGTTTAATGAAATAATGGAGGATGCACTGTGAGAACTTTGAACCCAGCAAACGCAGAGTGTGACTGTTTCGTAACGTTAAGTCACAAATAAGTAACTCTAGAAGCATATTTCAAAGTGTGAAACAGATTCGTAATTATGGCAATATATCTGTACCTGAAAGATTTGTTTTGAAATTGTTTAATATAATACAAAACATCTTTGGTGGGTTTGGAAAAATTCGAAACTGTTACCTAACAAATGTTATTCTTAATTCCACAAACGTAAATATTTCGTAACTTACAAAACGCCATTCTTTCAATTGTTAAAATTTGAGAATATTACGCAATTGTTGATGCGGTATTCCTTCAGTAGCTATAAACAGAAACAATTACGGAATTATTGAAACAATTCATTTTCAGTTGTGAAGCGTTGAAAAATTTACATAATTAGTAATACGTTACATTTTCGCTATACATTTTCAAACAAATGCGTCGTTTCTATAGGCTAGAATTATTTCTGAGCGAGAGATAAAATTCAAACGACCAATAGAATCTTGGGACGCTGCGCCGCGCCAGCGCGAAGAACTGTTTCCGGCTTCAACACAAGTTAGTCTGAATGTGTAGTTAGTAATTGTGTACTTACATGTGTGGTGTAAACAAGTGGTCTGGTATTTGTGATTTGTGCAAAAAATACTATTGTGAAAAACAATTGCACAATATGTACACGTTTAGAGTATTAGGTAAGTAATAAGTACTAATAGATTTAAAATTAGATAAGTTTTAATTGTATGTATTGTAAAAAGCGTTAATTTCCTGGACAATACCTAACATGGCGTGGGCACATTAACAGCGTGCGTAGCGGATCTTTTTACTATTACCTATAAATCGAATAAAACAAACGCTTTTCTTAAAATTTCGTGCTTATTTAAATGGATAACTATAAATAATAATAAAGAATATGTACAAAACTTTGCTACTAACTATAATAATCTACACTTAGATTATTATATCTACTTTACTTGCACAGTACGTATTTATTTGCAAAATTGAATCGAAGTTATTCTCCGATGTGAAAGAAACGCATGTTTTTCTTTTAAATTGTTTCAATCAAAAGGGAATGAAGTTCAGGGATTAACATAGCAAACTTAACGTTAAAGTGACTAAAAACATGATTCTTAATTTCTTTATAAACTACTGGTTTGCCGTAATGAATAAAATAGTTTTGATATACAGGATGCTTTCTAAATAACAAAATATTTAAAGAAGTAATTCTTCAGGTGATTTGAAGTGAAGAAAAGTTTATATGAACATATTATGTTCTAAAGATTTTTGTTTCTGAGATAGCGGGCGTTGAATATTTTATTTCACTTCTGATTTTATCTGATTTTCCACATATAAAACTGAATTTTATGGATCGTCTTGCTCTTCAAGTAGCCATTTATCTTACCGATTGCCTTTTTCAATATTTCACTTCGGTTTGTAATTGGACAAAATGTTTTCGTTTTTTATTAAATAATACCTATCTTTAAAAATTTAAATATTTTAACAAAATTTGGTGATTCAAATCGAGGGATTCAAATCTCAGTAATTATAGTTTTGCTGTTATTTGTAGGGGGCACCTCTGCGTATCGTTCATACGTTATGTTTTTGGGGGATTTTTTATTATTTTTTTTTTAATAAAAATTCCGGCTTTCCCGTTATTTTTATGTCAAAAAGATATACCTTCTAAATGTCGCTACGAGTAACCGTTTTCAGGGTAATTGATTTTAAAGTAAGCAATTTAACCACTTTTAAAGTATAATTAAATTTTAGGTTTATTTATTTAAAAGTCATTGTTATTCGTACTTTATTTGCTAGTGTTGCAATGTAATAAATTTTAAAAATCTGAAAAAGAGAATTTAAAGAAATTATTAAAATTAAATCGAAACAAAAATTTTACTTTGACACCCTATATCTCTGCTAATATCAACTTTTGGACTCACTAAGGTAAGTTTGTTTAAATCGTAATATTTTTACATAAGGAACCTGCCTTTGCTCTGTGTACCCATTACCTATGAGACACCATGTATTTATAGATTTTAAAACGTCCAATATTTTCATTTTATAAAAATATCTAAAAGGAGGTAAAAGGCAACATTGCTCCTGGGGAACTTTTTTAAGTTTCGCAACATTCAACACTTCCGATATAACCGTATAGGTCACAGCTGTGAGCGCTAATAGATCAAAGACATTCCGTCGGCCGTCCACTATATTCTTCCTCTGTGCCAAAGATATAAAAAAACACCAGATAGTTAAATTATCGACAAAGTATATTGTCTGTCTGTTTCTTATGTACTTCGAAGGATAAATTATCCAAAAAAACTTCACAAAAAGGCCGCTAATAAAGTTGACGCGTTTAAAATGTGTAAACACTGGTATAAAAAATATGACTTCACAGCATTTATAGTGGTCCGGTAAAAGCTAATGAACGAATGTAAAAAACAAGATCAACCTGACCTATCCTATTTTCCCTTGAAATGAGATAGGTCAGTTAAATTCAAAATGTTGACGTATTTTATTTCTTTTTCTCAAAAACTACCGCGTGTATTTCTTTCATTTTTTTTATATGGATTTACCATCCCTTTGCAACAAGCTTCTTTCTCTCAGGAATAATAATATATGTAATTGTTTAACTTCATTTATTTTATTGAGTGGGCTAGAGTTACATATACACAGGTTTCATAATCGAAATGTTTTTCTCATTTCATGAAAAAAATAAACCCGTGTCAAATTCTTGACAATCCCCCGCCTCCTCTTCTTATTTTTATTTTAAACTAGATATAGGGTGAGGTTAGCATACTCACCTTAAGGAAATAAATAAATTGGGGTTCACTCAGTACATTGCTAGTTTGATTAAGAATTGATTTTTATTTGTAGATTCATGCAAGAAATGCTTTCCATTTATGACAGTTGATGCCAATTTTGAAGGTGCGTGTAAGGACTGGGCCAGCCAGAGATTGAAGAAAACAGAGAAAATGAATTAATTATTTTATTGTACAATGGACAATAAATTGTTTTGAACATCTATTTGTCAATATTTTATCTTTTTCCTATATTTTAAAGGATTCCTCCAAATACACTAACAGTGAATATTAAGGATCAAGGATTAATTTCACCTAGATATAGAAAAGAGTTTATCTTAAATGGATTTATGGTCTGTAAAGATGAGAGATTGAGAAAGTGAATTTTGTTAAATATTGCAAAAACTGATTTTAAAGATGGGTCCTGAAAAAGTAACGAGCCCCACTACTGGCAAAATGTGACTGCTGTCTTCGTCAAAGAAAATTACTCGTCCAATAACAAACGAAGCCAGGTGTGCATACGTGCATACATCCACCCCCATCCCCCGATCGCTCACCTGCGCACTCGATCATTGAGTCTTTTTTGTTTTTAAATGTATTTAGTATAGCATTTTACAGTCGCTTCAAAAATATAACTGGCTCTATACCTACTATCAGTACATGTCCATCTTTGCCGAACAAATTATTTATTCACTGTTAACTCGCGAGAACCAAAAAAACACTTTTTGGTTTTCGAGTTATTCAACAGTGAATAGGTAATAAGTGGTTCGGCAAAGATGGACAGTATGTATTGATAGGGTCTGTCATATTTTTTAGCGTCTGTAAAATGCTGCTACATGCATTTAAAAAACAAAAAGACTCCAATGATCGGGAATGGGTAGGTGAGGGATCAGGGTGGGAGGTGGATTTGTGCACATATATCAAACCTGACTTTATTTGGACTATTTGCATAATAAGTATAAAACAAAAAAGAAACTGATTTGAAAGTAAATCGTAAAATTTATATTGCTTATGATAAGCAACTTTTCTGAAATTAATGAGCAACCTTAAGGTTTCAAATAACGTGCAACTGTTGTGTATCTGTACTTAAACTAAATTTGCATAACGGTTGCGAAGTATTTATATAAGTTTTGTATTTACAAATAGCTTGGTGAATGAAACTGTAAAAGCCTAAATGTTTCAAGATATTTTCGGAGTTAGATTTTGGTAAAAACGAATTTATTACAAATGTAAATTGGCATTTGTTACGAATATTTTGTTTCGCAATTGTGTAAAGTAATAGTTGCAGTTTATTAACGATGCAATGTTGCGGACAAATAAGCAATTTGTCACCAAAAACACGCATTTTTGTGACTGAAACAAAAGTGTAACACGAAATATAAGTGGCGTTAATGTTCCTTAATAGTTTCGAAGCGGTGTTTGCTGGGAAAGTACTCCGGAATGTACCAGACTGCAGAAAATTCTCTCGAAAGACAATCATAGCGTAATAAACTCCCTGTTAACTGAGACAGGGGAACACACCAAATCAGGCAAAGATACGATGGAGGAACTTCTTCGTGTGTACTTTCCTGGTTCCACTATAATTGATCAATCGCTGGAGGAATGGCAAGGAGCAGAACTGGTAACATCTGGAAACAGAGCAACCAGGACAGACTGGTCAGTTACCAAAACAGTGATAAATCAATCCAAAATCAAATGGGCAGTAAACTCATTTGAGTCATATAAATCTCCGGGACCTGACGGAATCATGCCAATAATGCTTCAGCAGCGAATAGACCTACTAGCACCAAAGCTCTACAGAGCCAGCCTAGCACTGGGACATATATCAAAGATTTGAAAAGCAGTTAAGGTGGTATTTATACCAAAACCAGGGCGTCACCCGTACACCCAGGCAAAGTTCCTAAGACCTACAAGTCTTATGTCGTTCCAACTTAAGACGATTGAAAAACTGCTTCTTGACAGACACATTAGGGATGATGTTATCGTAAAAAATCCTCTACATTAAGACCAATTTGCATACAGAGCAGGAATGTCTACAGAAACGACGCTTCACCACTTAACTCCCCCCTTGCAGTTGATGGACTCTTAAGGAGGAAACTTACAAATGAGGGCTTTGAAGTTTAGGGATATGCTGATGACTGTCATCATTGTAAGAGGAAAACTCAACAACATAGTCAGAGATCGCTTACAAAGAGCCCTGAATGTGATAGATAAATGGACTGATGAGGAAGGGCTAAAGGTGAACCCACCTAAAACCACCATCGTCCCATTCACTAGAAGAAGAAACTTAGAGGGACTGAGGCCTCTAAGACTACGAGATACGGAACTGCAGATGTCGGGAGAGGTTAAGTACCTTGGGGTTGTCCTAGATTCCAAACTAACCTGGAACCAACATCTGAACAGGACTATACAAAAATCGGTCGCAATAATAGCAATTTGCAGACGATTATATGGCAAAACATGGGGACCTGATATGATGCATTGGCTCTATACCACGGTAGTAAGACCCACCATCACATATGCAGCCTTAGTTTGGTGGACTAAAACAACACAAACAACGGCGAATGGCATCTAAGCCTGGTACAGATACTGGCTTGTCAGGGGATTACGGGTGCCATGAAAAGCACCCCCACGGCAGCCATGGAGACCCTATTAAACTTTCCCCCACTCGGCATAATGATTCAGGGGGAAGTCAGGATGGGGGTACACAGGCTGCGGAATTCAAATTACCCAAGTCCCTCGGAACAGATTTGGGACACATGAAGTTAGTGAATATCGTAGAAGATCCTGTACTTGACATGAAGTCAGACTACATGACACCAGCAATTACATTCCACATTCGACATCATAATTGGACAAAGAGAGGAATGGCTAACAAATACTCCTGATATATTGCGCAAAGAACTCTGCTGGTATACAGATGGTTCTAGGACGGAAATAGGAGTTGGAGCAGTGATACATGGAGAAAGACCAAGAGAGGGTATAAGTCACTCCCTGGGATGCTACTCTACTGTATTCCAAACAGAAATTTTTGCTATACTCGAATGTATACGCGAAAATATAAAAAAGGGTATGCTGGATTATAGATCACCATCGTGTCGGATAGTCAGGCAATAGCCTCTAATAAGGTGTCGTCAAACTAGTATAGGAATGCCATGAGGAACTCAGAATCCTGGGGGAGCGGAACAGAGTAAAATTACTCTGGGTGTCAGGACATTATGGAATTTCAGGCAATGAAAAAGCAGACGAACTTGCTAGATAAGGATCAGCTAAAATCTTTTTTGGCCCAGAACTTGTGCTGGGAATCTCCAAAAGCACAGCTAAAGGAGCTATCAGCGACTGGGTCAAAGACAAACATGTTAAGCACTGGAGGAATATCCCAGACATGGAAAAACATTAATTAAAGGTCCATGTCCTAGACAAACCGAAGAACTGCTCATAAAGAACAGGTTTCAGTTGAGAAAAACCGTTGGGCTTCTGACAGGGCACGTCTCTGTTAATAAGCACTTGTACAGAATGGGGAAATATTATGGCGACTTAAACTGCAGATTATATAGTAAGGAACCTGAAAAGTAGACCATATTATTTTCAAGTGCGAAGCATTAGCTTGCAGAAGATACAATATTTACGGGCAGCAGCATTCAGGTCATGTCTAACCGATACCGGGTAGGAGAATTTCAATTTTTCACTCTAAAAGGGGGTATATTCTATCTGTAGGGGAAAATTTTGCCGACCATGTTTTATCTTTATATTCAAGAGGAGAATTTTTCTTGTTGATTTTATTCTGCCTAATATATAATTTTTGTGTCACTCAATCTTACACTAGTGTGCAGGATAATTTAGTAGAGCCTCTCTAAATACATTTTTATTATTCTGTTCCTGCCATCTTTGGAAATTGTTCGAAATTGTTCGATGCTGCCCTAAAATAATTTTGCAATACTTCAATCTCATTCAAATTGATATATCTCTTAATATGAATGCTATTTTTGGTAATTGTGGACAAAATTGTCTATTGAAGGTGAATTTATTTAGAAGTATTGGTTAAGGTCAGTAAAATACAAACTACTAAAAATAATATTTTTGTTGATACAAATAATATATCCTTATTAATTTTCAATTATAGTGGTAGCACGCTTATTATAAATTAGTAATTATTATTTTTTATTAAGGAAATAGTTAACAATAAATGAAAATAAAAAACTTACAAAACCATACAAAACAGAAATACGAAAAATTGCGTATATTAATTACACCGAATTAACTAAAAAGTGTTTAGTCACGAGCTATATTATTCGTATATCAATTTAAGCATGCAGCATAATTGTTTACAGTTCCTTATCAGTAGAGAAAATCTGTTGATTGTAACATACCTTTGCCCCAAGGTACCAATTAATTAGGTGAAATGTCGGTACCTAAATCTAGTTTATTTTCCCCATTAACTGATGAAGTTGCGAGAATTATATTTCAAGGGAACGAGATAGGCATAGATATATATTTGTTTATTTGAAATATTAAATCAATAAATTTTTTATGGGCCAAAAATTGATAAAACTAATTATATAATTATTAATCAATAATTATTAATTTAAAAATGATTAGGTCTCTTACACCCTCACCCTGTTTTGCCTCACTCTTTATGTGACGTAGAAGAGAAGTTGTTGAGTTTTTAAATCTTTAAACCGTAGAATCAGAGGATTTTCAACCAGGCAGAGGTGCATAATGCTGACTATTCCACTTATACCAAAATACTTTCCAATGTACATCTAGCACGTTTTAATCATTTCCAGATGGTACTGACTTGGTTGATGCACCTCTGGGTGATGTACCTGTACCTCTACAGACAAAGAGAACAATGCATATTTTTTTCAGATCGAAATTCTGTTGAAATTGCCATATCTTTATTGGGAAGAAAGTAAAAGTATTAAAAAATTACTGCTCTGATATACATTTTTCTTATATGCATCTGTAACTTTTTTGCAACCAATTATATCCTTTCAGTGTTTTTAATAATTATGATTATGACGCTTGTGATTAGTAGTAAAAAAAGTTATACCCTTCGACTAACTAGAGTCCCTGCGTTTACAAATATTTGTGGCAGTTGTATGCGTTAGAAAATTAGCATTCCGCATACATAGTGTTTGGGGTGAAAAAATTCAAATTCAATCAGATAAGGGATTAACATAAATGTAATTTATTTTAAATACCAATTCTGTTAGGAAAAGCAGAAAGCAAAAATAAAAGGAAGGTCAAATTTAAAGCCTCGCTCTAATTTAATGTGACCAAAACGAATCCTCTTTTCTAAATCTCTATCCTTGGCCTTATTGGTTGTAGATAAAGGGCGAGTCAATCAAGATCAGCAGAGCAAACAGTGTTGTATTTAGGGTATTTTCCGGCGGAACTTTCACTAGAAATTCTAATATTTTCATAATGAAATAATTGTCAGAAAATATTAGATATTATCGGTATATGATATAGATTTTTTTTAAATTAAATATCACATGCAATAAGACTCTTTTCCTTATCCTTAAAGAGATTTTGTTTTGCAGAGCCTCACGTGAACTAGATTTCTTCTTCAGCAAAAATTTCAGTACTACCAAGAATCAAAGCTGATGTTCGAAGGTAAAAATCAAGTGACAAATTGGTATACAAACATTTATTAAATCGTAGTACATAAAATTCTCTGTATTGTCTTATACGAAGTAAAAATTAACGTTTGTATTCCGCTAGTCCCAAAAATTCTTTTTTTTTAAATTTTATCCTCATGATCAATGCAGTTTTAAAAAAATGTAAAATTTTATTTTATACACAACTATCCTCTTTAATGTCTCAGTTCTATGAATATTCTAGCATATAAATAAGGCGGTATTTCTCCTGAAAACAAATATTATTATTTGAGTTTGTTTAATGTTCCGTCTTTGAAATACAGAGAATTATTCTTATGTTTATTTTTTATTATAATAAACCTTTGCATTTGCATTCTGAAGTTTGCCTTCGGACTTAACTCGCATCGAGACTGTACGTTGCGCTGTTCTAGTTTTAGAACCAACGCTATCATAAAGTGCATATCTGAAAACGTTATTAAAATATTTGATTTATGTGATATTAGTCGCTGTAGTTATTTATGTCACCACATTTAAAGTATATTTTTACATTTACAATCTTATTCATTACTTTTTTCATTCCATTTTATGTTCTGAATTCTAAATTAATATTACGTTGGCTTTATAAGAAATGCATTTAATTGAGTAGGGGAGCCCGGGACTGGTTGTCCCAAGGGTTGGTTGTCACAATTTTGAAATCTCGGCCGGTTAAGGTCGCATGGAGATGTATGTGCTAATGTAGCCTCATTTTAACAGTGAATCAATGTTTTTATTGGACGATATTAATGCTTTCAGCTTCAGCCTTTACCGAAAAAGAGGAAACTGCCTGGGGAGCAATTATTTTTCGCCTTATTTATTTTCTGTAACTATCCCGATGATTCTGGCTATTCTACGAGTAGATTATTTGATAGCATTTGCAATGTTTGCTTACGCATGCTGCATAACCTCTTGTATAGAAAATGACTGGACCAAAATCGTTATTGCAAAATAGACTTGTCAAAGGATATTTTTTGCAATACATTTTTTATTGAAATTCAGATTTATCAAAAGACTTAATAGAGGGGCCTACAAAATACTAAAAATACCCTTTGATACCCACATTCTTTAAAAAGAAAACAATCAAAAATCAAATGTCTCCACAATCAATTCAACGGCCATCCACTTTTCCTTAAGATTAGTGCATAATTCTTTCATTTTATTAAGTATTTTCGAACTTATAACAAAGCTATTGAAAACATATGAATATACATGTGTAGCACGTTTTATAGATATATTTTTAAAATTAATTAATTTGTAAGTTTTCAACTGAGATCTATTTGCATACTTTATTTAGCAGAGGAAATGGATTAAAAAAATAATCACAGGGTAGGATGTCAAGAGCTATTAAGTCTTCTTATCAGGTACTGGGTGGTCACGCGAGCAACATAATTCCATTTAGTCCATTTAACTTTTACCCTTGTAGCTACGTGAAGAGATAAAAAAAATAAATAAAAGTTATAGACAATTGTTGGTTTTTCTAAAAATCTGTTGGATTTTCTAAAAATCATGTCAGAAAAATATGTAATAAAAGAAATGTGTAATTTTTATATTTTGTTTTCTTAGGAAACCATTGAACGAATCTAATTTGTGCAAAAATTAGTACAATTATTTTATTTTAAATGAACTTACTCTTAGAAACGTGCAATTTGAGAGAATACCACAGGAAATGATAAATTTCAATTATCAATACTTATATATTTTTCGTACTAATAATAATAAAACATAGAAATTAATATGCATGAAAGTTTTTAAAATCAGATTTTCTAAGAATCTTTCAGATTGTGTAAAAAATTCCGTTCTGTTTGACTAAAAAAATAATATTGATAATAATTATAGTCTCCAAATTACTTTTTATAGTTTTTTACTTAACGAAATTAAATGGAGTTATATTTGCAAGATCACTCACAACAATGGGATATAAATAATTTGCAGCTAACTTTGAAAGAAAACAGGTAATCCTGGAAAGGTTGCGTATTTGTCATCTGACTCGATAGATTATTTGGTTAAGCTGAGATGGTCAAAATGGCTGTATCTCGCTTTACTAGTACAGAAATTTATAACATTCTAATGATCGACATGTATTTGAAACTACTAATTTTTCATACTAAAAGGAAACAAGTCACAAATAACGTTTCAGCAAAGAGCGATACGTCGATATCTGATCTTTCTTTATGACCGTTTAGAGGAACACCTGAGAAAACAACAAGAATAGCAAGAGAAACAGAAACGATCACACAACCATCATAATAACAGATTTATCATACATAAATAAATTGAAGGCAATCATTTTAGAAACAAAGTATATCAATCCTAAAGGATTTTAGAAAATCAAACGGAAAAAATTTCATGAAAAATTGGATTTCACAGGAAGATGCTAAAACCAGAACCGAAGTGCTTATTGGGAGGAAGATTTTTCAGTGATACTCAGAAATGCGGAATGGTTACAATACATGTCGTACGAGGACTAAATAAAAATATATTGACAAAATGAAAGTACCTAATTGTTACTTTGTAGCGAACTACGACTAAACAGAAATTTACTAGATCCAATATAATAATATCTCTGTATTGAAAAATGCAGTTAAAAAGGCAATAAATGCTTCACAGTTGTCTTGAGAATACAACATAATAATTTTTTGTTTCATTCAGTTACCACTGAATCACTTTATTGTAAATATAAATTCGAATTCATGTTGCTCCACCTCAACATCGCTTTCAGTTTGGTAACTAGAATGTATAAAAATTGGGCGTTTTTAAAAGGAAGTTCCAATAATTCTAAATAGGTATTTATTATTTATTGTCCTAATAAACATTATCAGGAAATAAACAAGCAGAACCTTGTGAACGAAGCACAATTCCTATAAATTCAAAATCTGTACAATACGCTTTTGACCTAGCCTAAAAATGATAATTAATTATAGAAACGAGAGTAAGTAGCCAGTGTCCAATTCGATAAGTTTGGACCTAAGTCAATTTGTTTCTTATTACCTTATTTATTATACCTTGTAAAAAATTGCTTTATTAATAAATATTATGATATAATGATAACTAATTTGTTTACGAATTTTGAATGTAGCAAAATATATTTTAGCAGATATCCATATATGGTGATAAATTATGCAAGTAAAAATATGACTTGCAAAACAATTGCAATTTGTTTAATTATTAGTCATGCTACTACTGATACGACAAAAAATTGCATATGAATTATGCCAAAAATAACTAATAACTTCAATAAATTCATTTTGTGTCACTGTAGAATACTTAGTAGGTATTGAGAGAGACCAAGATCAAACACGATTAAAGATACCTAGTTAATTTTCCATTTTAACCTAAAATAAGTGTTTTATTAATAAAATATGATAATTATATACCCCTTGGTGTGTTTAGCTAATGTAGCAAATAAGCAATATCCATATAGGTATGTATCTAACTAAACGAAATATGAGGATATTTACGAAGAAAAATTTGTAAGCATTTTTTTGTGGCTACAACGGAGCGGTATATGTAGCCATCGTTGACGCTTAAAATTACGTGTGCCTCCTAACAAAGTGATTTTTTTCGTCAAGGATTATTTGTTTTGTCTTTATGCTAGACTGTCAATTCAATCACAATGTAATTATGAATAGATCGATATTTAAAGAAAAATAATAATATATTTGACAATAATTAAAGTATCTGGGGATGGATAAGAAGCATTATTAATATTTCCTCATTCTAGTACCAACAAGTGTGGCTGACCTATTATTAATGAGGACAGATTTGTCACAATTCAAAAATTATCCTCTATCCTACTTTAGAGGAACGAAGTCTAATTTATTTGTATATTTCTTTTTTATTATCCCTTAAACGAAAATCCAATAGCTCAAAACTTTGATGATTAGGAAGCCTCCTGGGGGTCTATTCTTGAAACTAGAATGTGTTCCCATGGGATAATGACGTCAATATGACGTAAATTGACATTTATTATTAGTTGACTTACTATTACAGAGAGAAAATGACGTAATTTTCCTAGTTTCCCTAGTTTCAAGAATAGACCCCCCTGTTAGGGAATAATTTCTGATACCGCCTTTTTGCCGCCCAGCCATTTCTCAAGCACTCGCCATAAATTAAGTGCTTCAGAGAATGAATATCCAGTTCCTGCCATTTTTATAATCAATTATAATCAACAACGACGAGAAAAGAAAAAAACAACAAATTATGATTGAATTTGATAGTCTGTCATATCGACTTTCCATAAACTGACTTGATATAAAATAAAATATTGTCTAAAAATAAAATACAATATTTGATGAACAGAGCTAATGCAGATTTCTTACACTTCTTCAAAAATGGTTAATCCAAGCAAAATTTTACAGACGAAGGAAAAGTCAGATATTGAATCATTCTATTTAAAAATTGAATTTTTTTTCTCTTTAGCAAAGCAGTGGCTTTTTCTGATAAAAATTTTTATTTATGGGGGCTAAAAATGTATTTTGAGTTAACTGAATTTGATAAAATTTTAGTATTTTATGCCAATCCATTATTTAATTATATATTCCAAATATGAAAAAAACTCTTTACGTCATTTCCGAAATAATTCAACAAGCCTACTTTTTAGGTGATATCTTGGGGTGCCTCCAGCTCCCTTAGGAGGTGATTCTAGATATATGTTTATAGAAAATTTTTGTCTTATTTTTAAGTAAGGAATATGTGGTTCAGGGATTTACATGTGATTTAGAAACCCCCTGCATAAAGTACAATGGTTTTTGGATTATTCGAGTATTGAAATTTTTTTCTAATTAAAAACTATAAGATGCAATAGAATATTAAAACATATAAGTAAAAATAACGCAATAATTATATTGTTGAAAAATCTGCAGTTTATCAGAAAATACTTGCATTGAAACGCATGATTGATAATGTTTAATTTTTTAACTCTAGGAAAATGACAATAACTGTAGTTTACTTGCTCCAACCCTTGTTTGTGATAATGTGATAATGTCTCATGTGAGCCATCATTACAAAGAGATGAGAAAATGGTGAGGATTATTTTCAAGAAGAGACTACTGAAGAAATTCAAGAAGAAATATAAATCGTCGTAATCGAGGAAGAATGTAATATGTATCAGAAATTTTTAATGCATTATTTTAACTATGGTATTTTTTCTTCGGAAAATAATGATGGGTTTAGTAATTCTGAACAAAAGGGGGCTCAATCAACCCTCACCCCTAATTGTGAAAACCCTAAAAACCACTGATAAAAAACATATCCCTCCCGGTTTCGCAGCGGAGAACACGATGGCGGTAATATGTTTTCTTCTATCCCCCCAACTACCCCTAAACTACTAAATCTAAGAAACCAACCTTTCTCTGTTTCTAGGTTCTAGGCTTGCGAGGGATTGTCGGATCGGCTTTTTTCGGTGAATATTCATTGATTCCTTTCCTTCGATCCAATGGATTCCAGGGATTGAAACAACCCTTCAGTGAAATGAAATAGTTTTTTCTTTTAATTTTAATTGACAGAGAATCAATGTTGACAGGTTATAGATATCTATATGGATATACAGTGTGTTTCACTTTTCACAACTACACCCCAATATCTGGGCCATTTGTTGATCGATTGATGCTGAACAAGAATCTGTAAAAACAAAAGCCCTATCTCAATCGCTAATATAAATTCGTAATTTTGCCAATTTCTTTTGATCATAGTAGGCGTATTTAAGTTTGAAAAAATTTTTTATTAATAACTTTTTAAACACAATCTGAAAGAAAAGAAAATTTGATCTAAATCGATCAACAAATGGCCTAGATATTGGGGTGTAATGGTGAAAAGTGAGACACACTGTATATGTCTGTATACACGGATGCATCTATAAAATATGTAGGTATATGTAGGATATATAGAGTTATAAACAGTGATTGTTGAGCCCACTGAATACAGTACGGTCTAAAAGTCAGTTACCCCCCTACTAACTTTTGAATGGTTTCAAATATTTTTTGGAGACCTAGAGATTATATGCCCAGATAATGTTGCGATTGTTTGATTCTAAATAAAAAAACGATATTCCAAAATGGTGTCTGGTCGCCATATTGGATATTTCTCTATTGTCGGACCAAGGTGTGTGATAGCTTTAATTAAAGGTCTATTTGTCCATATTAACTTGCCCAAATTTTATTATTTATTAATATTTTTAAAATTTTAGTAACTTAGTAGTCAAATTAATACCCTATAATTTATGATCTGTCGGAATAGCTCATCTTGTACAAGAAAAATAAAAATAATGTGACTTGATCGAAAATGTAGAAATAAATTTGGCGGATATTATTTACCCATTATTACATACTTTCTCTACCTCCATAAAGTGTTTTATAAATAATCATGATGAAGCATGATGTGAATTTTAAATTATAATATTGAAGTTGTTTTGATATTTGGCAAAGAGCTGTCTCCAAAAAATATTTGAAACTATCCAAAGTTATTAGGTGGTAATTGACATTTGGACCTTACTGTATAAACGGTCATTGTGAAGCCCAAAATGACGCTGTTGATCCCGGGTTCGGGTTCAACAACGTATCGAGGTATATACCATCATCACTTGGTTAAATATGGTCTTAGGACACCGTACGCAAACTTTAAGATGGGCTCAACAACGTGCTGTTCCCATCTTCGTATATATCTCTATTAGTTCTCTCATGCACGCTGCAACTAGTAGGCAAAATTTAATATCATACACTAACGATATAGCAATAATGTTGAGCTCAGTAAAAAATAGAGGTTAAAATATGCTAATAAATGCAATAACGTGGTTTGGAATTAGAGCGTAATATATTTTTTAGAAAATAATACTTTCTGCTGTAGACTAAACTTTTAACTTTTTCATCTCATTCTGAAACCTCGTCTTCTTATCTCATCGAGCTGGGTAAATTAAAAAAAAAATCGACGGTAAACACAATAAATATAGGTACCTATTGTTGGTTAATTTGTCGAAACCATTTTTTATTGTCGAATTAAATTGGTTATTAGAATTGACCGTCTACTGATTGATTCTATGCAAGTCATTAATCCACGAACAGGGCAAAAACCTTTTAACATAATAGGTACATTGAGAATGATTAATATGGCAACTTCTTTATACGTTATGGTAAATTGAAATTAAAAAATATGAAACATAACACAACGACCTTATAGATTTTACATTTTTTTGGCTTAACTAATACGTAACAAATTATGTTCATTCTGTTTATTACGATTTACGAATTACGATTACTTGTAAATATTCTTAACTTATTTACTCCTTCAATAACTACTGGTAAGATTTCCATAAAACTATACTTTTCGGTATATCAGTGTCAAATAAATTATCCAAACAGCTTTTATACAATATTTACAATTCAATTGATTCTTATAAAATTTGTTTTTATGTTTTAATATAATTATAATACACCACTACCAAATTAATATGATAACATAACATAACATTTGCATCCTTTGTGCACTTCATTTCAGTCTGAAGTCATTTGAAAATTAAAGCTGCTGTTGAATTCGCTCTTAAGAAATGTATTGTTTCTATAACGTAATTATTAGTTGCAAGTTTGAGAAATATTATATATGGTAAAATAAATTGGACTACTTTCTAAAATATTAATACTTAATATACTTTTTTGATATTTTAATTTGTTAGTATTTGTAAAATGTTTATTAAATATATTCGCCTTGTCTATATCTACAGATTATTACATTTTCTACTTGCATAGGTAAGTGTTCTATTATGAGTCGTTATATTTGAAGCATTTTTATTATTTGTCCAATCATTTTCCAATCGTAATTGTACCTTCTACGATGCATCCTGCTTTGCCAGTAAATTACGACTTGAAAAATCCGTCCCTGGACTTGGGAGTAAAAAGCAACGACTAGACCACGTGGAAATTTAACGAAGAACCATTAAGGGCGCTTCAAGCTTAACTGCTTAGAAATTGAATTGGATGTGGCGCAACAAATTGGAAAATATTTCCGTCCTCATTAAAACTTTATTAGATTTGTTTACATGCAATTTTTAATTGATATAGAAAATCGTAGTAACGAAGGTAGTTAGGTATAATGCAAAATAAGTTCTCCTAATAATAAATAGAGAACATATCATGTTTTAGTTGGTTTAGCATAACTGTGGTACAGCAACATATAAGTTTTGATTATTTTGTATGGTAAGGGGTGAAAACTATTATAGTGTAGCTCAATTAATATAAATTTAAACACTTCAAGCGGACCACTCAAATTTTCTCAATTTTCCGTTGTTATTGCAAATATGTTACAGACGGTGTAGAAACACACTTTCTTTTCAAAGGACTGCAACTTGCTCAGTAAATAAGAAAGTCTTTTACTTAGTAAATAAATGAATCAATTTGAAACCAATCAGTGTGGGAACGTAGAAAATGTCAAAATATGCTGAAGGAATCTTCAGCTCTAATTAGTGATTACAGCAAATTTTATCCCCTAGCAACGTTTAATTCTACTAACCAAAAATTTATAGTAAAAAAACATTAAAAAAAAAATCTTTTATTTAATTGCTCTAAAAAGAAGAAAATAAACTTTAAATTAAATCAAACCCATCAATCTATTACATTATACAATTTATATGATATAAATGCTTGACGCGAGAGTTTAATATTGTATTCTTGTTTATTTACACACCCAAATCTCGCGACAAGCTTTTATATCATATAAATTGTATAATGTAATAGATTGATGGGTTTGATTTAATTTAAAGTTTATTTTCTTCTTTTTAGAGCATTTAAATAAAAGCTTGTTTTTAAAAATGTTTTTTTACTATTAATTTATTTTTTATTTTTTAGTTTTTTTCGTATTCTTTTCGTATTCTTCTCAGCAAACCCTTTCATTTGATACCCATATTATAATAATGGTAGATAAGAAAATTTTGTCCGCCATCTTGCGGAGTCCGCCATATTGAATATAGTGTGACGTCATTTTATATTTCGTATTCTTCTCAGCAAATCCTTTTAATTGATACCCATATCATGGGAGTGCATAAAAAATAACTAGTCCGCCATCTTTGGGAGTCCGCCATATTGGATTTAGAATGACGTCGCTTAGCTAAACATGCATTGTCATTCAAACTAAACGTGTATGCAAAATTTCAGCTCAATCGGTTGGGGATAACTATTTTAAAATTCAGTTGCAAGATTTGACCTAAACAAACAAACTAACATACATACAAACATTGCAAGTTAAATAAGAGCCTGTAAAAACAAAATCTATTAGCGATGAACGTCACCAGAAATATTAAATTAGAGGGTAGCTTAAGGCTCCGCACTACGTCAAACCCTTTTCATTATTTGTTATTAGTCGCTTGCCAAATATCACTGTCACAGTAAAATCGATATTTTTGTTAATGAGGAAACGTTAATTTATAGTAACAATTATGCTAATACATTATTTTCTAGTGCGTGCAATACTTCAGAAACATATTATGTTTCTGAAGTATTGCACGCACATAATATGTTTCTGAAGTATTGCACGCACTAGAAAATAATGTATTAGCATAATTGTTACTATAAATTAACGTTTCCTCATTAACAAAAATATCGATTTTAATCGTTTTTAATCGCGCATATTATGCGCGATTTTATTCTGAATTATCAGTTCGAAAACATCATTTTTGTATTTAGTGTTACAGGCAGTGGTGAAGTAATTGTATAGGTAGGTACTTAGTAAGTAGGCGTAAAGGGACTAAGATAGTTTCGTTGCTGTGAATGTTTTATATTATAGTTTATTTTAGTAAAATGAACCGTTTTACTGAACCGAAATTAATTAATGGACTTTAAGCGACTTGACCAACGTGCACTTACACAGATTGCAATTGCAACTATGCAGCTTTAGCTGAGAAACACTTGCATGCCCTGCGTAGCATCTCATCCAAATACGATTGCAGGAATCGATATTCGATTTTGGGAGAGATCATTTCTGTACAAGGTTCAAAGGGCATGTTTATTGTTGTTTTGAAGAATTTCTCATAACCTTTAAAATCGATATCTTGAAATACCAAACATTGTGATAAGGTTCAGGCTCACGTTTTAATATATGAATATTACAGCCAATATTAAATTCGTCCTTGTTGTTTTAAATACAGAGAAAATCAAGCATAACTTGATTAAATGATTTTGGCAAACAGTGTCTACCAATAGGATTATATGTCAGTTCTAAAGTTTCTCTCACTTTTCATATTTGATCGATTCCAATTTTTTTAAAGAATGTGCGGCACCCCACAAATAAATTTTAATTTTCTCCGCTTTCAAGTTAAAATTATAATAATTATAAGGAAAGTATTTTCTGATATAAAGCATTTTAAAAAATATGAATTAAATTCTGTAAATGATTTACTTCACATATGATTTGAGTAACTATTATATAAAGGTCTATTACGGATCTTGGTACGTGTCACACATTTTATAAAATAGCAATTGATTTTTTGCAGAATTGTTTGAATAAAAACAAGATCGATTGGTTTTACATAAGATCAAGTAGAATTATTATTGTGTAACTACGAGTATTATCTGGTTTGGTTAGATAAGTAAGTAAACAATATATTTGCATTTCATTATTTATGAATTTGTTATAAACTATAGTAACGTATTTTATATAATTACTGGCTCCAATTAAAATTATTCCAGAACTTCATGGCTTTAAATTACAAAACTATAGAAATGTGTGTTTTTACCGAGGGGCAATAATTGTTTATATTGGGGCGTTTATCTGTCTGCCTATTTAAAGTTTTAATATTTTTAAACAAAAAATATTGACAATAATCTAAATGATTAAAAACTGTAGTTTTTAAGGGATCTCCATCATATTTTAAATATGAAAAACTATGTCCACGTAAGGTATAATTTTTATACTATAGAGGAAGATGTTCAGATGAGTTAGTGACCTATATACAGGATTGGGCAAAAATATGGAATAATCGCAATAATTTTGTCCGTAGAAGTTCCTGAAAAAATAATTAAAGGGGTATAGTGATTTTTATTGTTGCGCACATTTGGGTGCCCTCCAATTTAGTTTTGCGTCAGCGGTTTTTAATTTTTTTTTTTTCTTTTTAGTTTTTTCTGACAAGAGAATAAAACACTGTATCAGAAAGTGGGAAAAAAATATGAGGTGGCCAGTTAAAAAAAAATCCGATGACGCCATATCTCAAAAACCGCTGACGAAAAAATAAATTGGAGGACACCTAAATGTGTGAAACAATAAAAATCACTATACCCCTTGAAGCATTTTTTCGGGAAACTTCTACGAACAAAATTATTGAGGTTATTCAATACTTTTGCTCAACCAGGTATAGGCTACTATTTTTTAATTTTAAATATTACTTTTTAATCATCCATTCAACTTACACAAAACTGATCTCTTGTATTTTGTGTGCGTTGGTTTAAAAAATATATAAAAAGCCAACAAATAGACGAAAGCAATTTGTTATTTGATTAATTATTAGACGCACAAAACCAAACAAAATAATTTAATCGTTGACTAGAAAACTATATAAAGCTACTCCCTTTAGTTCCTTGCTACGCAGTAAGTAAGTTTGTAAACAAAAATATTGAAAAATTATGATAAAACCAAAACAATCATCATATTTCAACTGGTACGGGATTTAATTCTGGGAATTTTAGAGGTCATTTGTGATCCCCTATTGACCTAACCACCAAGCTGGAAAACTTTAACATGAATATTAGCAATAATACTGAAATGAACAGCAATAATGTTTGAGATGCTCTAGTTCTTTGTCAGGGGTCGGTCTACATAATATATTACTAATCACGCGTTAAACAAAATGATAAACAGTACTCACACTTTCCTTGACTATTCATATAGCTTCCTGCTACCATTAACAGCTCTGGGGCCCCAGGAAAACAACGCCAGCAATCTGTACCGACCTTACTTCTACATCGTTCATCGGGCTCTCCTCACTTGCTGATCCGCGCACTTGTCGCGTCAGTCTCTTCTCCACACTGTTTTGACTCTACAGTGGCGGAGGCATAAAATCGCGCACCACATGTTGAATTAAACAAATGGTTTGATGACAAAATTAATGATATACATTTTAATCTCTCACACAATGCCGTCAAATTAAAATTAGGAAGCACGTATTCAAGCAATAACCAATAACCTCACTATCTCTTCTTCTCTTCGTCTCTTCTTCTCTTCTTCCCCCTTCCCCTTACCCCCTTACCCCCTTCCCTCCCCCTTCCCTCCCCCTCCCCCCTTCCCTCCTTCCCTCCTTCCCACCTTCCCTTCAATTCTTCTCTTTTTTCTTATTCCCTTCTCTTTTTCTCTCCTTCTCTCCTTCTCTCCTTCTCTCCTTCTATCCTTCTATCCTTCTCTTTATTTCATTTCCCCTTCTCTCCTTCTCTTCTTCTCTTCTTCTCTTCTTCTCTTCTTCTCTTCTTCTCTTCTTCTCTTCTTCTCTTCTTCCTCTTCTTCTCTTCTTCTCTTCTTCTCTTCTCTCTTCTCTTCTTCTCTTCTTCTCTTCTTCTCTTCTTCTCTTCTTCTCTTCTTCTTCTTCTCTTCTTCTCTTCTTCTCTTCTTCTCTTCTTCTCTTCTTCTCTTCTTCTCTTCTTCTCTTCTTCTCTTCTTCTCTTCTTCTCTTCTTCTCTTCTTCTCTTCTTCTCTTCTTCTCTTCTTCTCTTCTTCTCTTCTTCTCTTCTTCTCTTCTTCTCTTTCTTCTCTTCTTCTCTTCTTTCTCCTCTTCTCTTCTTCTCTTCTTCGCTTCTTCCCTGCTTCTCTGCTTCTCTGCTTCTCTTCTTTCCTTCTTTCCTTCTTTTTTCTTCCCTTCTTCTCTTCTCCCTTTCTTTCCCTTTTCTCATTTAATTTCTATTCTTTCATAAAATTTGATTGTAGTTTACTGGGCGTCACTGGAAGAACAGACTGTTCGTCAGGCTCTGAACTCTTGCCATTTTTTTCTTGCAATAAAAATAGTCTAGCATATATTTATATAAAAATTGTGTAAAGTTATTGCTAAATAATAAACGTATTATTATTATTATTGTTATTAATATTTATTACTAAGGTGACGTGCAAAAGACTTAGAACTAATTGATAAAAATCATCACTAATTGCTGTCAAAGCATTTACTTAATCAATTTACTTCCAGAATCGAGGCTAAAACAACTTATTTCGGTTTGTATTTTAAAATGTAATGGTAGAAGCATTGATATCAAATTTCTAGATTTGTGCAATATCTTCAGTTATGACTGTGTCTCATATTGATGCTCTTTCCAAAAATATATCTTGGATTTGTATTGCTTTTCAATTGGAACAAGCTTAGTGGGTATCTGTACTTTGAATTAAAAATGGAATTGCGTTTTGGGGTTGTTCATGTTCACATCACAGTGTAAGAGCTTTTTACTAACAATGAAGATTAATTAGAATAATTAATTACTGGTGTCTCTAAACTCACATTATATGGTACTGGTAACTGTATTTTTATATTATAATATATGTAAATTACATTTTGAAAAATTTATGTGAAATAATCATTATCATGTTTATAATACTTGACGAGGAGAAAATTATAATACCTATTTACACTTTGGTAATACATATATGAATATAATCCTGTATCCATTGGTATACAATTATACAACAAATTACTCGAGGACATAAAAAATATTAGAAATGTTCAACCTTTCAATGTTAAAAAATTGTCAATACATAAATGTTACTGCAATGTGCAGGAATATTTAAATAAGTAATTGAGCCAGGCTGACAGACAGAAATGTAACAGACTTTTAAGGCGAAGTCAACGTTAATAATTCTCCAATTAAAAAGAACTTATTTTTCAAAATATATCCAAAAAATTCATAATACAAGATAAAGATTTAATAACGCTGCTGAATTTTCTTGAGATATCATTTAATGAGCTGTTTGTATTACATTTTTTATTGCATAACTTCTCGCCCTCTTCATGATCTTCACTGACCGGATTCAAAATCAAATCAAACATTGCTCGGAGTAAAGGTTCTCCTGGAATTGCAAAAACTTCTCAGCGAATACATTCTTTTAATTTATGGCATGCCTTTAAACGACCCTTTCAATATCCTCATAAATAATAATCGAGAGCCATGAGAACCGGGAAATAGGGGCATCGAGAATATAGCGCGTGTCGCCTATGTTTTAAATTAGTCATTCAGGAAATATTTATGTTGAAGTTGTCATCGTGTCACAGAATGAAATTACCATTGGAATGTTCAAGCTTAATATTTTATTCATACGCACAAAATGTCTATAGAAATTATTAATAAGTGTATACTGATTTATATCTGTCAATTACTGACTGTTTCATGGAGTATAGATAGATGCACGAACGAAAAAACAAAAGTCTGTTTCACTTTACTTTCTGTATATTTAATACAGTGGCTTCTTGTAATAATAAAATCAGTAAAATCAAAATTAATATGGAGAATCAAAACTGATTAAGAAAATTTGTTATTTGATGATACGAATGGAGAATGGAAGAGGAACGCGTTTTTTTTTGAGAGATTTAACAAGGTAAAGTATACAGTAATCTTTCTAATAATAATATATATTAACTTTATCACTAATATTCTGTGAAATCAATCACTTAACAACAATATGATAATTCATCACGGCACATGTTAAGTTGTCTGAAAAACGTGGACTAAGTTTATTATAATGCTCTTGTATGAGAAACTTATTGGCCAAGTTTTTGATTAAAATACGTAAAAAACTAGATTTAGTAAATTGCTGTATTATTACTTCTTGCGACTCGATTCAATTTGGGATTATAAAATAACATTCTCTATAAAAGAATTACTACAGTGTTAAAGGAACCTAACATTTTAACCATATCGGATTCGAGTCCCGGTTGGAAAGTAGTTTTTAAATATAAATCAACAACGAGGGGATTATTTGGCAGAATACCGTCAGAAAGGTGTTAGTTCCCTCTGCATCGCATCTCCTTAGTGTTAAGAAGATTTTTAACCTACGCATTTTGAGGGTTAATTCCCACTTCTCTGTTTTCTCTCGCCTCCATTTTCTAAAAAGCTTTTTTATCGAAAGAAAAAAACAGTCTCAGATTAGTGGACCAATAATACAGATTTATTTCCCGTTTTCCGGTGAGTGTATCGTTTTAATTTCTATCATCATCGTGCGTATCTAATATCTAGGAAATGTATATAAAACTAAGAATAAAATAAGGTTTATATAGGTATAAAAAAAAGAAATTGTATGAGATACAGTGCCTTTCATAAAAATATCCACATAAATATTGCAAAAAACGCAAAACCACGTCAAAAAGAAATAATAGGGGACACACTTTCTTATGAATAGATCTAGGATTAACTCCAATTGGTATCAATTTACATATACATTTACATTTTAATAATGTGCCAATATACTTCAGGTATTTAAGGAATGATACCTACATTCAAAATGTTACTTACAGGGTCTATCTGTATCAGTTGAAAATCAATAAAAGTATAGATTTAATAAAAGATTTGGTATCGAAAATATTTTTTTCACCTTAGGTACACACGTATCATGGCTAACAAATAAACAAAAAAATCGTATCACTATACTAAAAAACTGATTACTAACTAATAGAATATAATTAAAATTGTAGCCTTGACATGATACGAAATTATTGTGCTTAAGTAGCTAACAGATCTAGATCATCTAATAATTCTGAAACTATCGAACCATAAAGGAATATACTGAAAAAAATAAAATAATTTAAAATTCAAACCACTAGTCATAAACACAAGGAGTATAATATTAAAACCATAAATAAATTAATTTGATATATATCTGTAATTAGATTAATATCACTACAACCTTATTAATACCCAATTCTACATTCTTTGGTGTGTACAGTAGCAATCAAAACACTTTTTTCATATGTGACTTGTGGGTGTAGTTAGGTTTAACTTCCTTGTAGATTAGGAATATTAATCAAAAATTTATAAGACCGCAAACTAGTTGTTTGTAAATGCCTATGGTATCACATTGAGCCAATATGCGACTCGACCTAGTAGCCCAATGTATGTTATAAAGTTAATATTCTAATTTCGTATCCATTCAAGAAAAAGAAGGAAATATATTTTTTTCTGAAGACAGTCCGACAAATATTTTTCCTCAACGGGTCTTGATTCTTCATGAAATTGTTTTCACTTTGTTACTTATCTTTCTTATCAAATATTAAATACTTCGAAAATATTGCAAATCCTTTTCGATTTAAATATTTAAAGAAAATTTTTGCTTCGTAACATTTTTTTGATTAACCGCCTTCCTAGTTAACAAAACTATAAGCCTTGTTGTATGTGTTAGAATAAAGAAAATGGGACTCTACAATTTATTGTGAAGTCTGGTCCATTTCAAGAGGTAATTTGTAATGAAAAATATTGCGGTAACTCAACCGAGCCTGCTAGATGCTCTAAACCATTGAATTATTGTCCTTTATTATTTAAATTGACCTTTTAAATAATATAGACTACTCTCTTCATTTCGTATCTGTCTAGTTTACAAGCAGCAAAGTCAGAGTTAGATTCCCAGTTCCATTAATAATGCAAAAGAGTTGAGAGAGCCAAAACATAATTGATATTTTTGGTTTTCATTACCTACGAAATGTCTCGATCATCTATTTTAAAAAGGTACGTTCTTAAAAGATTTTACTCACCGCTGCCAAGATTCTTATGAATATTTAAGATATTGTGTTGACCCTGTTGAGTCTCAACTACACCTCGAACTGCAACAATTTCCTATCTTATCTAAATCCAAGCCAATAAGACATACATTTCAATTTGTCAATCGAACTATCAATCTAAGCAACTAAGCTAGCACTTATTGACACACGCAAGTTTAATTTTCACATACAAATTTCAATTACTTTTCCTCTCTTCTATCTTCTGCCACTACTGGAAGAAGTCAAATTCTACCAATTTGGACCACTCTGTAAGTTGGAAACACGAGTACAAATTTGATGACATAACATTTATAATGTCGTGGTATGTTTCAAACGTAGTAGGTACACTTTAAAATATCCCCATATTATTCTAGTGCTTAGTTGGTGTTGCAGTTCATAAAAATAAACCAAGAAAAAGTATTTTGATACGGTAGTATAAATTGAGAACATTATTTCAGTAGGTTGAAATGTATGGTCGGAATTAATTATTTAAATCTTTCACAGAAGTTCGGTAGTGTCTAAAAGCAGACACGGTTCATATATTAATCAGTTCTTTTAACACCAGCCTGTGACACATGCTCATTGCTGTATTAAAGTAAAACTAGTGCACATGTAGGTTTTTCTATTCGCTATTTTGGGTTCATTCTGACATGTATGCTTTCATGTAAAATCTTTACAATGAATTTTTTTTTCATCAATTTCGGGACACATGTCCATTTAGAACGGGAATATTGGTAGCGAACTTCAGCTGTTTTAAAATTCTCGTAATTTTACAGTTAAATGGTTTGCTCTAAAAATTGGAGATTATTGTTGGCCTTGTTGGCCTTTGTAATAAAGTGGACCAATTACTTGGAAGCCAAACGCAAGTATCTTAGTTTTCACAGTTCTTTCTCTATTAGGTTGTGTGTTGATTTCCATACATTTTTTATGGTTGTATCAGTAAAAATACAATAGAAAATTATTACTTTGGTGTTTTCTGTCATTTTGCGTTCTTTTATGTTTTCACTTTGTTATCTATAATATTCACATACATTAGGTAAAGATTCTATGGCATGGCACTGCTCCGATAATACTTTATATAATTTCGAAATATGACTATAAATACAATAACTAAAAATTAATGTAGCCCCAAAATATTATAAACAACATTAATGCTTATATATGCTTAGATATGTACGTAAATGTATAATAAATGATCACATGATACCCAAAATAACTATTAAGCCTGTGTGTCAGCTAAAAAGCCCTTTATAAATCATTCTAATGTATGACCGTAAATACTGTGGCATAATTGTATATTGTATTACTTTGAAACTCTTACCACTTATCAAGATGGTTGAAATGACGATTAATTTAAATTAGACTTTCAATTTATCCGCTATTCAGGTTTATTATGTTATGCCAAGCTCAATCATTGAAATACCTAAGTTAGTCGTTGCAGAATAATATGGAATTATTTTTTCCACGTGGGTAAAGTCAATATTCCTTGTTATAAGTAGTCTTTGACTTTTCAGCACTTAGTCGTTTACTAAACTATTAAAAATCATTTCTTGGAACCTTCATTAGTAATTTCTGAACTCCAAACCGAAAAATCAGCAAACACTCTTTGACTGAAACCAGTTTTTGTATCGTTAAGGAAGAAACGAAATGAATTTAAAGTTCAATATAAAACAAAAGCCTTTTAATCAGATGAATCTTTTTCTAATATATTTTTTTAAATAAAATAGTCGTCGAAATCCAAACTAGGTACTTTTAAAATGATATTCTAAACATGTTATCTCAAGAACGGAAAAGTTCAATCGAATTTAAATTTAAGCTGTTAGTAAGTGGTACGGAAGTGTTTTTGAACAACCGATCAGTAGATAAAAAAGGAATATTTTCTTTTAAAAAAATGGTACTTAAGATTTAAGACTTGCAAGATGTGTTGCTGTTCCTACAAACATAAAAATAGTGAACAATATAACGACTTGTGTTTCGCCAACTAAGTTAGTGTCATCGGGAGATGATTTTATTTTATTTTGTTTGAAGAATCTGTTTTGACTTTTTTACAAGAACTAATTAAAACATTAAGGATGTTTGAAAAACTGCTAAGAGTACTTTATAGAATATGTACCAAATATATAAAAAATGTAATAAATTGATTATCTGCGAAGAGTTTAACTTTCATCTTTAAATATAGGTATTTAAAATATATATGAAAACATATAATTTATTTATTTTCTCTTCACTATCAATATTTTATGCCTGAGTCCATTTCAACTAATTATTTAGGAGCAGGAGGTTGCTTAAAATATACTGTGCAATTATGTGACAAATAAATATTAGATAATATGTGAAATGTCCAGTTTTTTTCTTATTAGTGGATAATTTGCCTATAAAACTAGGACAACGTTATGCTACTAAAAATAAATACCTAACCGTTAATAATTATTAATTTATGCTTAGCACTAAACTAAAATTGCTTTTACGCTATATTCTTATTTTACTTTTAAATTATACTGCAAACCATAGTAAAAGCAGCAGCTATTTTTTCAAACATTTATTAAGCTGAGTTACAAGGCCTGTAAACTGTTCGTATTTATTATTTTACATTAAAAAACAAGAGTAGCCCCAATAATAGGAAACGATTGTTTTTCCCGCAGAATCTTTAGAAAGAAAAGCTATATCAGGAGGTTCTTTGGCTCCCTCGCACTTCAGAAAACTGAAACAGGTGACCGGCTGATATAGCTTCCTCTCTCTATTGTTTCGATCACTGCTCGCTGAAACGCAACTCACACACATAATGAACGCAGTTTTGCCACCGAAGGTAAGACTATAATAAATCGAATTATTTTAAGTTCCTCTTCTGCCAGAAGCAACACTTTACAACAATTTCAGAAAATAGAGAATCCGACAGTAGTCCATACTGTTAATATCACGGTACTTCACATTTACATGCAAATTCACAATTTCACAAAGGGTCAAAATCAAAAAACCTTATTTAAAAATTGAGAAAATTGGCATGAAAATTACAAAACGCTTTTATTTTTCATGTTCTTAAAATTCGCCACATACCGATTTTGAAGTGATTCGCAACAAAACTTCAGTACAAAGAAAAATTATTCACCCTCGACACCCCACAATCGCCGAATTATCTTAAAAATTACAGTCGACCCGTAAAAATCCTCAAAACACCGAATTTCAACATACAGTGTGTCCACGGATGGACGCATGAATAGGTGTAAATGACAAAAATGTTTCGAATTGAACATTACTCTTCTGGATTTAGTCTAAAACTAAGAAGTGCCAAATATGAGTGAAATCGCTCGTATACAGGGTGTTCTAGCGACATATTTTTAAAAATGCACTGGAATAAACTACCTTTACTTTTGAAGATACAACAAAATTGTATTAAGAAAAGTTGTTCAGAATAAAAAGATATGCCTAAATACAAATTTTCAAAAAGATTTGCCTGTTTTGATGAACTAGTCATTTTTTCTCAATTTTGTTATTTTTATTTGAACAAATAAAAAAAAATCAAGTATGTAGTTAACCATAACAGAACAAAAATCCGATACATTGTTAATAAAGTAATAAAAAAAAGAACGCATAATAAAGGTAGTTTAATGAAGTTTATAAAAAAAATATGTTTTTTAAAGTTGGCCGATTTTCCTTAAATTTTGCAACCCACCATAAATTTTTATTCTGAAAAACTTTTCTTAATAATATTTTGTTGTATCTTCAAAAGTAAAGGTAGTTTATCTAGTGCATTTTTAAAAATATGTCGCTAGAACAACCCGTATACGAGCGATTTCACTCATATTTGGCTCTTCTTAGTTTTAGACGAAGCAGAAGAGTAATGTCCAATTCGAAAATTTTTGGTCATTTACACCTATTCATGCGTCCATCCGTGGACACACTGTATATCAATTTTCAGCTTTTTCCGATAACTACAACTTTTTCCTATTTTTCAATTCTCAAATTCAACTCGGTCAGAAAAGTTTCTAAAGCCCGCAGATTCGTCTACATACTATCAAAAACTCATTTTGACATTTTTTACTCATCGAAATATTAACAAAAAATGACCCGCGACCACCCCCACAACCGCCTCGCGCATTCTCTTAAAAATTACAAGTTACTCGTAAGTCTCAAAACACCAAATTTCAGAAAATATATAAATTTTTAACTTTCTCTACTAATATTTTTATAATTTTTAATAATTTTTCTACCCCCAAATCCAACTATGCCAAAAATTCTTAAAAACCAACAGATTCGTTCACATGAATAAGCAATTAAAGATTTTATATCTCTTTGACGAATACAAATCAAAGAAACAAAAAAAAGCAACTCGACACTTTTTCAAACTAAAACTTCAGCACGGAACAAAATTTTCACCCCCGACCTTCCCCCCCTTCAAACCACATCCGGTATTCTCTTAAAAATTGTAATCGACCCGTAAAAATTTTCAAACCACCGAATTTCACACAAATATCGAATTTCAGCTTTTTCCGATAATTATAGCTTTTTTCCCATTTTTCAACCCCAAAATTCAACTCGGCCAGAAAATTCTACAGATTCGTCCACATACTGTCAAAAACGCAATTTGATACTTCTTGCTCTTCAAAACATCAACAAAAAATATTCACCCCCGACCACCCCCAGAACCGCATCCCGATTTCTCTTAAAAATTACAGTCGACCAGTAAAAGTCTCAAAACACCGAATTTCACGCAAATATAAATGTTCAGATTTTTCTGATAAATATGACGTTTTCCATGTTTTCAACCTCCAAATCTAACTCGGCCAAAACATTCTTAAAAACCAACAGATTCATTCACATACTGCCAAAAACTCAACTTGACACTTACTTTTTCTCACCGAAACTTCATCACGAAAAAATAAATTACATCCCCGACCTAACCACCCCCTTCCCCAAACATAATCCGTATTCACTTACAAATTACAATAGACCTGTAAAAAGTCTCAAAACACCAAATTTCTCACAAATATATTTTCAGCGTTATTTGATAATAATAATTTTCTCCCATATTTCAACTCTTCCAGAAAATTTTGAAAAACCCATAGATTCGTCCACAAAATGTTAAACACCCAGATCGACATTTATTGCTCATCAAAACAACAAAACGAAATCACCCGATTAAAAACGTACCTCAATTTTACACCCCTGTGCATTACAGACTCCAAACCCAGCCCGTATGATGAGCGCTGGTTCATCCGCTTTCCAACTAGACCAAAATCAATTTGGGTCTTTCAAAAAGTATGCGATGTGACAGCACTGAACGCCTTCGTATTCAAAAAAATTTTTCAACTCCCATATTTTCGCCCCCTCGAATTTTAAAATATCTAAACTACTTCCAATAGTTTACATTTGACGAGATCTTCAAAATGACACCAGAAACATCTACCTAGCATGCAAAACTTCGAAATTTCCAAGCGTCACACAAGTCGCTACCTGCCCCCACCCCGTATTACCGTTACACCACCGATTTATTAAACATTTTCAATGTTAAAACTGATGAACTATCATTCTAACCTAATAAATGAACTATTATAGCAAAAGTGTCACATTTATTAGTGGTTCGAGTATACGTTTGATCACTAGCGGTCGCTAGAGCTATACAGTAAAGACCGAGGAGGTTCGAAACATGGGTATTAGTTTGCGCGATTTACTTGTGCCCGTTGTAGGCAAGCGGACACAATGGTGGTAATCGTGGATCTCCGCGCTGTAGCCGATGGCTCTCGCGTCTACTATTCCTTGTTTGGATTCTTTTATAATAAGTTTTATTACACCTGCAACACTCGAGGTGCAGCGAGCAGCGACAATTAATTTTAATTTTATGTTGTAGAATCACATTTTTGTTGCGAAAAAACAAACAATGGAAATATTTAAATGCGTTTTGAGACTTTTTAAAATTACAGTAATTAATCCTTAATAAATAGGATTATAGGAAACAACTACTGGACGGGCAAAGGCCCCGACTCCCATTGAATTATACCTATAAATCCAAAATTGGTAGCCAAATTTGTTATTGTGCTGGGTCTGCCATAGACCAGTTTGGTTTGCCTTTGTTATTTGTCTTTTCAGCTACCTGTGGCACACTGATGAGAACATAAAGAGTTCGAAACCGGTCTGTGTCTGGTGGAGAAAAGACAAATAACAAATTTGGCTACCAATTTTGGATTTATAGGTATAATTCAATGGGAGTCGGGGCCTTTGCCCGTCCAGTAGTTGTTTCCTATAATCCTATTTATTAAGCATGTTTTAGTCCATCAGGGCTAGAGGTCGCCGCTCTTGGTGCTTGCTTGGCAAGCCGCTATCGGTCACTAGACATCTTCGATGTCTTGACTGGTAGTAGCAACTGACCACCAGAGGGATGTACTTATCTCTCACAGTTACTATGTGCTGGGTCTGCCATAGACCAGTTTGGTTTGCCTTTGTTATTTGTCTTTTCAGCTACCTGTGGCACACTGATGAGAACATAAAGAGTTCGAAACCGGTCTGTGTCTGGTGGAGAAAAGACAAATAACAAATTTGGCTACCAATTTTGGATTTATAGGTATAATTCAATGGGAGTCGGGGCCTTTGCCCGTCCAGTAGTTGTTTCCTATAATCCTATTTATTAAGCATGTTTTAGTCCATCAGGGCTAGAGGTCGCCGCTCTTGGTGCTTGCTTGGCAAGCCGCTATCGGTCACTAGACATCTTCGATGTCTTGACTGGTAGTAGCAACTGACCACCAGAGGGATGTACTTATCTCTCACAGTTAATAATTAATCCTATCTAGGATGAATTATTGAAGTTAGAAAAATTTCGAAACGTAAATCAAATTTCTTTCAGACATGAGTTTTACATCCCAACACGGTTAAGGCTTCAACACAATGAAAAAAATAAGAGATAAGAAATAAGAAATAAAAAATATGGAATAGAATTAACAAATAATGATATCCGAAAAGCAAGGAACAATTTGAACAGTTGAATTTTAAATCGAATAAGAACTAATATATTATCGCCCAGAGTATTGTGTATTTAAAACTTGGAATAATTATTTATCTTATTTCTTATTCCATTTTCTTATCTCTTTTTTTTATTGTGTGCAAGCCTTTAATCTAACAACAGTGCTGACTGCTGAGCGAGCAGTGAGTGGCCACAGTGCCCTTCTCCTAATGTAGTAATGTACAAATTTCGAACTGACGCGAGTTGTCGGCGACTCGTATATTCGTCCCAATCCCTGTCGTGTTCGAAGCATCCTGGACTTATCTGTATAGTTTATTTATAGGTATTCGCATAGTAATACTTCTTGATTAACATTAATCAATAGCAGATGTAACTGATGATATGAACAAAGTTAAGCAATTGCTTTAAGTAGTTTCTTTAATTACCAGTATTAATACATGGATAATTTCATATCATTAAAATATTATTACAGTAAAGGCGAATAGCCTCTATTTTCTCTTTTCTACTGGTAATATAATACTTTTATTTTTACCTCACGCTTTGATATCGACTACATGATGATTAATAGTTTGTTGGTACATAATACTCATGTTAATTTAAAATTTATTTATTATGAATGTCCTCCGAACATATTTATATTTAATTTACCATAGTAGTATTTTACTATACGCACGGTAAGGTTACAACAATAATTATTGTAATAGTGCATTACAGTTTATTTAAATGTGCCTAATGTAAGTCAACCAGCATGATGAAAAACGTGAGCAGGATCACAAGATTTTAAGCCAATATAATATACATGAGACAATACGAGTGATGACATTCCACTGATTTTTCAAATCTAATTCGAGTTTTTCTTTACTTCAAATTTCGCCGATAAATAGAAATGGAATATTAAAATGTAAGTTTTGCAAGGCAAGTGGAAATCAATGGCGCGCATGATTTTCCCCTTGAGAACCAATAGTGAGCATGACTCACCATGCAACGTCACCGAAACGAAGTCACTAAATGCATAAATAAAGGAGCTCGAGGCAACAGAATTTATTTTAGAAGAAGCTGATCAGAATGTCAAATAACCAAAATAATTGATGCGGAAGAGAACCCAAAAACTCTTGATTATTGAAAAATGTTGATATTGATTTGGTTGATGGGTAGATTTTGAAGTTCACGATTATGCAATATTTCTTGATAAATATTGGGGTGATCCAAGTAGGAAAATTTCCTTAATTTAAAAATTACGAGTACACTTGCAACAATTTAAAGAATTTATACTATAAAAACATCAGTTTTGATATTAGTTCAGTTATTTCTTTCATAAAACAAGAGGTTTAGGGACGATGTTTTGACAATAAAATTAAACTATGTCAGTGCCACAACTGTTAATATAGATGATAATTTTTTTAGATATTGACGTGCTGTTTCATAAGTTTTTGAATATGCTGCCCACCCGAGTGATGACAGATCATCAATATCAACTGTACGAATGTCTTGCGCCTACGATTATTATACCGAAAGTCATTTTCAACAATGAAAAGTGCATTTCAACTTTAGAAGTGCCTGTCATAATTAATGCGCCCACGCTAATATATTACTGTAGACCTATTCATTACACTCAGTATTGGTTTTATTGTAAATTGAAATACTCTTAAAACAATTACTTTTATATATTTTTAACTTACGCCTATATAAATTCCTAGGCTTTGCCACATGGTAAAATAATTGTGTGACATTGGCTGAAATATTTGTACCAGCTAAACGCACGTTGCAAAAGTCGTGCTGTAAGGCGCGATACGGTCTTTGCTTCCAGTAGGTCGACAGTTCATGGTCAGCAAATTGCAATAGAATCACCCGCACAAGATTAATAGTTATACAAGTCTTGGACTTGGTACTTTCTCTGTGTTAAAGTTTATGTACCATGAAAATTATATTACAATTTTAATAAGTGATTTATATTGCATTGGCAAAAGAAATTATTGTAAATTTTATTTATATATTAGTAAGTATATACAAGGTGTCTCCTAACTAACTGAATTGGTATAAAGTAAAGATTGTGTAGTAGAGTACTTTTGATTGTTTGATTTAGATTTAGAAACACCTTAATAATTTGTCAAAATTATCAATGATGTCGTTAATAAGTATGTAGAAAGATCGGTTGGGGTGATCCAATAAATTTCAATATCAAACTCGCACTTTCTTTGTTAGATAGCAAATATATCGATCTACTTATTTAGGAGATACGGAAAATAATTGAATTGTAACACAACAACCTCATTCATCCTCAATCACTAGTTTTGAATCCCATTTAGCAAATAAATGAAGAACGCTAAAGATGCATTAGATATTATTCCAGAGCTGCTACTAGTAACGGTTTTTGGAGCGAATGTAGCAGAATGTCCTCAAAACGAGTAGGATTTAACAGAAAATTTTATTGTATACATATAATCATGTATTTTGAATAAATAAAATAAATTAAATACTCCTTAAAAAATTAAATGAATATAAAAAATGACCAAAATAAACATTTCCTCTGAATTAAAAATCACCGAAAGAAAACTGAATGTTTAAACCTAAATAGCTTTAAAGGATACCAGTTTTGGGTACTTATCTTCTTATTGCAAACACCTGTAATTGGACAGCAAGGAGACAACTCGCATAAATGAGGTTCATCCAATCTAAGATAAAGAAAAAAACAAAATTAATTAATAAAATAATCTTAACTAAAAGCAAAAGTAATTTTTAATAGTTTAATAAGTAATCAGTGACAAACTAGTAGTGATTTATAAACAATGAACAATGTTCTAAATTTTATCTAGCGAAAAATCAAACATAGAGACACGTAGTTTAGAGAGATAAGGTAAGTAATTAGCATAATATTTCATGTAAAACCAACAATCTAGTGTCAGATGGCTAGACACATGGTAAATTTAGACTCTAAGAAATAACAGTGAAGTGAATTTTAAAACGCAGTGCACAGTCGTTGAATTTAATGTGTAGTAAGGAATCGGTTCTATTGACATATATCGATATGGGTATCCACAGAAAGGTTATGTGACCAGGATGCTAAAAATAAGATAATTCTACAAATTAACTTTGAATAAGGCAAATATTTGGGAAACCATATACCGGAATGACATATTCCTATCTAGAATCCTCTTACGAAGGAGATTTTCTGGCAGTACCTTGAAAACATAAACAAATGAGGGTTGTTATTGGGCAAGCAGAAGAAGCGTCCCCATGTCCACGTCGCTCCTAAAAAAGGAATAAAAATTCAAAGGAAGTCGTGCAGAATATATAAAACAACAATTCAAAAGCCGAGGTATGTTCAAGTTCATACCATTTATATTGAACGAGATAATTTGCCGATATTCTAAGTATTTACTAAAATAGACGATGAAAATATCAGGTACCCACCTAGTTTAAAATTTCAAATGAGTATCCAGAGCTGGCTTGCTTCCACGTAGTATAATTGGACACTCCTGGACACTCTAGAACAATCCACTTTCAGCAGCCATTTTAATTTCAATGTCACTGAACTGATAAATTCAAACCGGTGCGAACACCGTTACAAAGCACGGAGTATACTAGAAGCTCATGATTATAAAAATAACTAAAAATATTGGACTTTTATGTTTAATTAAAATTATAACACCATTTGTAAAATAGATTAAATGTAGTCTTAAGTTATCGCAAGTTCTTAGTTTATTTATTAATCGATTCAATTTATCTTTGTCGATAATTCATTGAATAAAAGCTGTTTAGTTGAGAGACTTCTATGTTTGATCAGTTGAAATTCAAGTTTTATGCATCACTACCTTATCTAAAGCATTATTTCACTAACAAAGGTGACATCTGTGTTTTAAAGACCACAGCTCTACATTATCGCTGTTTTAACCGTTCAGGTAGTTATAATTACAGACCGCTGCACTTTTGGCAGTACCTTTATTTGAAAACAAACAACAGTAAAGTCAATGAGCTCAATTTGAATTAAATAAATCTTTATTGAATCAAAATAACGGAATATTGAGTAAGGTAACTTTCCTCTACCAGAAGATCCCTGGAACGCCCTAAAAAGGAAAAGGATGGGTTTACAGCAAACCCATCAGTAAAGTCGTTCGCCTCAAAGTACACACGGTCGTTTATAGAAATAGCGGTTGGAGATTACACCAGGGGCGAATAAATTCGTGTACTGTAAATGTAATGTGGGTGGATAATTAAAGGCAATAAGTAAAACAAAACAACAAATTGATTCTAAAATTAACTTAAATTACAATATTTCCTAAATTAAATCATAATAAATATATACAAATTTAATTTAAAATTCCAGTTACGTTACGAATATATTGTGCTTTATTTTCTGTTTTCATTGGAAGCTTTTATTGTTACTATGCTATTTGGTCGACATTTGTATTTTATTTTGTTGCTGCTGCTGTGTAGTTAGTTTCAGGAGTAATAAAATTAGTTAGCAACTGTTTGTTTCTCCAGTGCCATCTTTGAATTTTTATATAAATCTGCATCAAAAGTTCAGTATTTTGTAAACGTTATTTTACCTCCAGCATTAATAGAGGGAGACAAATTATTCCATAATAGAGATGGGGACTCCTCTTATAACTAGGCCCATTTACTATCAGAAACCTGTCCTTGAGGTAATCGCCAACGATATTCTGCAGATACGCTGATAATTTCCTATCGTCCAGCTCATTCATGATATCACGAGGCCTTGTTAAATACATTTTTCACGTTAATAGTTATGAAGGGGTTATGAGAATAGTTATGAAACCCCGAAAACTCGTGAGTTCTGTACCCACGTATTTTCAGGGTTTTCCTCCTCTTATTTTTAGCATATAATAATATAAATAAATTTTTTCTTCAAGCGTATAACAATACTTACATTACATAAAGCAACACGTCCTGTAGAAAGAGCCTATTATTGTATTAGTACAAATATTTCTCATTTTTTTCCTAGTACAAAAATGAAATAATGTATCCATGGCAACGAATTAAAAATCTAAGTTATGACTTGTCATAAACTGTCATTTTAAAAGTTGACGTCGCGCGTCGAGCCGTTTTTTAAATTTAAAAGCGAAAATGTCTGAAGAAATGCAGTACGTACCACCTGAAATACTTGAAATTGCAAATTCACCTATGACATGTTTCATTGATAAATAAAATGGTTAGTATTACATATATTTTTTTTTACTAACCTTGAACGCATTTGACCTGATGTCATTTTTCAAAATTAAAGTTTTGACATTTTTGATTTTAACGCTTGAAGAAAAAATTGTATATGTCACTCGAAGTAGAAGGCTCATTATGTGTTTCGCCCAGTTTGCTGCCTCGGCTTGCGCCTCGGCTGAGCAAACTTCTGGGCTCAACAATAATGGTCGCCTTCTACTCCTTGTAACATAATATACTATTAATTTCACGTTTAAAGTAAATCACTTTCGGAGATGTCGGACTTAGATGTATGTGCCTAACTCAAAAAGATGGTTAGTTGTTCTACGTCATACGAACCGCGAAATTATCAATCTATTAATCTTTATTAATTTTGCCAAATGTTAATGACATCCTAATAATATCCTATGAAAGTTTGTTGGTAAATTTTTCCTGCACTGTCCAAAAATATCATATACTATATACATCATTAGTTTAGTTATAGTAGTACAATAGTTCAAGAATTTCTTCCCTTTTAAGTATTATAAATTTCTATAGGTACCTAAAATTTCAACAGAAATCCTTAAAATTTTATGTATTATCAAAATATACAATATCAATTCCATTGTATGTTGAATATCTGAAATTTAATTGCAGTTGGATTCAACAACCGATAAAGAATGGAGCAAGGAGCTAGAGATCTATTCAATAAATTGTATCCTGATCGAAACCCCGTAATGTGGTTTTCAGTCAGTAGAAAGAAAGTAATTGTGATAATTTAGAAGATTTAAAAGCTAAAATTAGAAACCATTGAGGGAAATATAACGAGGGTGGTTGCTAAATTCTCACCACTGTTTCTTACGTAATCCTGTCTTGGTTTTGTAATTTTTTGTCTTATTCAATAGCACATAATAAAGAATACATCACGTATTTGTTAAACCACATAAATCTCATGAGGGCCACAGGATTGGAGAATGTTTCTATTCATTCTGAATTTAGAGAATAATTTTTCCGACAAATCTTTAAAAAAACAAAATGTGTGTAATAAATAAATTAGTTTGATAAAATTTGGCAATAATTGTTAGAACTAAAACAAATTCTAAACCTCTGATCTACTAGTATAAGCAAAGAATATGCACCATCACTAGTTGTAACAACTATATTTTTTTATATCTATATCATAACATGCATTTATTCATAAGTATCATTTACTGTTATTTCCTGGTCGTTTTTTTATTTATGTAAAGGGGTGGACACTCTATGTAAGTAACCTTGGGAATAATTGCAAAAACTATACAAAAAGTATTAGTATGTAGGTTACCGTGGTTATCAAAAAACTTTGTACAATACAGGAAATATTTATTTGAAATAAAAAAATACACCTAGCAATTTTTTTTTCGTCAGTGCATAAATTATGAATGGTTTCGAAATATTAAATAAATAAACGATAACAATATTAAAATTCTGCATAAAAATTAAACAACAAAGGTAACTACAGTGTCTTATAAGGCTGAAAAGGAAATATTCCACAAAAGTTCATTTTATAAACCAAAAAATGTAATAACAGGTTTTACGATATTTCTTTAATTTAAAAATATGCATCATCCTCCACTACGACCATACGTATCAATCACTTTTGAACATCTGGAGAATTAGCATAATATTTGCATATCTACTAAATGTCATGAAAATTTCAGTTATAAAACAAAAATTCAGACAATTTTTTTAAACAAATCTAATTCAGCTTTTTCTCACTGACTATTTAGTTTAACATAATTTTCCACTTGTTTTTGTACATATCATTAATTTCAATCCCTTTACGCACCGCCACAATATTTAACTTATATATTAAGTTAATCGATACATTGAAATGTAGATATAAACCTATTGATTTGCTATGCAGTTTCAATGAGTTAAGGATGTATCTCATGTAAAATTAATCTACACAATAGGAATAACAAGCAAGGTTAGGAATTCTTGTTAATTATTTCTTAACATCTGTCACACCTACTTTTAGTATTATTGTCGAGCTTGCAAAGGTTTATTTGGACATGCCTGTGTAATCATCGCAGTATGTTTGCATGGCGGAACAATTATTAATTCTCAACAGCGTGAATCATTCTTTAGTCAAAAGGCACGAAACATTATCTTAAGACGATGGTCGTATATAGCATACAATAAATATTAGACCTTGATCGTCAATTGAACCGTGAAGAATTTGTTATTAAAAAATATTTTAGATTGAATGGAACTACGTATTAGTTTTTTATTTGAAAAAGTTTATTTTTTATTCTGATTTTTAATTTGTATTGTCATATTTTTTATCGATTTTCATACGAAACTAATTTCGTAAATTTTTACATGTTTTTATGTATTTCGAGATGAAATCAATTTATCACGCCACGTTTTTTCAACCTCAAAAAACTTTCCCAATTTTACAAAATTCTACATAATCTCATTATAGGTATTATAGTGATATCAACCTGTTAACTGAAAATTAAATTAAACGATGATACCCATTATGTATTTTGAACCACTGAATCCGCATCTGATGTCCAAATAATAAAATTACGAGATACTCGCCGAAATGGTTTAAAACTAAAAAATTGAGATGTTTGATAAATTATTTAAAAAAAACGGTGTATCCTCATTTCGATTATTGCCCAGAAAACCTCGGGGGCTGTAGTGAGGAGCAAGAAGGACGATTACGCCAAGATAACAGATGATTGGAGCTCCGATATCATGAAAAGTGAGATGAAAATAGTTCACTTTTATTCGATGCTGAAAAGGGAAAGCTTAGAAAAAGGAAACAAAAAACAAAAGAGCAAGTTACTGCAGAGGTCTTTAGGAAGTAAAACAATGTGCTACTGCAAGCAAAATTGACTTTGTTTTAGCATACGCAGAAACCTCGAAAAATAGCTTAAAAACAAGTGATTGCAAACCATAAGTGATGTTTTCCACTTGTTTTTGAAAAATTTTGATTCGTTTTTTTAGTGTTAATCTAGAAAATATTCTATTTCGAGTGGATTTCATTTTTTAAATGCCTAAATACCTACCTACCAATACTTTTAAGGTGACTATTTATATATGAAACACTATCCTGAAACCTTTCTCTCCATATGGCGTTATAAAAAATATGCCATATGCATTCTTATTTTCATGTATTTATTCAATAAAGACCATTCGAAAACAAATAACATTTCCTGCTTGTTGTAATTTAAAATTTATGACTCCATGTAATGGGGTGGACACTTTTCGTATCTAACCTTGCACATAATGACAGTAATCAATACTATGTGGAATGTAAAAATAGGAGCAATTACTTTAGTTGTCAAAAATCTTTGCCAAGGTTACTTAGGTTCAGTATATACAATACAGCTAATAAATTCTCACATCAGTTTTGTTCTGAACGTTCTGATTTCAGTTTACCTGACATTGATTAACACGATCAACATCAGATCGGAAGATAATATCTAATTTTCTGAAACAAACATGTCTATTATTGAACACGCATATCAACTTAAATTATACCGAGATAAGTTTAAGTAATACGCCATTATTTATTAACCTAGATCAAGAGATTTATAAAAATATATATTCGCAATAAGAACAAATATTTCTCGGTCATAGGACATGCTATGTTTAATAAATTATCGTAATTTTGCATGTAGCGTACATTCTCCACATCATGAAACGAATTTTGCTACATGCGATGTGTGAAGAAAAAAAGCCAATGGGAGTACTTTTGCTATTATTGTATTTTATTTGATTTATGTAGATAATTCAATATAGCACTGTAATTTCCTGTAATAGATTAAAAAACAAAATATTATTATATTTTTATTTTTAACAGCAAATTAGTGGATCGATTTATTGCATTGTAATATAACTATTATTTAGGTTTCTTTTAGAGTTTTTGCAAATCTAAAATTTTTTAAATAGATATATTTTGTAAGTAGATAAAACAGAGCTGCATCACCGCTCAATGATAATAACTTCGTTGTCGAAACACACATCAATACACTGCACTGTGCTCTTTAATATTTGTAAAATTATGTTAGTGTTAGTAGCCAAGTTTGAAGTATCATATCTCTTCATAGTAGGAGAGCCCTCGACCAAAATTTCGAGTTATCACGACATGGGTAATTTCATGAAAAATTTATTGTGCGAGTCAAAAGAAACAAGTTTTATTTATGAAGGAACGTCCCAGGATGTTGCGGAAAGGTTGAAAATAAGTTTTCAGTCGGTAAAAAAAAATACGGTGATCAGAAAGACTCATTCTAATTTCATGTGAGTTTGTTATGTACTTTGCTGCTTCAAAGGCTTTTTTCCGGGCGAGTGTCGGCACGTGGCGTCGTATTTTATATAGGCGTCTTCGTGACGGGAAAATCTTTTAAGCTATATTTCGTAGCGATGCTTCAAGTATTAAGAACGTTATTAACGCTTCAATACCTCCGTGTCGGAGAATTGTGTAAAATTAGTGAGATTAGAAGAGATGCGAGAACAATGATCATTTCAGGAAATTTGCAATTTCTAACCCAACGTCAAAATTTTCGTCAAAACGTCTAAATTCCACTTTTTTGTTCGTTTCTACTGCCTCGAAAATCGCAGCGAGACCGTGCAATTTTCGATGTAGTTCTAAATTGAACCCTCTACATTGGATTTCTTACCAAAATGGTGGCCCAGTGGCGATTTATCGTTTGGAAATAGCGCTTAAAGATTTCGTGTTTTCGCAGTTTTTTATGAATTTTTGAAAAGAGGCTATTTGGTCGGATTTTATCGATTCTTCGAACATATGCCCTTTAGAAACGTGCCACAGGATCCGGATCAAAAAAGAAGGAAAAATGAAGAACTCTTTTTTTTAGACCCATCTCAAGAATTTTTTAAAAAGGTGGATTATACCGAAAAACTGTACTTTTCCGGGGGCCCTTGGTCCCTGGACGATTTTTTCGACCGAACTTTCCGGTGAGCTAGTACCAACCTTCTCGGATCCCTGAAAATTTCGTTGCTCCGATAATCGAAAAACTATTACGACCCATTTTTTTACATCTTCGATAATTTTTGTTACCCCTTTAGCAACGAGATAGACGTCAGTCGCAATAGACTTTGTGTTCACATTGACATGAACTGTTGAAAAAAAATATAGGATCCTCATCCTGGTCGAGGGCTCTCCTACTATCAGGACTATTTATTTTTAAATATTGTTCGATTTTTTAATTGATTTAAGTATCAACTTCTTTGACTTAAACACTAAACACTTACAGATTAAATTTCATTTCAATCGGATTCTCTAGCTGTTGTTGAACTATTGTGCTTACAAGAAACGCGACAGACATGCTGACATACAGACAGACGAACGAACAGTTTGCATTTTATTCAGAATTCAATGATTACCGTAAAAAATGGTAAGAAATTAATTTGTAAATTTGTTGTCGAGCTTTTTTTTTAAGAATTTAAAAAATTGTGAGAATTTTTAATGTTGTAATATGATGAGTGTTATTTTTTATTTATCTGAGAAAATAAAATGCTGGGGATTGAATATTGACAGTAGATTTCGTAAATTCTGCATGGCAAGTATACAATATGTTACTAGACTTTATTTATAAAATATAAAGCCTGTGTAAAGTATCTTTCCTCCATCAACTTTTTTTTGAACGAATTAAGTTCCGAAAGATTGTAGTTGAATGTTGAATTATACTTAATTGGTTTTAATAAAAATCAGACGGTAATAATAAAGTTACTGTCACCTCAAAAATTGCTCCTCATTTCCTTATTTTCATTTCATCAAGTATTTTACTTACGTATAGATTCGGTTTTAAAATTTTATCATCTATTCTCGTATTATAAGTGTAATTATGAATAGACAAAATATACCTAATACATTCAGGTCGACCATTTATTTATTTATTTATTTGGGTTAGTCTACAGGTGCAAACCCGATTACAGAATGGGTTTAATCAATGTGACCCTCGTGGAAACTAACAATTAATATTAAACAGCAATACATTATTACATTATTAATTGCATTCAATACCATGCACCCTACAAGTGTCACCAATAAGATTACCATTAGTCTTTAGCAAAAAAGCTAAAAATTGAACACTAACAATAAGACTAAAATAAGCCAAATTAGATTTAAAATTAGTTTTACAAATATGAGTAATTGTATTTTTCATCATTTCATTGTTTTTATAGATTTCAATATCAGTATAAACTATTTATTTTATATATCAATTTGCTATTGAAAGAATTTAACATATCCCTAAAGATGTCACAGTAGTTTGTACTATACACGTTCGAAAAATATTTTATCAATCACGAAAATATTTAAAAGCTTAAAAACATGCACAATACCAAGTGAAAAAAAAAAATGTGACAAAAATTGTTAAAGATTTCTGCCACACGGCAATCTAATAAATAATCTTTTAATAATCCCTACATGCAAAAGGTAATATAAAGAGGAAACAAATAAACATTACAACAGAAACAGAACATACGAAACTATCAAGAACATTTCATTGTTTTTTATTAACTAAATTTAATATTGACATAACTTACAATCAAAAGAGTTTATTTTAAATCTAATAAAAATTAATTGCTAACACGATTTCCTAAACTTTCTTTTTTTAATGGAACCCACAGTGGACTATGGACTTTTTTCTGATTTCAAAGATATAAACATTTGTATGCCTATCTGTTATGGTTGTGTTAAAAATATGAACTATTCTATTTTTATTTTAATAATTCTTCCTAAAATAAATCTATTTATTTAGTTTTTTAGGGTTGTAATTAAGGTTCAAATAATAAGTTAATTTCATTTATTTCATCCCATCAGGAAAGTACAATATTACAGTACTCATATGCGGCCGAAAAGTGATGTATTACGGTACTAGATACTGTAATGTACCGGAAGCCATTATTACGAACCAAGCACAAACTGCTATTATACCTTTTGACAGTTATTTGACATATAAAAATTAACCTTAAATTAAAAAACAGTGTCAAAACTGTCAAATGTCAAATGATCTAAGAAAGTAAACAAGTTTCAAATTATACAAATTAATGACGGGATGAAATAAACCGTTAGGTGTTCCAGTCTCGTTTAGATATTCTGGACTCGGCTTCTTCGTCGCCTCGTCCATAATATGTACTCGACTGTAACAATTCGCCTTCCGGACTTGTAACGAAAATTACTATTTAAGCCTAACAGATTTCTTTGGGATTTATTAAAAATTAGAATATTTATAATTTTTACATAGGGAATCAAAACGGATAAGCTTACAAATGTCTTTTTCTCTTTGAAATTAGAAAAAAAAATTTTATGAACCCGGTTAACTGTGTCAAAGTTTATGTTGTGCCTTTGAAATCGAGTTCGTTATGGAAGTGGCAACAGGTTTATAGAGTTCTACGAAAAAATATCCATTGTTAAAAATTTTCATTTATTTTCTAAGGTTAACGGTTTAGAATAAGTTATTTAAAATTAAAAAAATCGACTATTTTTAATTCGGCAACCTGAAGACATGCCACAATTCTAACCGACTCTGTAGCTCAGAAAATAAAAAAGTTCGTAACGAAGTTGTTTTTCCCGTCAAGGAGTTTTTGCTATTTCAAGTATTGCAGTCACTTTGACACACCCTGTAGATCCTGTTAGGCTATAATTTAGTTTAAATTGAATTGTAAAGCCGCCGGTAAACAAGACGTAAATTAATTGGTTAATTTAAAATATACTTCAGTACTTTCGAATCATTCCCGGTATAGTTACAAAGACTCGATTTGTTACAGGTAATGTGGAAATGAGAAATCGAGTCGGTAGTAAAAATCATCCGTTGCTAAAAGTTATTAAAATATTAGTCCTTTTGCTACAGTTTGAAAATTGCGAGAAAACAAATTTCCGACCTCAGATATAACGAATAATGTTTGTAAATTACGCAACGTGCTAGAATTTTGTTAAATAGCTTAGGTAGTAGGCATACCGATAAGGACACAAGACACAAACGTAGAAGCAGTAATAACCGAATAGGAATCGAATCCGTTGTCATTGCGGACAAATGGCACGTTACGAATTTTTAGCTAAGAAAAGAAATAGCCGGTCCGAAATAAGTAATACCGGCTTCGATCAACAAAACATTTTAGTAATTCTCATTGGTGAGGATTCGAAATTAATACGGTCACCGTTCGTCTGTGCCTGATCTAACCAAACAAAGATATCCTGCAATTTTGTCATTGCGAGCATGTGGAATCAGGACGTTACAAATGTGCTGTGATAGTTATTATACGCCGATGAAATTCTAGCACTGGAGCTAGAATTTGGTCTACGTATGTGACTTCGGTTGCGAGCCACTCTAGTGAGATTCTAGCTCTCTCAATCTGGAGATAGAAACTGACCAATGGTTCCGGTAAATTTATGTGCATCTGTCCGGTCACGCACTCCTGTCACATACTAAATAAGGGATGTAATTACCGTTTTAGCATAACTCTACCTCGAGACGATAGTACTCAGTAGTAATTGTTAAGGAAACCCTGAATACACGGGGTACGGTTATCTTTTTCTGCCCGAAATTCGAGACAGGAGTTCCAATCTTCTGTATCCTGCTTTTAAAATCACATTTGGCGTCTGGAAACCGCCACAGCTTAACGTTTAACAGAAAGTGACCGTTTTGTACGTTTTAAATAATTTTCCCCGATTCCAGAACAAACATTCGTTAGACCCGTATGGTAAATTGTCCAGTCCGCAGAATACAACAGACCCCTGGACAAGACTGGGCCTTTACTGCAGCTGTCCTAGCCTCTGTAAAAACTTCTGAGAGAAAGCATTGCTCCTTAAACCCTAAAATAAGGAATTGACGCCCAGGAAAATATTAGAAAAGTTAGCAGGAACTGTCACAAGTTACCCATGCAAGGAGATAAAGAATGCTCCTGTATTTTAAACAATTAGCAAATATTACATCTTTCATAAAAATATCATTTATACTATTTTTTGGACCTGCTCACAACATAAAATAATTTTAGTTGTATTCAATAAAGGTATATTGAAAAATGTAGTAAACGCAAATTTGTTTAAACATTTCATTGTTTATATAAGTAGTTCTCTATCAAAATGCCTGATGCTAAGTTTGCATGAATTACCTAGTTTCCTTTGTAAAAGTGTACGAAAATCATGTTTAAACTTTTAGAATCTTCTTAAGTTAGCTAGATATAATAACTTCTCATTTCAGAGCGAAACAAAATGACGAGTAGGTATACGTAAAAACGGCGTGCTTTCGATTCTCTCCAATACTACGTACTTTTGTCCTAGAACTTTAACAAGTATAAAACTTTTCTATCAGTTCCAAGCTAATAATGTTTCTTATACTTACATGAAACCTGCATATTTCATAATAATATTTTCCAACTTCCCGAAGTGTAATCACAATGTTATGTAGCTACCTGCTAAGAACATAAAGTGCCTTTTATGGTTTCGTATTTAAAAATTTACAGCGATTTAAGGGATATATGAGAATAAATGTCGTATTTGGGTCGCCTTAAGCATAACTTATGCTTGTAAGAATATTTATCGCCGATTTTTTGGTGTACATAGGATTACATACACGCCATTTACGTCATGCCACGTTACGTCTGAAAAGGGGAAATATGTGGGGACATCCTTAACGCCTAACACTATTTACGATTTACACGTTTCTCGTGATGACATATATAATAGTGTTGATTTTGCTGTAACAGAGAGTAAAAGTAGAGTAGGTACATTAAAAAATAAGATTTGTAATTTTTTTTTTTTTCATTTTTTTGTCCTCGACATTTGGCAAAGGTAAAGAATAATTAATCTGAATAGTCAAGTGGTTGACAAACCTGTGCCGACGATTTCTGAAATAAGGCAGATTTTTCGATCGGAGTGGTTGTAGACAATTTTATTTAGAATTGATCAAGCTTTCAAACAGACCATTTCCATCTAAAGCACCGTTGAGTCATATGAATAGAGCAAATTTTAATTTCTTTGGAATTTCGGCGAAAAACCATGTTTTTAAATTTTGTCAATTTATGTTGCTCGTTTCAAATAGCTTGTTCCTAATGGAAATGTTTAATCACTATTAATAAAAATTTCGAATTTGAAATCAGATTTTTCTAAATTCAAACATGACCTTGAAAATGTCAGTTCCAGACATCACAATCACAATTCACCTTCCGATACATTCCAGGCAACCCAAATTAAATTATAACGTTGATTGAAGTAACTAGAATACTGGGGTTTACAAAATTAGTTGTCAAGATTGTAACTTACAATATAAGGAAAGTTTGGCGCTGGAATATTTCACTAAAATATGAATATATTTCTGAGAGACAGAAGATAATACGAGTTTCCTACTTTATATAAGCGATAAAAGTAGTGAGTACAACATAACGTGTTGTTATATTGTACTCACAAAATTTTCCTTGCAACAAGACAAAATAAAAATTTTTTTTGTTTCTAGTAATTAATTCCGTTAAAGGCCTTTGCATATTTTTTCAAGCTCTTGTAAATAGCTAATCCATAACTCGAACTAATTATTTAAGGGAACTCTCTTTGAACTTCGCCATAATATTTTTGAAAGTTTGATTAAATATTTCTTTTAACAGCCTGACTTACAATGGATTTATATATCAAGAAATTATCGATTTTAGAAAGTTTCACAGTTGTCAATGGTAAAATAAACTTTTACAGATTAATTTCTGCTTCTAAAAAGGTTCTACCGAGGGTTCTACACACAGATGAGCTTTTAAAACTGGAACTGTATATTATATATCTAACGTTTTATTTATAGTGTACTTTGTACTTGTTTATTTCATTTGTAAAGATTTTCCTGTAATGTCAATAAAACCTTTAATTTCTTCATCTGCAAGATATCTGAATTTTTTCGACCTTGGTTATGGTTAATAATTTTGGTTGTAATAAATGGCCGATCTAGGTATTTATTTTTAAATAATTCGAATAATGTCCCATATGCAATCATAACTAAAATTTTAATCCCTTTCCTCTTGTTGAAAAGTGTCATTATTTTTGAAAATTCCTACAAGAAGTAAGGAAAACTGACATTTAAATGTTTGTTTTTAAAAAGACACTACAAAGTAAGATAAATACAAAACAGAAGTTATTAAAAAGTTTCTACAATAAAGGTAGATCTGTAATTAATTTGAAAATTAATTATCAGCAATAAAAAATGTTGTGATGTTAAATGGTGATTTATTTTGAAATAGTGTTCTGTAATGAGGCATAACTTCTTTCACACACAAATTGACTCACTTAAATGGGGATCACCGTTTAAAAAAATGATCGACAATATTATAACTTTACAAACATTTCTTAAATAATTTTTGTCCAAGAAAAATTGAACGCTCTGAAACAATTTTACGTTTTCTTTTAAATTTTAATTTCTTACGCACGCAATATATTGACAAATTTTAAATTGAATGTGTATAGTTCATTTACCCCTTAAAAATAAATAATTAATTAGTTAGGTATCGGTCAAGTGTGACAAATATGGAATTTATTTGTAACTATTACAAATAATACAATTATCGTTATTTAAATAATTTAAATAATAATATTATTGTAACGTTGGCTGCTTTTCCCAGATACTTACGTAATCTTTTATACGGAAATATCGGGTGCCAGTACTTTAACTTTTGAGTGCAAAGGACAGCACTTTTTGGCTTTCCTATTTGGGAAAGCAATCCGGGGTAGCTAACAGATGGAGATACAGATAAATGCCAGCGGGTCGTAAGTTGGGGGTCTGTCTAACGGACTTCAACCCCTACTCAAACGGATTAATCAGAAATTTTTGGACAGAAATAATTATTCGTGAATTTTACCTTTTTAAAATAACAGATTTATTCAAGGAAAATAATGAACAAATTAATTTACTCTAAACGTTCACGACTGTACAGTCGAGTGTGTATAAAATTATTTAAAAAAAAAATGATAAAAATAAGTCGAGCTGGCAAGCAAGAATCTTTACGTGATTTTAGCGTCGAAATTTTCGGATACGTAGGATTAATGAATTTTTATGTACGACAAGCAAACGGACCTTTCCACTAGGATGAATTATGAACGGCGGGCAATCGATTAGCTATAGATATTCGAGGTTATACAGAATTTTGAAATACACGGCAACCTACGGCCACAAACGTCGAGCAATTTGTTAATGCTTATGTTATTACGTAAGTTTCACGAGCCAGTTCTATGCAGATCCCCCGTTTGGAAGGCCCTAGCGAGCAATTCCTCCCAGTTGATGCATATAATGGCTATTAGATTTATCGTAGGTTTTCCGGTAACCTATTATGCAGTGGGGCGTTTGGGGTGGCCCTAGCGAACAAACCTCAGCGGCTGCTGCATATATTAACAAACAAAAGACCAACGGAGGTATTACTAATTAGCTCTAGTTTGATTGGGTAGTATAATACAACAATACGTGCGGACACAAAACCCTTTGAATATCTATACTTAACTGAAAGCAGTACCTGCAAAATGCAGTGGACTACGATGTATTCTTACCAAAATGTTTTCAAATAACGTTCTGACGGGATTTACTATTCAATTCGGAGCGGCGGCACGAAACTGTAGACGGCTTTGGTTCGATCTGGCACTTCTGAAGGTGAATCGGATCTGATGCGGACTATTTCGGACTGAATCTACTGCTGGTTTTCTCGGAATGGGAATTAGGACAGAATCAGCACGGAATGAGCGCGAAATGACTGTTCTTCCCCTTTTTGTAAACTTTATGACGTATCTGTCGTGTTAAAAGAGAGGTGGTCACCGACTTTAAACGACGTACTCGGATGCATATCCCAGCGTAACTTGCAGAGGTGCAGCGGATTATGCATCTTGGTGCATCAACTTAAAACGTATCTAACCGGAAATGAGTTTCTTGTAATTTCTATACTCTGTTACAAAAAGAAACGGATCAAATCGAGCAAGGATTAATAATTTTAGTAACGAATGATTTTTATTTCCGACTCGGCCTTTATTTATAATATTTCTCGGATTTTGCTTATACGAGGTATTGTCGAAAATTAATCAATTAATTACTTGATTGCTTGTTTACCAGCGGACTTTTTAACAACTCATTAATAACTTAACTAGTACAGGACTTACTTACTAAACAGCGGCAGGGTGTACCCAAGTGACGGTAATATTTAAAGCAAAAATGAACATTCCTTGATCGGAAAAATTACTTCGTTACATTATTCATTTATTTCAGAAAATGGTACAGAGAGTAATATAATATTGTATTTTTACTTTTAGTAATACATAAATTATTTCAGACAAACACGTACAATGTACATAACAATCTTAATAAAGAGATGTACTGAAAAATTCGAATAAATGTGAAAATTTCGCCCATTTTTTTTTTTATTATTATTTAGGCCTATGAGGTCTGTCTATGGGCATAAACCTAACTGTACGGTACATAATATGAATTTTGCAATTGGTCAGTACATACCTAAATGATAGTATAGAAAAAGCCTAACTACAGGACTACAATGAGTATAACAAAAAGAAAATTTTATGCAATTATAAATGTAACATGTAAAAATTAAATTTGATTTCTAAAAATTACGAATTATTTATATACGTTAAATTACACTATCTATGTTGTATTTGTATTGAACTTTACTTGTATGGAATGGCTTTAGTTTATTACTTAAAAGACCATGTTATGAAGAAAGTTTCTGTTGCAAGAATTAATCCAAATTTTGGCGTTCCTCTTAAAATTGTGCTTTACCCTAATACATTTTAATAGAATCAGGCAGACAGTTAAATAATCGAGGTCCAATATGATTAAAACATCTTTGTTCAACAGCTTTTTGAGCAAATTAGCTCCTCTCCTATTTCTTGTATCATATACATGTTCAACTTCTACAATATATTAAGTGTTATTGAACAAAAAGAGTACCATTGTTTTAGAGAATAATTGTTGAATGTCCATTAATCTTAGTTCAGTGTACAATAAGTCTAATGAATATCTTATAGGTTTATTACACATAATTTTAAAAATTCTCTTTTGAATTCTTTTTCAGGGTGCTACTAGTGTTTTTTATACCTCCCCAACCTATGATGCAATATTGTAGTATGGATTCCACTAGTCCATGATACAGAGTTTTTAAATGAGACAAGGACAGAATTTGACGAAGCTGATAAAATTTGAAAATTAGAGTACGAAGTTTATTAGTAATATTTTGAGTATTAATGTCCCATCTTAAAAAAGAATCGATGTATACACCAAGATATTTAAATGAATTGATTATATTTATATCACAATTTTCGACGGATATTTTGTCATAAATTGGGAAGTATTTCTCTAAAGAGGTGATGAATGGCACAATTTTGGTTTTCGTCATGTTAACAGTTAATAAATTTGAATGAAACCAGTTTATAGTTTTTTTTTGGTTACTTCAGTCCAAGATTCTCCTTCATATATGATTGCAGTGTCATCAGCAACGGATATAATGGTTCCCGTTGATTTCAAAGAGAGTAGTTTATTAAGGTATATGGCAAATAAAACTGGCCCTAGGACTGTGCCTTGTGGAACGCCGTGTATTACTACCTCCTTGTCACTTACTGTTTGTGCTATTTTCATATCCAGGTTTTCAAGGTTATCTAGCAGAAGCTCATGACTAACAGTGTCAAAAGCTTTTGCTAAATCTACAAAAACACCAAGACACGGTTTCCTGTTATCCACCGCGTTATAAACCAGCGACTAAGTCTCGCTATAGCATCCTCAGTTTAAACATTTTCACGAAAATCATACTACCTATCATATATAACACTGTACTTGTTTAGGTAACTTACCAGCCGTACTTTAATGATTTTTTCAAATACTTTTGCTATTGCAGATGTTACGAGATCGCCATCTTGCATTTTAAAGAATCGACCATTTTGAAACTTTTCGTCGATAGTACATTCTTTTTTCTAAACAACGACACCTAGCTCATTAAAATCGGTTAATAAACAAAAAAAGTATGGGTAATCGTAAAAAGTGCACAGTTTTTTGGCCCACCCAATGTATATATTTTTTTATAGTAAGTTTTCCCATTATTTTGTCCAGTGATTAGCGATCAAACGGAATTACCTGTAAACCTTCTGATTTATATGCTGTAATAAATTTCCTCCCCCAAAAAAATGCAATAGGTAACTGAACATTTTAATTCAATGTTTATGCTTCTTCTGTATACACCAAGTTTAAAACAGTCTAACACAGCATTCATGTTTCGCTGTCTATTTGTTCCACTAATTAATGACGAAAACCTAATTAAGTATTCTCTACGACGTATTGGAGTTAAGCTAACCGAAGAAATTATTGACAATTCGGCCAATGAAAATAACTCAACTGTTTTTAATAAACAGCCTAAGAATATAATTACTGGTTGAAAAAAAACATTATTAAAACAATAAATTAGTGCTTGTGATTATTGCTCAATCCATTGCTGTGAAGTTCATGGCTATGCGATGTCTTTTTGCTAAACTCTTTTCATACCAAATACAGCAATTATTGGAAATTATGGAATTCATTGCCCTATCAAGTTTTAGATATTTATTCTTATCAGATTTACAAGGTTAAAGTAAGCGGATTTCTTTTCCAAATTTCCCGCTCCCACAACACACATAATATGGTGCCAATAACCGTCCTTCGTAAAGTGCCACACAATAAAAAAGGAAGAATAAAAATAAATCGCGTGGGACTTTTTATACAATACATGTACGCAACATCTTAATGTTTACATGATTCTATTACGTGTACTCTACCTTCTTAAACAATTAAAGTTCCGAAAGTTATTTTAAAGGTTGTGCTGGGCAGGCGTAAAAAACAATGTTTAAATAATAAACTTCCTTACACCGTGTTTAATTGAATTTTTGACTCGCCTTTTTAAGAAGTGATGCTGACAAATCAAACTCCCCTCAAACACACACTATTAATTTCCTTGTTGTATATATCACGAATAATAAATTATTTTGATATTAGATTTAAATAAATTATTGCACCCGTTAATATTAGCATCCGCACCTTGGGTAAGTGTCCTTTAAAACAATGATTACATTCAAGTAAATTTAACAACGTAAACATGGGAAAATAGAAATAGTTTGTTGACAAGGTTATCAATAAGTTTAGCCAGTCGTAACATTATTAGTATTTTTAATAAAATTATTTATTTTCCTTCGTTGTTTTCTTTTGTGTAATCTTTTAGTTAAAGAAATGTGTATGGGTCTCGTCAAGGTTAATCACAAATTCACTATTTTTAACTATAAAAACAGTGCAGTCTCGATATAGTCTTTTTATAAACCATATTTGGGTTTTATTTTAATGCGGGTCTCTCAACCATGAAATCAGTAATGTATCTAAAAATTTCTGGTTACTATTATATAACCGCAAAACCGCAAACGAAAGTAAACAAGTAACAATAATGTAATAATTTGTAATGGCAAGCTAGCATAATATTTGCTCACAAAAAAACGACCGAATTATTAGCAAAATTACGAACTAAATATAATTTTTTTTTTTTGATTTTAGATTGACCGATCACATTCCAAAACTGGTGGTATTTTATGACCAATAAAATTTTAAAAAGCAATTTGTAAAAAAAATAATAAATGCAGTGTTGATGATTTTAAAGCACTAGAGTATTAAGAAAAGCCGGCGAAGGCGTTATTGATTTAGTTAAGCAAAATCAAAAGATTTTTTATCAAAGTCTTGTGTGGAAACTTCACACATTTTTTTGCAATAAAATATTTTAACTTTATTATTTTTTCAACGTGGCACGCAATTTATTTACTTATTTTAATGTTTTTTCAAACAATTATTCAATATTTCTCCCTGTCCTTGATACTTCAGAAACATTGGTAATACATAAGTAAATACTTAAATTGCCAATTTGCCTGGGAATTACATGTTTTGCACCAGCCTTTGATAAATTGAAATTTGATTGACATTTTACTTCCAAATCAATAATTCTAAAGTCTTTGTGCTACGCGTAAATATATAGACTTCTTACAAATGAAATCAATCAATGCTCAGTTCAAGTGGAAGAATAAGAAATGTTTTGATTTAAATTGGGCAACATATGACATGAAATAAAGTGAGCGAACTTATATGCTTTCCTGCCGCTACTTAAAAAAATATACTAGAAGTAGAGGGTGTTCCGTGTAGTGTAGAATTCTCTAGGATCATTTGGTAAAATTAGTTAGGTTTTATATATTATAAATGTTTTCCTTTAATATAGAACATGTTGAATCGCGTCTGAGAAGTCCCAACGTTTCGGCTTCCATTTTGGAGCCATCAATATTGTTTATTAATCTTCTAAGGATATGTTTCTTCTATTAAGTGCTCCAACTACTTAAGCTACAAGTCGCGTACAGCATATTTTTATATTCTACATATTAACTTGGAGCCCTACAAAGTTGGAAGCTTAATCTTGTAGTGAGAAATTACTTTTATGGATCTTAGTATACGACGAAGTAACTAAATAACATTGTTAAAAATTAATATATAATCCAACAGGAGAACAAAGTCATTTTATTAGGAAACTTTATATTATTATCTATTTTTAATTAAATAAGAACATAGTTGAACTTTAAATTAAAACAATAAACTTCAAATATAAATAGACAGATTGTTGAAGTTAAGGATTTAACATTTTCATATTTTCAATTAAGAAAGTCTTAAGTTAGATTGCTAGTTCATTTTAAAGTGTTAATTGTGAAATTATCTATCCTCAATAAATTAGCTTATTTTCCGCGTATAAAGTGCTCAACATACTAACCGCACCGACATTATTTTTGGTCATTTTTTAATCGCCGTACCTGGGGCCTGGGACATCCGATTTAAACGACTGGCACATCACTCGAAAGCTTGTCTCTTGTAGAATCGGCGATTGGGTTTCTTTTTTTAAACAGTTAATTTCTTGGGTGTTATACAGGGTGACAAAAAGAGTGTTACAAAAATGTTAAAGTTTACCTCTTTGCAACGTTGATAGGAGCAAGTTTTTAAAATACGTTTTTATGTCATACTGTACCTTTGGAAAGTACCTCTAGACGTTTTTGGCAGATTTTTTATTAAGGCTCTAGAACGAAAGTTACGGGGGTTTTCCGAAATTTTGTAATTTTAATTTTAAATTTTAAATTAAATTTTAAAATGTAAAATTGTAGCAAAGAATAAATTTAACACAATTTTGGACGCCTTGTATATTTCAAATTGGTTTAAGATAAAGGCTTGACAATCATACTTATGTTTAGAAAGATCATTATTTAAAAATAAACTATAGTTTTTCCGAGGAGAGACCTCCATGAGTAAACCATTCCACCCTGTATATCCTTTAAATGAAATCAGATACGAATTTGGTTTATGCAGATAGATTGTACCTGAATTAGTGGACCTAACTGACGAAAACAGATATTGGTAAAATTATTTACAAAACGTACCACTTTTCGGAAAACCCCCGTAACTTTCGTTCTAGAGCCTTAATAAAAAATCTGCCAAAAACGTCTAGAGGTACTTTCCAATATTAAAGGTATATAGTGTCCTGAGAGGACACGTCTTATTTTTGTTAAATAGAGTTTGGGATATACAAATTATTTTTCAATTATTATTCGCGTATTTATAATTGGTAAATAAAAATATCCACCATAGAGCATAATAGTAAGTTTTTTGTGAAATACACATCTGTAATTACTATTTTTTTTTTTCTAGAAAGTATATGACAATAAACTCATTATTATTTGTAATTTGTCCCCATAAAATTATCTTCGGTCAGAAAAATAATAATAATGATATAATAGTAACTCTCCATGATTATTAAAGATAATGGCAGAAGTAAAAACAAATGATTTATTGATTACTAATACTAGGGCAGTTAAAAAAGGTTTTCTGTTCTTCACTATAAAATTAGAAATCAACTAGAAAAAATACCATCGACGATAATTGAGTGCGTTGTGCTTCATAGCAACCGCTAAATGTTTAAATGATGAAGATTTTCAGAGACCTGTTGAGTAAGCAATTGCTACAGAGATATAGGAAAGGGAGCATTTGCTTAAAAATTTTATTCATGTGAAGATCTAGCAATCCCTTTTATTTGTAGTATTTGCTAGTCAAGCAATTGCTAAATTTTTATTCATTAGGCTCCATACCTAATTCTAAACATAATGAAAATTTATCTAATTACAACACTACATATCATAAATTTACAAAATGCAAAAAAATGCGAATTTATTAATGTTCCTGACTGCTTTTGGAAAAATATACGTGTTTCTATAAGAGTGTGTTTAGCCTTTGTAGCTACGAAAATGAGTTATGTCATACACAGTATTGCTGCAAACCGTACCAACAAATCACCTAAATGGAATATCGAATTATCTGTTTAATTAAATTTCATGAATTATTACTCTAAAAACTTTCTTTTGCAATTCCATTGAATGAAAATACAGTCGCGATAAATTGATTTCCGTATTAATTACTAATTAAAAGGGCTTCAACCGTTGATTGCTGAATGTGGATGAGTTTTTAAAAAGGATTTGATTTATTCCAGCTCATATGTTATGTCTAGTCATTCTTCTAATATTTTAATATTACTTATATTTTGAGCAGTATACCGTTGCTTCTTCATTTATCAAAATCAAATTTGGAGAACAGTAATTACTTCTGAAAATATATTTTTGAACATATAGCATATCCAGTTTAGTCCTAGGATTTTAAACAGAACACCTGTGAATATCTTTACACATTCAAATTCAGGGGTTGCCCACCTACACTGATTTCTCTGCACGACTGGTAAATTTATATTTTTATATAGGGAAATGCCAATTGACTAAAAAATTAATTTCTATTTTGTAAAATAATGGCAAGTATATTATGTACCGACGTATTGATGTAAGGTTTCATTTTATATTAAATTGATCGCTAATCTGGATATGTGATAAAATTTCAACTACGTGTTTATTTCCAATAAAAAGGGAATATGCTGGTGGTTGAGGATTTCAAGAGTGTTCACCCAAAATCTATAAAAGTCCGTACTGGGATTAACGTATAACATTAACCCTGTTTAAGTTTTTTTATAGCTGATACATTTTGATATCTAACCCATGTGTGTTCATAATCTTAATGTGAAAATTGATCATGAACTTGATGTCATAAATTTTCAGTCCACGAGATACCATCTTGCGTAAATATAAATGAAACAGTTTTGCTAAAAGTTTTTCGTTTAATTGCAATCGAGCTTGCTGGCATTTATGCAAATACGATTTTAGTCATCAGAAAAATGAATGTTAATTTTTTCTAAATAAAAAATCTATGGAAACAAACTGCTCAGTGTTAAATGCGAAAATACTGACACGATAGTAAGCTTATAAGAGTAAATTAAATAGTATCCTGGCATCAGTACTAAGTAATTTACGTGAGGAGCAATTATGTATATCTCCAAAAATTACAGAAAAAGTAATATTTTCAGTTTCTTTCATACTTAATTGGTTTTCACTATCACAAAGTCCACCAGAATAATAATATAACAAGGAGTGCAATACTATGGTATTTTTTTTTTGGATTAGAATTTGTTTATTATTTTCGTGCTATATTTTTAACTAAAAAGAAAAGCAGCAATTTTAGAAATCTGATATATTCGTAAGACAACCAGAACTATTTAACAATTGTGTTCAACAAAAGTAAATGCTGAATATGTTCGAAACGGTTAACTTTATAAAAAAAATGTATTCGCATATTATTCTTGGTTTTATGATGCCTATTAAATTTTCACTAATTCTTGACTTTAAGATGCTTTTACCAGCCCCTGCTATTTTTAATGTCCCCATATTTATTGGCCATTTCTGTATTACAGATACTAAATTTGAGATTTAGGATCCATATTACAGAACACATCGCGCAGGAGTCAATCGACAAGTTGCCTCAATAGTTTTCTATTTTCTGCATTTTTAAATTTGGTTTAGCTTCAGCCGAAATTTGCTTCTGACTCCTCACCTGAAGTCGCAGATTTTCTGCCTTGACTGGTCATGCTCTCATAACTGCGGTTTCATTGCCTTTTATCAATATGGAAATCAAGTCCCTGGGGATACGCAATAATTATCTGCCGGGTCCAAAAGGCCTTCCTGTTGATTTGGAGGAACAAACAAACTAGAATAAATACGCCTGCGAATTTAATTAATCCTGTGGTCTATTGGTGGAATTTGTAAACTGTACACTTTACTGAAGGATGGCTTAAAGTAAAGTTGAAGTAGCAAATATATTGACTGAACGCACCATTTTACTTCCTGCAATATTAGAAACCTATATTTTTAGAGTTAGTCCCCTATTTTGAAATTCGAATATCATAAGAATTGCCACATCATCATTACGAAATTGGTCGATTGTACAATTATTGTTCACGTCACAGTCTTTAAATACTTTACATTTTATTTTATTCTTTCCTTATTTACAACTAATTTAACTTTGGATTCAGTGGTAGACTCAATAATTTACCCATTAGTAAATTTGAAGCATTGTACAGATACCTTGTATATTGAAATACAGATTTCGTCCAGTGGTTATAAATGAAATATTTCTACAGCTAGCACCTATTGCAATTACTAAATTAATAATTGAGTTTATCGAGCAATGAGAGAATTAACCTGAACATTGAGTAGTAACGAACAGACATGGAGTTAAATATCCTGTCAGTTTACTAATAAATCTACTGAAATGTACTTTTCGACAGTATTATCTTCACAATCAAATCCACATGTTAAAGCAGACATTAAAACCACCTAAAATTTGATGATCAGAACTATGTCGATGTGCAAATCTGCTTCGGTATCTCATGAATTTTAAAGCGGCGGTTGGAACCATCCATTCCTGTACATTTATAATTTATTGGGATGGTAACTCAGAAGTGGAAAACACATTTAAATTTATTGATGTAAAGAATCTCAAAATACATTATCTACGAGTTGTACATTTCATGACATGTTTCTCATTTGTATTACAAAGGGATTTACATTATAATACTTATTATGACAAGCTAATGACTTTCGTTAAAAAACAAAATAATTATATTTTATAGAAGCCTATTTTGTTAATTTAAATAAGAAATATGTTTACTGTTAGACTACGTGAACAGATATTACTTTACATCGTTTGAATACATGTACAGAACCGATTTGATGTTATATTAGTCAATGTGAAATAATTTTTTATATCTGTTAAGGAGATCTATTTTTACTTAAAGAATCTGAGGACTTCCATGCAAAAATGAAAAAAATATATTATTTTCCAAAAACTATCAAGGGCATCCTTTAGCACTACAGCCGGTAACATTTCAATTTTCGCCCAGTTCAATAAAGGTTAACGTAAAATACAAATAAAAGAGGTCTTATTTGGCCTGACCTGAATATTAATTATCTTTTGTGTAGGTTTTCCATATAAAACTTAAATATGGATTTCAGCATTATCGCCTCTGTTGTGAATTACTTAAAACACAAACGCTGTTTTACAGAAGATATATTCTCGCCACAAATTGATTTTGCAATTATTAAGCAAAGGATAAAGACATCAAAACGTCGGGGAATAATAACTAGGTGGTCGATATTCATGATACGTACAGTATACCCGGTGTCCCTTATAAAATTACTTCTCAGACATTTTCTCCTTCGGTATTAAACATATTATTAATGAAAGAAACCAATTATTTCGAAAGATTCCATCTTAATTTTAATGTATGAGTATATGTAAGGAAAATAATAATATATAAACATTATTCATGATTTATAATAAAATAATAATGTACCTATGTAAAAACAATTTTCCGAATTAACATATTATAATTTCATATGATTTTTTGGTGAAGTCAAGCAAGAAATAATGAAACTTTCAGAATGAACTTTACTGCAGTTATTTTGTCACTATTTTAAGTTTAAAAATATTCCGATCGCCTCGAATTAAAAAATCGAATTTAATTTGAAATTAGCACAAAATTAGTGTATATGTAATGATATTATCAGATTAAATTAAATGCAGTGTTTATACAGAACAACATTAATTTTAATTATGTGTCGGTACACACCTACAATAATGAATACTAAGTGATGCATCAAATAAAATAAACTGTTATATTTGCACTCGTTTCTAAAACAAATATTTAACCAAGGATGATACTACCAGGAGATTATTATACAATTTAAATAAACACGTTATAATTGGGCTGCATAGTCTGCTGTGGGCGAAATTTATATTATTTACAGTGAAAAAATATTTGCCTTATACGCCCATGACATTGGTAATCAATAAAACGAGTTACTACCGGATAGCCCGCAGAGAAAATCATAAAGTCTCATGTAAATTTTGCGCTTCGTTGCTCTAATGGAATAATTAATGTAAAGGTTTATAAATTACACACTAATACTTTAGGAAAGCCCCTCGTATTAGTTCCTAACAAACAGTTTAGCGTCGTTTCTATATAATGTCTGTCGGTCTGTTTTCTGCAGTATCTCGTGGTTAATTTATGGCTCCCTTTGATAAATTTTGCCCTCATCGGTAAAAGGACTGTAAGGACTTATTTCGACTGGAGGGAGAGAGTTATCTATATTTATTTACGATTATCGCTATAAGTTAGTTGTAACTGAAAGAGAGAGAGATAAATGTTTTTCTGAGACAATTTAAAAATTGATCTAAATTTTAGGTTTTTTTTAAAAGTGCCAGACAAAATTTAACGATCATGTACATTGATCCAGAAATGAACAGAAATTCTGATTCAATATTGCTTGTTTTGTTTCCTAGTTCAGTTATGCATGTGTATCTAAAATTTTGGGGTTTGACTGATAAGAATTGATTGAAAAAAATATTTTCATCTCTTATTGGATATTTTTGATAAAATAGCTTGCGTATTGATCACCCTGTGCATATGCATCCTGCATTATTAAGGATCTATCTAATCCCTATTTGATAATCTTGCATACATCACCAACGAAGATTATTAACAATAAATTGTATTGAATCATGTAAGCGGAACTTTTTTACATATGAGGTTCGGAAAAGCAAATAGTTCGTATAAAAAAAACATAAAATAGGATCTAATGTTAATATGTTAATGAAAAAAATTTAAAGTCGGAGCAATAAATAGCAAAACAGTATAATTTTGTAATAAAAATTAGAATAAATTTTTTAAAATTATATTTATACTTCATACCGTTTAATAAAGCGGCTTTGTTTATTGCGTGAGCCTTGAAATTCTTTTTGATATTTGCGTATGAATCATCCATTAGCTTAGATTAAATTGATTATAACTTACGATGTTTGAACCTTTTAATACCAATGAGATCAAACCGGATAGAATTATTTATTAAATTGATACACCGTAGAAGGCACATGGATTAAACAAAGGTTAATGTCATATTTTTGTAAGAGGCGATTAAAACTATATCGAAATTTCCATTTATTTTTAAATGAATTCCTCTCATTTTTATATCATTTCATGATGAACTTCTATTTAAATGAAACACATCCTTTTTAATGGAGATGACTAACACTTAGGTCATTATTAAGCGGAACTTTTTTTGCAACTACTATAAAGTTTACGAATAGATTTTATGCCTATATTTTATTAGTGAATTGCTTTTGTTAACAGAGGAGTATTTAGTATTTGAACTTTCAAAGCGTTCGCTACAATTTTTTATTATTTGTTTTTTTTACCGGACATATAACCTCAAAGTTTCTATATTTAATATTTTTCTAGTTCCCTATACGCAAAAATTTTGTGTTTCTATAAACCTTTTAAAATATCAAAATAAATTTTCACAGGAGTTTAACGCATTTAGAAAACCTGTATATGTATAAGTTACATACTCAGAGTTCCTTTAATATCATATTATAAATGAAAGAAGTAGAAGAATTTCTTTATATTATTTTATACATTGTAAAAACCGTTGACAAATTTTGTAGATTTTGTGATTCAAAAAATTGTCGGTCACATAATTTTACACAAAGCTCCCGTGAAAAAGAAAGCATGGGTACAAAATAAGAGAAAATGATTTAGCTACAGGAACAATGGTATACTTTAGTGAGCATTGAGATATGTTTGTCGAAATATTTCACGATAATATTGAGTTTTATTAAAAACTTGGATATTTCACGCGTATTCATATCATAATCTATTAAAGAAATTTTTCAATTTTTGATTAATATAAGCATTTTCTTGTGTTGATAAGAAAAAACACTAAAATATATAACTAAAGAAAACAAAGATCAAATAAATCCAACAAGACATATTAACGTTAAAAACGCTTTTATTTTATTAACTATTTCAAATCATTTTCAAATATTCAAATCGTACAATCAATAATCACCCTGTACAAATTTTGGTTGAAAACTTCTAACTAGAGCGTGTCTGCTGGACATCCGGGAATCAATTACTGTGAAACCTCAAGTTCTCTGCATTGACACTCAATTTGCTAGCAGATATATTGTGGGTTCGTGTTGACTTAAATGCCACATACTCTGTGGATATGTGCAATCCATAATCAGTCCCATGTACATATTTTAGGCGAAAACTTCTAACTAGGACGTCCGCTTGCTGGACATTTGGGAATCGATTACTGTAAAACCTCAAGTTGTCTGTATTGACACTCAATTTGCTAGCAAATCTATTGTGGGTTTCTGTTGACTTAAATGCCACATACTCTTTGGATATGTGACTTGCCAGTTTCAGCGGCAAACTGTAACACTACTTGCAGAATATTTGGCTGGTAGAATAAATATACTTGAATGCCACATTCAGATCGTGTATCTATACAATTATGATGCAGCTCTTTTTATTGCTACACAACTATCAAAACAGTTTATCTAACCGATGTTTATGTATTATTCTCCTATCTATTTGGTTTACATTTTGATCTTCCTATTTAAATAACAAATATACAAATTTAATAAGTTAAGATTTAATCACAGCAATCTACCCGATCCTTTCTATAGCAATAACATCAAATTCTAATATCTATATTGTTATTATTATTGGTTTTAATACAAATACAATAATGAATAGGCTATTTAGATTGTAATCTGTAAGTTGAAAAGAAATTTAATAATGGACAATGTACTACAGGTTATATTCCGAAGATAAAGGTAAATTTGTCTGTTTCACAATTTAAATTGTTGTAGTTTATTTATTCAGAACGTTGTATGAAATGACAACATACATAAATACATGAACAATATGATTAAGTCAGGTGTAATGTTTAAGTTTTATCGCTTCTGCTATAGTACTCGCTCATCCATTGTAAAAATGCTATTAAAGTCGGGCTCATATGAACAATGGGATTTTTTGTCGCATTTGTTAGTAAACAAATACTATACTAAAAAAAACTAACTCAATATCAATGGAATTAAATTGGCGATCTGTAAAGAGGAAAAAAAGAGGGTGTTTTTTTCCTTCAGGGCATTTATACACAGGTTAAAGGATCAAATTCTAACCTAAACATGGTTTTATAAAAGTTCAATAATTTATTCTCACTACAGGTAGGTAGGTATAAGGGCAATAATTTTTCATAATAAGATATAAGTTTTATGTCCTAAAATATAAGAATTTGCAAATAAAAAGTTCTACTTGCTCAAAACAGACAAAATTATATTTTTTCATTGAACCCCTATTATATCGGACATATTAGGGGTGTAATCGCGAATTATAAAATTCTGACTTGAAATTCGTAATCAGCGACCTCAATGAATGAATGAATTTTTTCAATAACTAACCCATAATATTTGAGTCAGTATTAAATTTTGAACTTCAGGGGTGGTTTTCACCCTCTTCGGGGTAAAAGCACATCTATTCCTTTTCAATATTTGAAGTTGAGACACTAATGTTTAAGAATCAGCAAAAAAAAAATTACAAGCAGCTATAGAATTAGTTCGAGGTTTGGGTTCTTTTTGGCACCAAGTGACCTTCAAAAGGAATTTATTATGACACATGAATCCTTAGAAAGATTGTACGACACTTTTGCCATTCCATTTTTTCCACTGTCCATTTTTTCCCATAGTTTATTTTTCCACTATATTTTTATTTATTGACAATTTATTGACATTTGTTTTTTATCAAACGTATAATTCAACGAAGTAAAATAGTCGAAACAGAAGTCCATATTGTCCGCTCATACGAAGAAAAAAAAAGAAGGCAGGATTGCAGAGTATCTTCACAACGTGGGCAACAGCATCTCGTTTTAATTCACGATTTTGGAGACATAGAATGCTTTTGATAGTGTGTACCAAGAAATGAAATATCTTAATATATAATACGAATAATTTTTTTTTTATTGAAAATTTTTGTGGGAGATTTTAGTGGAAAAAAAGGTCAGTGGGAAAAAATCAATGGGAAAAGTGGCCTATGGAAAAAAGGCCAGTGGGAAAAAGAAGCAATGAGAAAAGTATCCTATGGAAAAAAAGGTCAGTGGGAAAAAGAATCAGTGGGAAAAGTGGCCTATGGAAAAAATGGGGTGAAAAAAACGACTGGAAAAAAGTGGAGTGGTAAAAATGTCTCACTACCCCTTAGAAATATTACATTTAAATTACTTTGTCTAATAACTGTATGTTCTGTATAATGTTTGATCAAAGCGAAAGTAATCTTTAAAAATTTCTACACATTTTTATTTCAGAAAATAATTTATGAAACATGTTTAGTCCTGAACAAATGAATTAATCCTCATATACCTACTTGATACTTGAAATTGGAAATATTGAGACCTAGGTACAAGTAGTTTGTAAATGTATAGTTCACTTTCTAAATACTAGAAATTCGCCAAAAAATCTAACTTTGTTGATTTAAAACCGATTTTGATGATCTTTTTTGAAATTTCGGAAAAAGTTTATAGAAAAGTTCTTCATAGGTAAGAATTTTTATTTTTTCAGTTTTTCTTAACAAATTTTTTAATACAAAAAATTTCCGCCTTTTTGGATTCGCCATTTTTTAATTTTATTTTAGTTTTAATGCCAAATTCGTAATTAGCAACTCCAAAAAAACCCCATACCTATATCTAATAAATATAATATAAAAAAAGAAAATAAAAAATTAGACATTCGACGCCATTTTGAAGACGCTATTTTGTTTTTAGACCGACTTTGAGGCCAGATTCGTAATCTGTGTCCCCAAGAACATTATGAAGTATTTCAGGCAATTGTTTAAATTGTAAATAAAAGAGTTATACATTTTTTAATTATTAAGAGTGCATTAAAAAAACATATTTGTTAACAACAATTGAAAAAATAAAAAGCACACTTTCTCATCTATGGGAAACTTTTCTATTAACTTTTTCCGAAATTTCAAAAGAAAAATTATAAAAATCGGTTTTGAGTCAACGAAATTAGAACTTTTATTCTTTAGTAAATGAACTATTAGCTCATACGAAATCATTTACATCTTTGGTAGATCGTCGTAATATTAACGATTTCAGACAACTTTATCTTTATTTTATTTAATATTATCCAGCAATATCTACATAGTTAACACCGCCATAATATCAAATTATTTACCCAAATTTGCCCCCTGCTATTTTGCTTTTAAGAAAATGATAAGTAAGTCAATATGCTGCATCTTTGATAATAATAGGAACATTGTTTGTACGATGAACCACTCAAATAAATACAAATATTTATCATATTAAATAGGTTATTAAATAACGCCAACATATTTAAATTTATTAATTAGCTGAATTTATTACTACATTTACATCAATATCAATTATCATTGAAATAAAATGATTATACCATTTTCCTACCAATTATTATACTATCAGGTAAATAACAATTACCTACCTAAAGAATATAAAAGTTTATAAAATCAATAGACGAATCATCTTAGCATTGCGGCGTCTTTGTGTTCTCTATTGCATAGAAATCGCAATTTCATGCTAGTGTAAAAGCAATAAAGATTCTATATGTAGTTCTTATATCAATAAGAGGACATAAGAATATTCAATAAAAATATAAACCGCGAAGAAATTATGGAAATATTTTAATTTTTGGGGAAAATCTACAATTATTTTTACGCTGGTGAATAAAATTGAAATTTGTTGAATATGGTTGATTTGATGAGGATAATTAATAAATTATTACCAATAATACACAAGTTTAATGAGTTTTTTAATATAAAAACCGCTAATAATTACATCCCTCACACAGTAATCAGATTATGATAATAATATAATTTCATGTTATGGCATATTACGGATATGCATAATTACGTCAAAATGGAGATTTTAATTTAATTATCATTGAATTTATATAGAGGTTTCATGAAACCAATAACTTTATGCTCTTATGCTAAAATTATCCTATAATTTAAAATTACTAGATATACTAAACATGTTTTTTAATTAAAGTTTAACTTTTGCAAATTTTGTCAAAAATGTTTAATGGCAATTTGGAAATTAATTACCAATCTATCTAGTTTGTCATCAGCTTTGAGTTGCGAGTTTAATTAATAAAATATGCGTTTTCGAAATTACGCAGTTCTTTATGGACTGAGAGAATAAAGGACTTAAAGGTAATTAAATTACAATTTTTGATTTTCAAATTGTTTAAAATTATTTGACAATAATTAAAAATTACTTCATACCAAATAGATTATTTTAGGTACATCTTTATTTACAAAATCTAGGTGAATTGCCACGACATACCGTTTTCCAAACGTGAGAATTGATGTGGACAATATAATTTATAATACACTGACGATCAATTGAAGTGACCCAAGAAAAATTTGCATCAACTTCCAACTCATATATCTTTTAATGCAAGAATCGCAGAGCCATAAATCTTTTTAGGTATTATATGTAGATATACGCCTCAAGAATATGTGACACATTTTGCTTGTCCTTGTCTCGTTTATTTTTGGAGATACGGTGACGAAGGTTGAGCTATGTTTTTCTACCAAAGTTTGAGATTGTGCATGGAGTGTCCCAAACCGCTCACCTGGTGATTGAGGAAATCCCATTGCGCCCATAAAACCTTCAGTTCGACCATTTTTGTCTGAGACGTCCTTCCATTCTGGTCGGGAGTATTCAGCTTAATCAACTTTTGTTGGTTCGCAACTTTAAGAAGCCAATTTCTACTAAACAGTTGCACAAAAGTTAACTCTAGGTGCCCTCAAAAAAGTGGAAGTTTATTTTTTATATATTTTTCTTATTCTTAATGAAATTGTGAATTTCGAAATATATCTTGTCTTGTACATCGATAATTGATCAATTTTTTCAAGAGTTTTAATACAAATTGTACCTTCAGATCAGTGAGGGGATAGGGTATACTAGAAATGTTCAAAATTTATGAACAGTTTCAGTTTATTTCTTTGTGCTTGTTATTATGCTTATATTATCTTGAAAGCCACGGTTTGTATATTTTTAGAATGTTTATCAAACTTATATCAACATTTTTAATTAACAGTTTCATCAGGTGCTAGCGCCCTTTGATTTCTTTCCTAGCGAAAAACATCGGCAGTGAGCTCAATTTTTCTACTAAAATCACTAATATACAACTCCGTCTACTCATGAAGTAACAAAAACCATAAATCACATTCGTATTTCAGATACAATATTACACGCCAACATGCTGCTGACTTTCAATACGTTCAACAAAACACTGACAGATGACGCCTGACGTTATTTATCAACCTAATGTTTTTGATAACTTTTTTTCTAAAACTAGCTGCAGTACGTGAGAACGAGGTACATCACATCGGCACTAATATTTTCTGGAACGATATATTTATCACGTCTTATTGGAATACCTCATGAACTGATGCTAATAAAATTAGATATTTTATTAGTATAAGTATAAAAGATGATAGGCTTTGGGCAGGGCTTATATTTTTTGCAACAAAGCTGGAAGTATTTTCGTTTTCTAATAGACAAAACTTTACTTTTTAGATGTAAATATGACGAGAACATTTTCAGTTTTAAGATACAGCACCAAATATTCGGCCTAAATCGGTTTTGTTGGAAATCATATTGGCAGAAGAGCAGGTCACAAAATAAAGTGGTCGCCTATTTATGTAAAATATTGCTCTTCTTCAATCGCCCTTACCGACATTACGGAGCTAAATTTGGCATTTAACTATTCGTTTTTACCTTCGAGATTAAGAGACTGGGCTGGAATATTAAGGAAGATGAGAAAATTGAATGAATCTTTGAGAAAAGTCGTTTTGAATTATTTCTTCAAATACGCACCAACAGCAATATTCGACGAAAATTTTCGAATCTACCCAAAAACGTACCATTTCAAAACATTTTAGTGGTCTTTTACGCGAAAATGAAGGAACCAAACCTACCCAGAGTGATAGTGGAAAGAAAGACGGTTAATTCTATAGGTAATTCTTCCATAATAACGATTCGCGTCAAGTATGAGATTTTTGAAAATGGTCGATTTTTGAGATTTGCGAAGTTTCCTGTAAATTTAATTCTTTAATTCCACACAGAACGAAACTGCAATTTTTATTTTTCCTAGCAAACTGATTTTTCCTGGAAGCCATAACTTTTCTTTATTAATGACTTTATTTAGGCTTTTCTCTTTTGATAATTTGTCACCGTTCATTTGATTCGCACATATCTTGTTCGGCGTAACCATCAGTGACTACATGCGCAAAATTAAAATTTATTTGCCTATGAACAACATCTTAGTCGTTTTGTATTTTTCGCTGTCTAATTTATCTCTCTGCTGCGATAAACGAACTGGTCTAAGTAACTCCAAAGTAAGAAATCACATGGATTAAGGTCTGGGAAGTATGCAGGTCAAGAAACTGGCCTATTGCGCCCTATCCACCTATTGGAAAAACCTGCAAACCAAAAGAAGCCAGGACCGCACTATATTTTTATCTTCGTTGTTTTGCAACTTTTATATACATACCTACATAGGTGATTTTTGGCAAACTAACTTATTTTTACGAGTTCTACATCCTGTTATAATAAATGCCTCAACTTTGAGAACATCCTGTATATTAATTTAAGATTGAAATCCCCATTAATATTTTTCTTGAAAATCCTAGTAAACTATATGAAGGAGAAGTGGCACTTACGCGGTATAAAATTTAATATCTGTAGAAAATGCCTGATGCGAAATGAAATGGAATTATAATGGAAGCCCTTGGCATGTTATTAAAAATTTTCAGTGTACATATAGAAAATAACCCCTTTGAAACCTTCAGGGATAAAGTAGGTGCGGAGATTCAATAGGGAAGTTCTCTTTATCAGAAAGTCTGGCTTCATAAAAACAAAGATTTCATAAGGCTACGAAGACGCTTTGATGTCTCAATGTAGGAACTTGGATGGGCTTATATATCACTCCCTATACCCCCTCCTCTCCTACGATACATATTGGTTGGTAAGCGTTGGAAAATCAAAGGACTCTATGAATAACGGATTCTTGTGATTGCAAATCTAGCGAGGAAATCCTGAGGGGAATAGGTGGTTTACGTCCCCAGTGGCGTAGATAATTGGGGATCGCACGATAGTTGTTGTAAAATTCATGAAAATGTCACCTTAAAATACAATTTATGGCTCACCTTAAAATAATTGACAGGAGAGATATACCGGCCTCGATGATACAGAGGTGAAATGTCCTTCATCGATCAACCTTCCAAAGTGGAAGAGGAAAAGTTTTGTTGTTTTATTTATAAAGTTGGGCACATGCTTTTTATTAATGTGACATTTCTGTTGCCTTATTGGAAAACGTAATAACTTTTTAACTATCTGGGAAGGAGATTGCGTATACAATAAATATTTTAAGGTACGATAATTTTTTAAATTTTTATTTATTGTAACGCTACTATATTAGTATTACTAAGTTACATTTTCTTACTTAATCATTCATCATTTTTGTCGGTTTGATAAAATTTTACATAAAATCTAAAGAAAGTCAACACAATTGATGGCAAAGAATAACAAACAGGAAAAATTGGGTGCTAAACATAAATACTAGCATAATTTGTGTCTACGTTAAAAACAAATGAATGTAACCTTGTAATATTTACATCAAATCTGCATTTTTAAATTTCTTTCGTGAAATTTGATATTTTTTTACTAAAATAATTTTGTGAGTTGCCTGTCCGGAAATAAAGATTTTGAGAAAACTTATATAATTTACAGAATATATTTGATAATTTAGTGAATGCATAAGTAATTTTTATACTTATTTAAAATATATTGAATAGGATATATACAATGTTTGATTTTATATTAAATGACAGACGTATAAAATGAACTTGTTCAAATCCTAAAGATGTAAATAAAACAAGTTTTATTTTACGCTGCCAGAGATGATAAGCCACCACAACATAATTAACGGAAAACAGCATTCGTTAATAGGGATCAATAAATCAATTTGTGTTGAAAAATTAAATTATATTTGCTCCTAATAAAGATAATCAGTAATCTACATTCTCATAATTAATTCACCATATTTTCCAAAAGCGTTAGCAACTGTGAAGGGAGTAATTTCGGCGTGTTATAAACCATTACAGTATTAAGTTCCAAAGGCAAAATCGCCACAATACATTAATTTCGTAAAAATAACAAAATGTAGCATAATATTAAAATAATGAGTAAATATATTTAATAAGTATAATGGTAATTTTTTGAACAATGAACTAGATGCATCCATTCTATTAAACATAGAGGTCTTCTTTATACTCAAACCAGGTAGTAAGAACAGATACAGCTATGAATATTTTGATGAATAAATTCAATGTCTATTGTAAATTCGCAACCAACAAAGATCCCTAGACAAAACTTAGAAACCACAAGGCGAAAGAGCAATTTGTTAACAATACTGATGCAATATAATTAACTAAGAAAAAAAAATATAAATCTGAATAAAACGGAGAATCAAAGCTTAAGATTGGTTAATTTGAATATTTTTTAGATAAACCAACTCTTTTTGGATGGGAATTTCAAGAAATGTGGTAATAAATTCGAAAAAAGAAAAGGAAAAAAAATTGCACAATTAACATTTAAAAACCAAAACTAACTTTTTAATTCTTTTAGATATACTTATTTGCCAAAAATAGAGCAATATCAGCATAAAACGTTATATTTTTTATTATGGAACAGAATGATTTATTTAGATTTCGTAGCAGTAAAATAATTGTTAAAATGTATGTAACAATAAAATAAATAAATGTGTGTATAATAATTTACAATAGATTCTTTGATAGTGTTCAAAAATGTCCAAAAGCGAAATCGAATCTAATCCTAACGAGATGGTTTTTGTAATTTTACGTTAATATTGTGGTTTTTATTACTAAATTTATTTTTCTTCAGCTGAATGGTCCTCGAATTCTTTTGAACATCCTGTAGACCGACCGTAATATTGATTTTCACGCTGGAATATTAATTATCCAGGCCGAAGTCTAGAACGCAGTGTTAAAACCGGAGACGTCATGTCAAACTCGGGGAGAAAAACACATGCCTATTTGTATTTGTTTCCATTTGGCTGTATTAATTAATACGTGATTCCTCATTCTATTTTTGTAATATCGTCTACACAAATTTAATTTTAAAAATTAAATTTTTGTTATTTCACCAACACCTATAATACAATCAGTTGTAAAGTGATCAAGTAAAACATGCTTTAATGAAATTTTACTTGGATATCAACAACACAAAAGTTTCAATTTCTTAATTCATAGTCAATAAAGTTTCGCACTCAGCAAGGAGAAATTTGTCAATAAGAGGAGTCTGAATTAAAGATATAGATAGGAGCAATAGTTATCTTGTAATTTTAATTGACAACAACAGCAAATATAGAAAATCCTCAGACATTCTCCTTTTTCTAAAACTGAGGGAGAAATTTCAAAATCTAAATTAATTCCATATGAGCCGCAGGGTTTGTAGAATATTTATGTTTTAGATAGTTACTCTCCAGGAATTGAAGTACAACAACTATTAGATCAAAGGATAAAATTAGATTAAGTGAAAGGACGAGGGTTTACGAAATTGCTTGTAAATATTGTGAACAAACTACATTTATAATTAGGTTTAAGAATCAAATGGTCCATCTCAGATGCAAGAGCTATCACCAGAACGATACCGTAACTTCCAATGAAGATCAGGATTTGAATCAGGATCAGGATCAGGACCAGGACCAGGACCAGGATCAGGATCAGGATCAGGATCAGGATCAGAATGGGAATCAGAGCAGAATCATGCCAGAAACATATCAAATCCAATCCAAACCGAGAAACTCACGTCGAGTGCAATGTTTTGATACTCGTGGCAACTACGCCACATTAAAGGTTCCAGCCCTCTCTAGGATTTAATAATATATCGTGTAATTGTTTTTTAACTAATCTAGAATGAACTATTTAACTTAAACATTTTTAGAGCGACCAAATATAGTCATTTGAAAATCAGTTTATTACCATATAATAGCTATTTAAAGAACCATCATGATTTTATTTCATTACAATTATATTTCACACTACCATGTTGCAAGGTGTGAGTTTTTATATCTTTATATACAGTCTAGTTTAGTCCAAATTGCGTTCCAAATGTCAATTAACCGTATGCAGTTAGTGGGAATGCAATTTCCTTCTCAAGATACGCCCTAGTTTTCCTTTTGCTTTCAAGTAATTAAGGATAAGGACAACCGAGCAGCTGAAGTAGGTATGAGAATGGAAATGCGAGTCAAGTAAATATTTAATGGGTATTAAAGGTTTCAGATTTATATCATTAAAATTTGAACCGTTGCGGTTTATCGTATAGAATCGACAAGAAATAGTTATTCTGCAATAACAGGGGTTTATTGTAGTTGGGATAATGTTTCCAATAATACATACATTAAATTACAACAGTTGTCTCTACTTGTATAATAAAATGTACTTAAATAATATATTAAATAATAAAAAAATACTTAATTCATATAAAACAGAGTCCAATATGTTCTCCAAGTCTTAAATAAAAATAATTGATCGAATATAACCATATCAGGTGAAGCTGTTTGATAGTTAGTTTGAATCTACGACAGTTCGTACTATCATCACAGCAACTACTTGAGTTTTATGAAATGTTTTTTTAACCACCTCCCAAGTCGCTAAAGTAACTCCCCACTATTCTTTACATAAACCTAAAATGGCGTTTCGCTCTTCACTAGTTCATAGATGGAAGTATGATCTTCTGATCTACATTTTTAACTTCGATAAATTCATTAATATTGCCCACACCAAGACTTCAAACTACTGCTTATCAGCCGACCAGCCAGTTTTCTATCTGGTATCAATTGCTATGTGGAAAGTAAAAACAACTCCATGAACAAATATCGCACCTTTTGGGATACCAAACAAAACAAAACAAACCCAAATCGTTACCTTTATAAATGACTTTCCACAGTTTAGAAACTGCACACCTACAATTTTGAGTTTCCCAGCAACTTTAAAATTAGTGACTTATAAAGCTTTAAACAAATCCATCTACTAGCAGCTTACTACAATCTACTGTGGAGCATCAGGATCGTGTGTTTTGAAATAAAGTAAATATCAGTTTTACGGTATCTTCTTTTTATTTCCTTCCTCCCAAATATTTTGAATTACTTCTAATAATTTATAATTATGTTTCTACGCTTATTAGTCTTCAAATTTTAAAAATAATTTCTTTCACAAACAACTTTTCGTGACATTTATCCTTTTACCCCTGTGGACATGACGGTTTTGTATGAAACGTAAATATAAACATCCCAAATATTTCAGTATGGCGCCATTTTAGCAATTTCGTTGGTCGTAAAGTAATATAAACCGTATAATCAATGCAAATTTTTAGGATAATGTTTTGTCTCCTGTAAAGCCAGCGAGATCTCTTATAATAAATATTTCCGCAAGTTTTATATTACGCCGTGTAGGAAATTTAAATCTATGCAGTATTTTTATAAAAACCTCATGTGTTATATTTTTATTTTTCATTACATTCTAAACTACCTGCTTTCTAGATAGCAGAGGAGCAATTGTGGTGAGATTTCTTTTGGGATTAGATCTAAATGAAGATATAATGCGTGGGCCGTTATATAAATAGGTTTCTCTATGTTATATAAACTTTACAATGACATTGTTAAAGCGAAATTTATATATTCCATATAATGTAGAAAAGTATGCGAGCGTTTGTAATAATACAGTAGGTTCTATTTACATTAAAAAATAATTGACAGTTGCAATTTAAAATATGGTTTGTTATTTACTGTTTACTTATTATATTTTATTATTACGATTTAGCAGTTTAAACATTAATAAGCAAATAATATTGAAAGAATGAATCTGACAGTTTGTTTTTCAGGAAGTGGAGATATTTTTACGAAATTTGGTAGAAGTGTGGATTCGCTAGTTGATATAGTTGAAAATATGGTAAATCAATATCTGTGTGGTGATACATACAAAATTTTTAGTATTTTCTAAATTATTTCATAGTAGCAGATGAGTCGAGAAACATTTGCAAAATAAAAAATCTTGGTCATGATGAAGAAGCAAAATGTTAATTTGTTTTTCTTAAAGTTATATTTTTTGTTGTTTAACATCTGCCACTTTCATTTTAGTATTCCATAATAAAGGCAATTATAGCGAACTTGATGTACTTATAACTTATATTAAAAATGGACGTACATATGCCATGCAGTGGATTTAAACGTGGCTCGTGTTGAGTCACCTATTTTTTAAACCCATTACCCAATTATTGCTTTCGACTGTTTCGCAATTGATCGTTGATCGTTGCATCAAAGATACATCTAAATATTACACTTATTGTAACTTTATGAACAAAAATTTTTCGAGAAAAGTCTATTCAAATTGTGAAAGTTTGAAATCGATATAATAACATAATAGTAAAATCATCTAATAATAAGGTCTTCTCCTAGGTGTACATTATTTGGAAACATTCTGTATATAACAATGAGTTAAATTTATAAAAAAATTTATAAATAATATCAATATTTTATTTAAATCCTGTGGTGAAAGTGACTCACTTGATGCCATCAATACAATATAGAAATGATTCGTTTTGAAAAGCACACGCAGATAACCATTTGAATTAAAGCAAATAAAGAAAAATAATCACAACTCATTTCAACATGTTTTTTTTTGTCAATATTTTCCAATTGATTTTACAATAAACAATAGAAAATATCACACAGCAGTTATAAAATATATTAGCCTGGTGAGTTCTAATTTATACCTATAATATATCAATCAAGCTAAATTAAATGTTATTATAATATGTTAAATAAATTATATCTAAATGAAAAACTAATAATAAACTATGAAATGTTAGGTCCACAAATTTAGGTGATGATTCTGAGCACAAAATTTACCATTAGCATGGATCCTGAAATCTAAATCTATAATAACGATAAAATAGCCTTTTACAACAGTGCAAAACAAATTAAAAAAGGTAAGGAAGGAAAATTATAAAAATTATTTCGGTTTTTTAAAAAAAAGCTTGATAAAGCAAACTGAGATTCTTGAACAATTTGCCATGAACCCTACAATGTCAACTCGTCAAGCAGCACAAGCAATAGGGATATCACTTGAGTTTGTTAGGATATTATTGAAATTTTACAAATTCCATCAGTACAAAATGCAAATACATCAAGAGCTTGGTGACGATGACCCCGATCGCCGAACTGAGTTCTGTGAATTAAAGGTGAACACAATTATTGCTAAGCCTTGTGAGAAACATTTGTTTCACTAATGAAAATACCTTTTATTTGACTGACCGTTATTGGTGTGATGAGAATCTCCACGTTTTCAGAGAGGGGCATACACAGTATCTTGAGAAGATAAATGTGTAGGCAGGCTTATTAGGGGATGTCATCATTTATTGATGGAAATTTTAATGACAATTTTTATGCTGAGGTGCTGGAAGAAACCATCAAACCTTGAATTGCACATGAGTTGGAAAACCAGACGCCCACGGGAATCATGCACTGACTGAATATTTTACGTACTCCTAGTTAGACAATAGTTACCATGATCATTATCCAAATCAGTGGATTGGCAGAAGAGAACCCATAGAATGGTCTTCAAAATCATCAGATCTAATTTCTATGAACTTCTTTCTATGGAGCCATGGGGGTAATGATTTTGAACATGTATTATAATAATAATGTTTATTTAAATAATACATTCCAAAACAAATAGTAGTAGTAACATATTTTGAAATAAGTACAACATATTTTGAAAGAAGTACAAATAACTCAAAAGTTCGCCCTTCATATCACCGAAACGGCTTTGATCGATTCTTTATACATATATTCATTATTTCCGGAGATATAGCGTTCGAAAATTTTCAAATTGTCACCATATATATAAAATCATTCACATTTTGCCGCATTTCATAAATATTATTTATTCAAAAGGATATCTAGCCTGACAGAAAAATTAAAACATGTTTATAACTAGGGGACATATGGTTAATAATAGTAGACATTATATAATCTAAGTTGCAGATCATACAAATACTTTATTAACATCCAGCACTTATTATGAGAAATATGCATTAAATATGTTCCCAGGTTATAAACTTTATATCGTTTTTACAACAATTATCGGCTTAATAAATAAATCAAACATACACTCATTTTTTTTTTCATTATATAGAACAGCTGTGGTAAACAGGATTTACTTCAGATAATTTTATTACTAGAATTTAATAACAAGAGTAGACATTAATGTTTTATTTAATTGAAAGTGGAAAGTAGAAATAATGTATCCACTAGGACAAGTCATTTTAATGACGTGTATCAAAGTCAAACTAAAAAAAAAACTTTTTAATTTTCTCTGCCACTCGGCCTTTTAATGCAAATGAATTAGTTGGTCATAAAATATTGTACAGGACTATTTAAGGCTGTTCATTGATAGATAAGGCAGTATTAGAGGAAGTGAATCACAGGCCTTTCATTGAATGTTTGTAATAAATAAGTTTTCAGCTATACATAATGGGTTTTCATTAGTATCAACTAAATACAGGGAAATCATCAATTCATCAATTAATTCTTCATACTATGTTTCTCTGTTAATATACGTGTTTGATTTTGTTCTGAAAATTGGGTGCGTTCAACTGACATAATTCTACCTTTAATTTAAGTCAGAATTTGTCCAGTATTTGCGTATTTGTAGAATATTATATTTTGATACAATTAACAGATTAATATCAATTTTTAATAAATAAATAGATATACAGAATAATTTTATGTTTCTTCATTCTATCTCCTATTATCCTTATGATTTTATCAAATTCAAAATCGGGAAGGCACACAGTAGACTTGTATCAAAATTAATTTAGTGCAGCAAATTATTGCCTTGTTTTTTCGTTCTATAAGATACGCATTATTAGGTCTCCTGATGCAATCAACAGCTCCACCTCTACAAGCGAAGGCTATTGTTCAATATTATTTTTTGGGGGTCGATTTTCAATTATCTAGGTGTTCAACATCTGTGGGTTTTTTAAATTTGTCCCAATAATTCAGGTTGTAATTTCTAAGGCTCTCTCTAATATTATACTATTGTATTATATACTAAATAAACACATATAACATCCGCATTAAAATAAAACAATAGCTTTTACCATTAACGGATAATTCAAACAAAATTTCATATCACAATATTATGCAATGAATTGGAACACTATTATCAATATCGAAAAAACGAAATTGATTAATTTCAAAGATTGATTTAATTCGTCATACCATGATTGCATATGTAAACATAATAGCTTTTGTTGTAATCCCTTCAATACAAAACAAATGAAACATATTTAGAATAGAATACAAACTATTTATTATTACTTTGACGGCGGGAACAACTACTGAGGAAAGAGGCAAAAGAAAACAACCTTTTGAAGAAGAGACAACCGGGACTAATAAAAGAAGATTAACTAGGCTCCAATCACTGAATATTAAAAAGTAAATAATTTTTTTAATGGAAAACAAATAATTTCATTTTAATAATTTTTATCCTGTATAATTAATTCGTTTTTGCTTGTGTTATATATGTTTTTTTTAACCCTTTCCTTACGGCTGACCGATATACCTGCCACTCGTAAATTTGGCACACAGACGGCTGACCGATATCTATGACACGATGTTAACCATACTCTCTGGACTGCCGACCGATTTATGAGACAGGGATTAAAAATTAACTTACTCTACAAACGACTGACACATATATCGCGACTCAGCTTTCATGCTCTACCGACGAGCGTCTGATATATCTGCCGCTGGCCATGCCACTGGCGTATATATACGACACTCGCCGCACCTGCATGTCGAGGTTTCACTTCAATTTATCGTGTCCAGCATGTCCAGTATTGTTAAAGATGGCTTCCGAAGCCCGTACGGATCCCTCAAAAAATGTATATGTCTATGATATGTATTGATATGTCTATAAACATGATTTTTGGTAGCATGTTTTTGTTTTACATTTTTAAATAGCATTGATGTCCATAAACATGATTTTTGAGACTATGTTTTTTGTTTAATACATTTTCTAATCGTATTTAGCGTCATTTTACTCACAAAGAGTGCAATCCCAACTCAACTTGCGATTTCCCTATAGAAATTAAATAAAGAAATTGCGGCCGATATATAGGTCATCTGGCCACCTGGAACACAAAAAACTCCCGTCTGACCAGTACAACAACTCCAATGAGTGCCGTGCTGAAAGGGTTAATTCTACTATGCCAGTTATTTTTTAAATGATTTTAAATAAATAAATAGAAAAAAAAGAGAAAAAAGTATAGGTATAGGTAGACAAATAAAATTTAATTTAACTGTTTTCTTTTTGTTATAAGTGAGTGTGTTAATATATTTTATGTAGAAAAAAAAATGAATCAGTACATTCGAGATTATCAGTATACCCCAATCAAAACATCAGAAACTAATATTGATAATTTAGACAATCTAGTAAAAAACAATTCAGACGACTACTTTAAAATATTTCATGTTAATATAAGAAGCATATCAAAAAATTTTGATGAACTTTTAACATTTTGTTAGATTCCTTAAAAACAAAATTTGACATTATAGTACTTTCTGAAACTTGGCAAATAAAAGATATAGATGTATTTCACTTAAACCGTTATACAGTAGAATACAGTGTGGGAAACTTAAATCAAAATGACGGGGTTGCGATATTCATTAAAAATACGATAAATTATAAAACTGAAATAATAGATGTTATAGGGTGCAGGTTTATAAAAACAAAACTCAATTACCAAAGAAAATGATTTATAATAATTTCTATTTATAGACCACCCTCAATGTGTACAAAAGAATTCTTGACTGGACTAAAAAATTATTTAAGTAATATAATTAATGATAGGGTCAATCATAATATAATTGTAGGAGATATAAATATTAACATTAAATCACAAAATGAAATTTCAGATGAATATCTAAATTTATTGTATGAACATGATTTTGAATCGACAATAAACGAGTATATTCGAGTTCAATCAAACAGCCAGTCATGTATCGACCATCTATTTATAAAAACATCACAAGATAGGAGTAGTCTATTGCCAATTGTTTTAAAAACTAACATAACGGATCATTATCCAATTATCCTTAATATACTTACAGAAAAATATGAAGCAAAAATATTGACAAAAATAAACTAAAAACTATCAAGATATCAAGAAAGTAAATTGGGGTGACTTCTACAATATTCCAGAGGTTAATTTACAAACAAACTGGTTAATTCAAACTACACAAAACGTAATAAAAGAATCAACCAATACTCTTATTCTAAGACACAAACAACGTAAACGAAAATGTTGGATAAATCGATTAATAAAAGAGATACATTGTACAAACAACTACAAAAAAATCCAAATAATAGTATATTAAACGAACAATTTGTTACGTACCGAAATACACTGAATGAATTAATAAAATCAACTAAAACTAACTACTACAAAGAAAAAATAGCAGATAATAAAAACAACTCGAAAAACTTATGGAATATTGTAAAAGAAATTAACAACAAAAATAAAAATTATATTCTGATTAAGGAAATAAGATCAGAAACAGGGGAAATCGTTACAACTGATTTTGAAAAAGCAAGTATTTTTCAAACGTAGGAAAAAAATTCGCCGAAAAAATTACCAACACATCATCTGCACCTGCATATCGACTCCCAGTAAAACTCAGTTTTCTTTCTTCTTAAAACCTACAAACAAAAAAGAGGTTATTGAAACAATTATGGACTTAAAAAACAAAAAAGCGCCAGGAATTGACGGCATTAAAGCTGAAACACTAAAAGAAATAGCGAATGATATAGCGGAACATCTTGCTCACTTAATAAATAAAATTTTTGACACTGGAGAATGTCCCACCGCGTTTAAAAGGGCAGTAATCAAACCAATTTATAAAAAAAGGAGTTAAAACAGATCCATCTAATTATAGACCAATTTCACTTATTACAAACTATTCTAAAATCCTTGAGAAAATATTAAAAAGAAGAATTGTTGAATATGCTAAAAAGTTTCAGCTAATATGCAGTTTGGTTTCAAAGAGCATGTTTCAACACAAGATGCAATTTCACAGGTAACTACAAGAATATATGCGGCACTAGATCAAAACATACATTCACTGGGTATCTTCTTAGACCTGGCGAAGGCCTTTGATACGGTGTGCCATATAAAACTGTTAGAATCACTGGAAGACTTAGGATTTAGAGGGCATTGTCTGAATTTATTTCAAACGTATTTAAATGGTAGAAAGCAATGAAATAAACTCAACCAAAAGTGAAGAACGAACAGTTGAATATGGCATACCACAAGGTACTGTACTAGGGCCGATTCTTTTTACCATATATATTAACAGCCTCTTTAATTTACACACAATTGGTACTATAATCAGTTTTGCTGACGACACGGTGGTATTTTATCAACAAAAAACTTGGCATGACTTAAAATTAGTAGTTGAAAGTGATTTTGTAAAAATAAAAAATTGGTTTGACTACAAGCGCCTTATAATAAATTTTGAAAAAACGTTGTTTTACCATTTGCATGTAACAAACGAGGCTTACCGGATTTCAATAACCTCCAAATAATATGCCAAGGTTTGAGTTTCCAAATAAAGGAAGCTGAAACTGTCAAGTATCTGGGAGTAACAATAGACAGGCACTTGAGATGGGATCATCACGTAAATAATGTAGTCCAAACATTACGGACAGTTATTTACAAATTTAAAATTATAAGAGAAATATTAGACATTAAAAATATGAAAACCCTGTATTATGCTCTTGTAGAGTTAAGGTTAAAATATGAAATTATTGCATGGGGAAGTGTCGTCTACGGTTACCTTAGGAGACTTGAAGTTATCCAGAAAAAATTTCTTAAAATAATATATTTAAAAAAACATACATATCCTTCCGATGAACTTTATAAGGAAACAGAAACATTAGATATGCGAAAATTATATTTTTTGTCTGTAGTATTACACATATTCAAACATAAAAACACCCTAGTGGATATTGAGCATATTTACGAAACCAGACATAGGTTAACCAGTCACCAAACACCAGCTTGTCAAAAATCTATTGGACAAAAAAATCATGTATATCTTGCCCCACGACTGTATAACTCGTTACCTGAAAATATAAAAAATTATAAATCCATAATGCAATTCAAAAGAAATACTAAAGAATACTTATTTAGCGCAAGTCGTTCATATATAAAAAACCTTATTGAAATGAAAATATAATGTGTATTGATGATTGCGAATTGTACTTTTTAATTTTTAATATTAATTTTAGTTTTACTCACTCGCTTACCTTTTGCATTGACTAATATATTTAGTCAATGCCTTTTGGTTATTGTTTATATTCTACTCACCTGTGTCCTCATCTTTCGTAATATAACTTTTCAATACTTTTGCCTTATGCACTCTTACCAATATTTTTAATATTATTTATTTACATATTTGTAACATGATATTTTTATTTAGAATTTGCAAGTATATTTATCAAACCACGTACAGTCCTAAACTTTGTGGATGTTAAAGTTTATTTGTAATTTAAACATTTCTTGTTGTATGTGTGTAAGAATTTGATATTTTTTAAATAAACTTATTATTATTATATATTATTATTATTACTTATTTGTATCTTTTTTGTTTTCAGCTTGGTGTTTATTCTATTCCATTCTACTTGTCAGTTATTTGGGATTTTATTACCGCAGGTCAGTTTGACATTGGAGTGTCTGAAGGAAATATCTTCGTCGATGTCGCTTTCAGCCACATAACATGCTATTGTATCGTCTAGTTCATTTTCTTCAATCCCAATGTCCTGGTGACAAGACGAAGCAGATTTGTTTGTTTATCCGAAATTTGGAGCTGAAGGAATGTACTGTTATGTGGTACCTTAGGCATAACAAATAAAGAAGTTCTCTTTCCCTGCCAGACATAATGGGGAGATGTGAAGAATTTTAGCAAATATAAATTCCGTACCTTAATACAGCAAACTACTGATTTGCCAAGTAAGAAGTTGTGCGGATATTATTATAGGATACAATAACTGACTAAGTAAATGCATATATATGGTTGCGGAATGGATGGTTGGATTTAATTCAATAAATTCAATTAACTTTTTAAGTACATCTAATTGGGAGGAGGAATTGCTGATGATTTAGATACGTTCCGTACTCCACAATAAATTGCACGTACATTTTTAAGGAGTTACTTTGGTGCCCTGCAATTAAGAAAACAAAGACACATTATGGGTATTTGCTGCTTATAGTGTTACTACAAATAGATTGTTTCTTACACCAAATCCATTATGGTTTAAACGATTTAAATCAGCAACTGAATTTATAGAGCTCGACACAATGCTAGCTATAAAAAGTGGTAGGTGAATTTTTTTAAAGCTCACTCATTAATAAGAAAATCAATGAATCGATTTAAATATTAATTCATTTTATATCCATTGCAACGTGGTAGTTGTTGATATTTTGCCAACTTTGCAATGCATTTCTTTCGTTATAAAACCACACGGTGAGTGAATTTCATATTCTCATAGCATATTGAAGTAACAGATCATTTTTCAAAAATGAATGCTCAATATCACATTTTTAAGTTTTTCTATTTTCTTTAATTAAAATATGTTGTGGATTACAATAAACAAGTTTGTCTAATAATAATTTATAGTACAGTAGTGCAAACATATTTAACTTTTAATAAATGATATTCGTAACGTTTATAAATTGTAAAACCACAAAAAGCACTAAATTCTGCATTTTGCTGCTTTCCTCTTGGGACTTTATTAGGAATCTAGATTTATACTTATCTGTAATTTTATCACTCGATTCTAATAAGCCATCGTTCTGCATTTTATTAATATTCACAATTCACAAAATGTATATAATCTAAAAAATAAATAAATATATCATACAAATTATCTACTTACGTAAAACAGTTTTGCGTAAATATAAATAATTTAACAGATTTACCTTGAAATTAAATCGAAAATTTTCTATTCTTACTCGTGTAGGCTAGACACCCATGGACATCTTTAACATTGTTTAATAATTAATTATTTTAATTATTATTTACATTTTTTTGGTAGGTGTCGATTAATTCACCGAATTCCTGGTGGGATACTCAGACATTTTCAATGCATCTGATTAAAACTAGATAATAGATAAATATTAATGAGGATATTGCATTTTCATAAAGTAACCTCAGAATATGTACTGAATAATTAATTAATTAAGGCGAAATAGCCATGAGCTTATAAACACAAAACTGTTAAAGTATGTGTAAAACAATCTGAATAGAATGAAATGCTAATTTTTAAGGGATGAGTTGACAAATTTAAAGATATATTTTATTGTTAACTAGGGCTTATAATTTACTTTTTAAATATTTTTACGGGTATATCAAACCGAATTTGATATAAACCCAATTTGCTGAAGTTACTAAAATTTTTTAAAATTTTCTTTACCATTTTCTGATTAGCTACTGTAAATAAAATCTTATACCAATTATCAATTAGCTGACGATTCACCAATATAAGTCTAATAAAATTAGCCACAGATTAAAGTTTTTTTTAACAGATTAATCTCACATCGAGTATTTTTAATCATTACCTAAAATTATAACTAACTGATTTTGTGATAAATGGTATTTTATCATACCGATTGTGAATCTACAATAGTTTAGTTTGATACTCACGAGCATTCCACTTATTGCCAGTATACAGGAAATCATCTTCTATATAATAATGACCAAAAGCAACTACTATCAAGCACGATTCTACTAACTACAAGGCGTATTTGCGATAGCAATCGGTAACTTACTGGAATAGTTTCGATACAGTAACCAGAGTATCAATAATTTCACAGAGAATACTGCCGGTATGTATAATTTCCTCATAAATAAGAGACCGACAATTTTATGAACATCAACAATTTTCTCGACCATGTGTAGGTTACATATACGATATTATCCTTGCTCTTAATCTAATTTTCGCAGTTATAAAGATTAACTTGACGCGCAAGACATAAACGCACCCAGTGATATATTCTATTTACTTGAAACAGCTCAATGTCACGGAAATACAATAATCACATACCTACATGATGTCACATCATAAAAATAGAGGAGGATAGAAACGGTTGTGGTATGTATGTACGGTTTGACACAAGATTATGAAATATTTGTTAAAAGAGACCAATACAATATATTGTACATCCATGAATGGAAATTGAAAGGAATAAACATTTGTTCCCAAATTTCCAAAAATGTGCTTTAATATTCACACACAGGTGGTACTTTATGTGCTCCTTACTGACAAAGGTCAACAAGCAAAAATCGATCTGCAGATGTTATTTGTGCCTAACTCGACAAGAGTAACTCCATAAATTTATAAATAAATCCATCACTAAGAGTTAATTGCAGGAATGATTTTATTATTTTACCTGCTGTGTTTGTGACGCTAGTTTATATTGTTTTATTAAAATGTTTTCTTGACCCCCTTCCAACAACAAATTCACTTACTATTTTACATATTATGAATTGCCACTTTCGTACCATGCTGAGGCACAATTAATTATTGGGGCATGATTTAGAGATTAAAGTACTTTAAAGTTGTCTGATTTCCTGACTTCAAGTAGCGTATAGATATTACAGTCATTATTATAACCCTTAGTAATCTGAAGTAGATAAAATATTCCTTTGGAGTCGAATGCAATGGGGCAGATCATAATCTACAGCGAAAAATGGGTAACAATTTCCCAAATAGATTAAAGACTGCATTAAGGCTAATGGTGGGTTATTTGAAAACTATTTATCAAACTGATTTTAGGACTATATTGCGCTGTAACGTTGTTAAAATTCCTAATAAGCTGTTGAAAAGTAAGATTAAAAACGATTGTGAAAATTTAAAATTATATGGACGAACATGCTGTTAGGAGTAATAAACTTCCAAACAGTGGATGTATTTAAGTAAATTATTGAATCAAAATAATTTCAATTATTTTTATGTTATGGAATACTTAGAACTATAATAACTTTATATTTTGATCCAGCAGTTTCCAATTTATTCGCAAAAATGTAAAGTATTAATTGGATGATAGTGTGCCGTGGAAATATATTATTGCTAATGTTTTACACGTTACAACTATAATTTGGCACGTCAGTGTGTCATACAGCCTGAATCAAAATATAAAGTAAGTTATACCATTGAAATCAGAACAAAATATGCTACCCAACTAGTTAAAAATATATAGGGTGACCGATTTAAGAAAACACAAGTTATGTGTATATCTTTGACAACTGACAGTCTTTTGTTTTTTTTAGAAACAAAAGAACTCGGGAAGCGACCCTGCAATTTGTTTTTTTTTGCTTCATAGTAATAACCTTAAAAATAAAAAAGTTATATCAGAGCAAAATGTTATCTAGATAAAAGTACTACCCTGTACATGGATTAGTTAATAGAAATTAAAACTTTGAACAAAAATTTGTTCAAAATTATTGTTTTAAAATGAACTAAGCAGTCTATTTTAAAAGTAAAAAAAACATAATACAAACAAAAATAATTTTTTGTCTTCTTTCCGACTTGGGTAAATGCTTTGATGTATATTTTTAAAATAATTTTGATACATTTATTTAACAATACTTACGAAAAAACGTTGCTTTAAATTAATGCACACTGTAATTTACAATCTCTTGTACCTAGGTATCAAGTAGCTAATTTTTCTGGTTATCGCCATGTTGGCGGAAGGGGAAGGAGACATATATTGACTAGAAACGACGAGAACATTGTTTAAATATCTTTACCTAAAGGGTCAGAAATAGACTTCTTGAATTAGGTCTCTGTCTGACTAGACACCCAAAATGAATACCAAAGAAACCGTCTCAGAGTTTGCAGAGAGCTTATGGTTCTAGAAGTAACGCTGATGGGCAGACTCTAGTTATGGTCCATATTATGGTCCTGATTTTGTCTTTATGGACGATAATGTCAGACCATAGGAACCAAAATTTGTTAATTAAATTTTTGAAACAGCCGAAATCAGTAGGATAATGTGTCTTTACCCCAGGAGTTAAATCTTATCGAGCACCTTTGAGATATGCACCAAAAACGGATATTTCAATTACCGTTCAACTATGCCAGTTTATAGACGCTGGATGATTTTTTTGTTAGAGCAATTGGAAGATATTTTTGTGATCTCATAAGAAGTACATATACCTAGACACAAGAAACGTGAAATCAAGAAGAGATCCATACACAAATTTAGTCAAAATAGCCATTTTTTTGGTCATATAACTTCAAATATCTCAAAATCCTGAAGTGATGGATAAATTTTGAGGCACCTCCGGGACAAATGAAACCATGAAACACCCACCAATTTGTATACAGCTGAACCTTGCAGAACTGTGTTAAGATTCAATCGTAGCAGATTCCAGTTTTTCTTTTTAAAGGCATTTTACTACTATTCTTGCTTATCTCCCCACATAATTATTAGTAGGAGAGCCCTCGACCAAAATTTCGAGTTATCACGACACGAGTCATTTCATGAACAATGTTTAGTTCGAGTCAAAAGAAACAAGTTTTATTTATGAAGGAAAGTCCGAGGATGTTGCAGAAAGGTTAAAAAGAATTAGTGAAATTAGAAAGAAATGCGAGCAATGACCTATTCAGGAAATTTGCAATTTAACCCAACTTCAAAATTTTTCTCAAAACGTCAAAATTTTCGCTCGCTCCTACTGCCTTGAAAATCGCATCGAGACCGTGCGATTTACGATATAGTTTTAAGTTGGACCCTCTGCCTTGGATTTCTTACCAGAAAGCGGCCCGGCGGTGCTTTTTCGTTTGTTTATATTATAATGCTTAAAGATTTCGTGTTTTCGCAATTTTTCCAATTTTTCAAATTTCTCCAAACACGTGTTCAGGCTGAGCTTATAATAACTCGCGCCTTCTTCGAGATGGACCGGCGGCGTATTTTTTATGAAAACTAGATGTAATTTAGAAAATTCAGGGGCATAATCGTTTTCCACGATTTTGCCTCCTAAGAAAGTTATGAATATTTGAAAAGAGGCGATTTTGTTGGATTTTAGCGATTTTTCAAACATGTACTCTTTAGAAACGCGCCACAGCCTTTCCTTTTGAATCTAGAGCATCCAGACTCAGACGGCGGGCAAGAAGAAGAAAAAATGAAGAACTTTTTTTTAGGTCCATCTCCAATATTAGCCGAGATATAAATTTTTTAAAAAGGTCGATTTTGCCGAAAAACTGTACTTTTCCGGGGGCCCTTGGTCCCCTCCCCGGAGGATATTTTCTACCAAACTTTCAGGAGATATAGAACCAACCTTCCTTTTGTATCCCTGAAAATATCCGCGGCCGAGCTCGGATAATCGAATATCTATTATGACCCAGTTTTTTTATCTTTACCCCTTTAGCAACGAGATAGACGCCAGTCTCAATATAATTTTTATTTCATATTGACATGAACTGTTGAAAAAAATAGAATCCTCGTGTCGCGATGAGGTCGAAAATCCTTGTCGAGGGCTCTCCTACTATAGGTTTATTGATCAGTAAAGTAACCCTGAAATAAATTACATGAAGGTGTAATTTGTATTGAGTATAAAGTATTTAGTATCTATAAGGAAGTTGTTAATTTTATAAGAGCCATTACAATAAATCAGCCAGGTACGTTAAATAAAAACTAAGACCACAATAATTCATAACAATCAAACCCTGATCTGGTATATCACGTTGTCAACTTAAATCAAACAGAATGTTTACGTACCGAACGCCATATACATATTTAATATATTGAAAATTTATACCATCCAACGTACACTAGTGGACATAGATACCGATTGTTAATCGTTACAGTTGATGAAATTAAGGTCGTGTCAATCTAAAATAATTATAGGTATAACCGAAGTTATTATAATGATACGTTAGAGATATATAAATATTGCACACGCATTAATGTCTAATTATAGTGGAAAATAATTACGGATTTTGCTTATACACGATATGACAATAATGGAAAAGCGAACGTAATACCACTTGTGGTAATGATTAGTTTTAAATATAAGTTTACCGCCGTTCAATTAAAAGTAATCCATTACCAAGTAGTTGCAAAACATAATGAAGTTGTCCATGTCCAACTCTTTTTTCAGTTTTACAGGGCGTTATCAGCGCGGTTGCTAGAGCGTATTGTCCTGAGCGGGTGACACTGTCTATTTACACTTGGTTCAATCCCTAGTGTCGATAATGGATGTGTGTCTATGTTTCTTTTAAAATATGTAACTCTACTTCTGGATATCATAACATGCATTTTTCCTGCTTAAAATATGGCACCTTTAACACATAATATAACTTCATCCTAGTATCAGTATAAAAAAATAAGCAGGAAAGCAGGAGATTGAAATTTTCACATAATTGAAACTATATTAGTTTTCAGATTGTAAAGATGTGACGTAATTAAAACCGTTAACATTAATTTAAAATTTAATTACAACTTTACTGGTCTAATTACTCTGTTCTGATGATTCGCTTCAGTTGCATGGTTTTATCCAAAGTAATAATTGATTTTATTAATGCAGTTATGCTGTCAGTAGGTTTATTTTTTTTAATTTGACCAACGTATTGTTTTCAGATTTTAGGGCATAATTAAAATATGTTTTAGAATTTTTTACGTAAAATATTAAATATTGGATTCACATGAAATACCTAGTTTTTAATTAAGTGAAGGCTTCATAATTTTTTTGTATTTTTAACTGCGAGCTATTTGATTCCACCAGTTTTTACAAAGAATACCAAATGCATAATGGATAACATCTATTTAATGAAAAATTATTAATTACAAGAGCCAGATTTACATGTAAACATATTTGTTATTCAATTTTGGTAAAATTTGCATGCACGAAAATATTTAAAAATGCTTATAATATACTAATAATTTATTTTCCATGAGTTTGAGCCTGAAATAAGTCTCTAAGAGATTCCTGTGAATACACATGGTATTTTATTTAAAAAATAGGATAAAAGAATGTTTGCGGTTCAGAGAAATTAGACAAAGAAATGTCCAACCTTAGAAATATTCTTGATATCTCTTTTCTTTTTCTTTTTTGGGATTTATTACCATAGATTTATCTAAAAAATATTCAAATTAACCAGTTTAAAACTGGGAAATAACCTCTACGCCTTTGACGTAATGTCAGAGGATCAGTTAGAGGGTGTTTTTTGACAACTAATAGGAATTAAATTAATAAAAAAATACTGCGCTGACGTTTCGGAAACTATATCTGTTTCCTTTTTCAAAGTTTAGGCTTTAGATTTTTATGTAACGTGTAGAATAACACGGCATAAAATAAAAATTGTTTATATCATTTCCATAGATACTTACCATAGAAATGTTGAAAAATATACTAAATAATATTAATTTTATTGAGTTCTTCTCTCAACATTGGTAACCAAGTTGAACAAAATTCTACCGAACAATTTGATACGCATTTATCTTCATTAAGTAAAATTATTGCAGATTCTTCGATTTTTCTTTCTTTTGTTGTCTGCTTCTTTGGTCAAAAGTTTTGCTGAATCCCATTTTATCCTGTGATCGTTTTCCCAAGCATGTTCACAAATTTTAGATTTTTCAATATCACCTTTTCTAATATAACTTTTGTGCTCGCCCAATCCAAAGTTTACTAAATTACTATAAGTTACCTCACTCTTGGAAAGGCACGAATCCGAATGCCCCACTTCTCAGCTCACCTACCCCTACCTCTTGACCCCCACGTCCTCGGTAAAAGGTACCCAGGGTACGTACACAGTGGCACTCGTTCACTCTACGAATGATTTCTGTGACCTAGGTACAAGACTTCGTGCGCTGATTGCGTTTTTAAACGTTGCTAATACACCCGGTATCCGTGTCGCTTTATGATAACAACACGTGTTCGCGGTATGCCTAGTAAACTTTGCCCAATCGTACATTAAGTGGTCTAGATGATTCACCCACATAATGTTTATTACACTCGCACGGGATACTGTATATATAATTTTTTGAATTTTGTTCAGGATTTAATGGTTTCGTTTTTGTCAATATGGATCTTAAAGTATTATTTGTTTGAAAAATTGTCCTAACGCAAAATTTTTTACCGACACGACGTAATTTCTCAGATAAACCTTTTATATGGGGAATTAATGTCGAATAATGATATTCTGGTTTTGGTTGCACCGGATTGTTAACTCTATTTTCAATGTTCATGAAAGTCTTATCAACAAATTCTTTCGGGTATTCATTATTAATTAAAATTTCCCTGACAAATTGCCTTTCATGTTCATAAAAATCTAAAGCCTAAACTTTGAAAAAGGAAACGGATATAGTTTCCGAAACGTCAGCGTAGTATTTTTGTATTAATTTAATTCCTATTAGTTGTCAAAAAACACCCTCTAACTGATCCTCTGACATTACGTCGAAGGCGTAGAGGTTATTTCCCAGTTTTAAACTGGTTAATTTGAATATTTTTTAGATAAATCGAATTTTTTTGGATAGGAATCTCAAGGAATGTGGTTATAAACAAAATGCCAAAGTCCCCATCGATCCGAGTCCAGTTAAACATTTTTGGCGTGGTCAAATGCCGCCAAAAACGATTTTTCGTGAATATCTAGTTAACGGTCACCTTTGCAGAAAAAATATTGATTATTAAATTTGTAGCTTAGACTCTGTTTCAATCTGTACGCTTTCCTCTTCATCGTCTTCTTGTTGGTCTTCTTCTGCTGTCTCCTGTATTTTCATAGATTCAGTCAGGAAACACGATAGATATACATCTTCAGTTGAGTTGCAGTTATCGATGTCATTTATATGTGTTACATTTAAGCAAGACCTTGGCAATTATGACAAACTGGTGAACAATATAAAACCATTTTACGTTGAATAAAAATTGATCACGATGAGTAAAATAAAAATCGAAAATCGAAATATTTAAAACCTAAGCAAAGTCGAATATATCTAGTATCTGTATTAGTATGAAGAAATTGAGAGTATTGTGATAATTTCGTTAGAATTTGATATGTTTTTTTTTTAAAGGGTCTAGTGTTGAAGGGGTTCTGAATTCGCATAATGTAAATTAAAGAACATACGTGTACATCGTGATGGGAACACATACGAGTGCAACACCTTTGTTGCTTGAACATCGATTTAAAAGTGGAAGCAAAATAATGACCAGGAATGTACGTTTAAGGCTTATAGCATAATTCGAGTAAAAATATTCATATATTCAGTATTAAAAACAAAACAACTTTTCAAATGGCACGATATTTTAGAGTCTTTTATCTCTAGCTTCATTATGCATTTTCATAGCCAACTGGAAATTTTCGTATACTTTTCAAGTACTAACAATGGCATAAAAATGGACACTGTCCGGTCTATATTAACCAGATAGTGGTTAGTAAACTGGAACAAAAGCTATTGTTACGGAAAGTGGAAAAGTAGTTGCATCGCATAAAAAATACCAATACACTGTGGAGCCGACTAAAACATAATTTGTGATAGCGTTGCGCCAAGTTTGGCATTTATTCAATCTGCTTAACCGTGTCTGATGGCATTATCCAATCAATGCCCATCAAACGTTGGTCCTGTTTAATATATCGATCCATTTTGCTCAATTGGCGGCGTGTCGTCGGTTTGCAGGAAGACCAACGTTAGGGTGAGCGTCATCAAAACGCTTCTTCCCGATAAAAAGCAAATAGACACATATTGTCCTATGTGATTATTTACTTTTCAAATACTGTTCCTTTGACGTAAAGTCACAGGCGTAAAGGTTATTTTTTTTAAATCCAGATATTTTTGTCTGGGAAATATTCAGAAGAAAATAAAGAAAATTGAATAATGCCACAAATAACTTTTAACAATAACATATTTTCATTAATTTTTTATATACATAATTATAGCATATTTTCTTTTTCCTTTCCTTCTCCTCTCTTTTCCTTTTTTTAATTTTTCATCTTGAGCTTGAAGATTTATACCCATTTTTATGTTGTACAATAATTGACTTTATCTCCTTTTTTTTATAAGTAAATTTAAAGACAATTTGGAAAAACCAATTTATAGGGGGGTTAATAACAGAATTCATCTAGGCAACAAGGAAAACGATAAAAACAGTAGGTATATATTTTAGAACATATTATTATTTCGTGAAATCTTTTTAATAATTCTCTGTCTGAGCAAATTTATTTCCAATGATCCGCGAAAAGTCGCAAAAATCAAAGTAGTATAACTGGTTATACAAATACGCGTGCACTGTATGTATTGTACTTAATGTAAAATTTCACTACTACCTTAAAATAAATTATTCAGAAATAGGTCATTTTATATGAATTATTTATTAGGGTAAGTAGCAGGATAGGTTTGTCAAAGGCAAAAACAAATGGAGAAATGACATACTCTCAGTTTTTAAGTGCACTTAACCTATTTTTATTTTCATTAAAGTACTGTTGAATGCATATCTAATATTACAGTTAAAGTGCTTTCAAAGAGCATGTTAATATTAAAGCGATATCATTATCAAATATGAAAAGTTTGCCTCGCAAGGTAGATTGTTAATGTATCTAAAAACAAAGAATTAGTTCTTTGTTTTTAAGCCTGCACGGTAAAGTATAGTAACTGGATAACACATAGGTTATTGAACAATTTAAATACAATAAGTAATAATAATAAGGATAATATTACAGAAGTCGATTTTTCGTATAGTACTTTTTTGTAGGCCTGTAAAAAATGTAGCTATCCAGTAAAATAATTTTAGTAGTTCATTAGTTGAAGAATCAGAAAATTATGCACCCATATTGTAACATGTTGAACTTTTTAAATTTAATTAAACATAAACATAAATCATAAAATACACGACAGAAATTAGACGACCCCCAAATTTAAAGCCAAAGGATGTCCTGAAGGGGACTACACATTAGAAAAAACGCAGATAAATATCCACCGACAGTGCCATTTGCCGGTGCCCGGTCTTGAACCCGAACACGATAGGCAGTGTGGCCAGAGCCATGACTGTCATTCATGCTCTAGCCCACTACGCCACCGAGTCGGGTTAAAATCACTTTTTACCTTTACCGTGAGAAAAATATCAAACATACCGGCAACCGAATGTACCTTGGAACTTGAGGAAGAAAGAGAAGAGAAAGAGAAGAGAAAGAGAAGAGAAAGAGAAGAGAAAGAGGAAGAGAAAGAGAAGAGAAAGAGAAGAGAAAGAGAAGAGAAAGAGAAGAGAAAGAGAAGAGAAAGAGAAGAGAAAGAGAAGAGAAAGAGAAGAGAAAGAGAAGAGAAAGAGAAGAGAAAGAGAAGAGAAAGAGAAGAGAAAGAGAAGAGAAAGAGAAGAGAAAGAGAAGAGAAAGAGAAGAGAAAGAGAAGAGAAAGAGAAGAGAAAGAGAAGAGAAAGAGAAGAGAAAGAGAAGCGAAAGAGAAGCGAAAGAGAAGAGAAAGAGAAGAGAAAGAGAAGAGAAAGAGAAGAGAAAGAGAAGCGAAAGAGAAGAGAAAGAGAAGAGAAAGAGAAGAGAAAGAGGAGACAAAGAGGAGAGAAAGAGGAGACAAAGAGGAGAGAAAGAGGAGAAAAAGAGGAGAGAAAGAGAAGAGAAAGAGAAGAGAAAGAGGAGAGAAAGAGAAGAGAAAGAGAAGAGAAAGAGAAGAGAAAGAGAAGACAAAGAGAAGAGAAAGAGAAGAGAAAGAGGAGACAAAGAGGAGAGAAAGAGGAGAGAAAGAGGAGAGAAAGAGGAGACAAAGAGGAGAGAAAGAGAAGAGAAAGAGAAGAGAAAGAGAAGAGAAAGAGAAGAGAAAGAGAAGAGAAAGAGAAGAGAAAGAGAAGAGAAGAGAAAGAGAAGAGAAAGAGAAGTGAAATTATTTAAAATTATGTAAAAGTGTGACTGAACATTTACGTTTACAAAAAAGTTATATTTAATTTTGATTGTCATAAAAATGTTCATTGTTCGTGTTCCAATTATAAATTTTAGATGATGATGATGAAGGGTTATAAAAAATCTTCGTATTTTGTTTACCTACTCTTACTTATTTTTTCCAAAACACCCTACTCTGAAAACCTTGTTAAAGCTTGTTGCGTTAGTCTGTTACATTAAAAATAGGATTAAATAAATATATGATTCTGAAGTGTTGATAGATACAAAGAATTGCGGCAATAAATTAATTTGATAAATATTTAAGAACAAGTAAGGTTAATGTTTACAGTAACCAACCAACTAATTATACAAAATAATCATGTACAATAACGGAAGTACAAGAGTATGTGGTATAAATGATTGAATTGTCAGTGGTTAATAGTATTCTCTCTAATTTCCCATAAGTTTTTATTATTAATTATAATTATTCATTTACATACCTTAGTAGTTCTTTAGAAAACCCTGAAAATAAAAAAAAAAACGGAGATTTCGTACGTGTATCAGGGTTTAAAAATAATATTTCTATTAAATAAGTAAGAATTCCAAACAATTAGTTAAAATTGTAGATATGTTAAATCAGAGCATATTATCCCAGTGAACGAAAAATTGATTTCTGGGTGAAGGACAGGTGATTAGTAGTAGTGAAGGGGTTTTAGTCCTACAACATATATAATTTATCCATGTATGTACCCATTTCTCAGAGTCACCTGGCTAGGCTGATTGACAAGAATATGCATTCTATAGTGGATGCGCCCATCTTTCTGCAAAATTTAGAGCTCAGTAGCGTAACGTTAATCATTTCAGTTTTTTTAAAGAAATTGATTTTTAAAATCATTCTGTTAGTTATTTAGTTTCCTTAAAGTGGTCTTAATTTATACATATTCTTGTATATAAAGTTTGAGTATAATGACATGGAAATTTTATCGCTCCGCTTTAAGTTCATTATTAAGTAAAACCATTGAATGAAGGAATACTCTTTACTCAATGGTAAAATCTAATATTCATAATAAAATAAATAAGGGACTTTTTTTTCGTGCTAATAGCATTTTCTTCATTATAAGTTAGGTAATCAATTTTTAGTTCTTCTATATGCAAGCAATCAGGCGTTTTGTGCTTCCATATAATGACTATATATTTAAATCGACAACATCCAAGAGTCATTATCTTGTTTATCTAAAGATCTAATAATAGATGTGAAGACACACATCTGCTACAATTAGGATGATTTTACACTTTACTATTTTGATATGATTATTTAGCCACCATAGTGTCCTCATTCCATTAAAAAATTCTTGTATTATTTTTTCAGGCATTAGTTTCTTTAAAGTCTATTAATAAATAGAATAATTAAACTTATATTAAATGTATCTACTGTTTATTGATTTCTAAATCTAAATTATTTAAATAAAAACCATTAAATACTGAATTAAACCAATTAAACGGTTGAATATTAATTCACTACTGATGGAATTAAAATGATAAAATAAAGCATAAATATATGTCATTTCGCATATTCAATAAAATTTGTAATTATGCAAATTAAAATACCTAATTGCAACTGTTAAATGCATGTCAAAATTTTAACACACTAATTAATTGACGGATAAATTAAGTTTCATTCAGTGACGCCCACAAATCAAAAAATTATGAGCTGACCTGAATAAATTATTTCCCGTTTCAGCGAATATATTTAAGAATTAAAATCTTAATATAATATAAACCCATAGTGTTATTAAAATTTTGGCTTCGTATAATTTTGTGAACAAGAACAATACATAGTATATTCTGCATAATTTTCGATGACTGTAATAAATCAAGCCAAATCTTAATCATTATTCTCAGCGATATTGACCACGCTTGTACGTGCCCTTAAAGTACCTGTTTATCTTCGGAGTACAATGTGTCCTAATTACGCTATAACCTATAGTTGGTGGTTTTAGTTTAAGGTACACACAATGAGTGAGTATAATTGCCGGGAAATAATTTGGTAGGGGCAGGAACTCGAATGTTGGGGGTTGTAATTGATGTCATAACTCAAAATGCCACCTAAGGCCACGCTCATATTATTACATTTACATTTTAACTGCAGGCTGTTTGAATAAAAACCACAATATATTTTATTTAACCTTTAATTAAATGTGGGTTAAGAGCTTTTCTCCAGAATTTTAAATGGACCATAATTCTTTTTCTCCTCTTTCTTAGGCAATCTACGAATATTTTCCAAATTTACATTTTAGATATAACCCTTTAAGATTTATATGTTATAAAAGTCGTGTTTAAATGCAAAGTTAATAATTACTGAAGTTGTAGGAATATTCATTCTAATTTAAAACACATAACATTTACGTGAGCAGTAAAGATTATATTTTGTGTTCAACAATTTTGTGAAATGAGCAAATATCCGGGTACTTTATGCTTATTTTATCTCTTAATTCTTAGAGCCACTAAAATATTTTACTTGTAGTTTGTGTTCTTTCTAATGTATAATTTTCTGCTGACTATTTGTATTTGCGTTTCCTTCCAGAGGGATAGTATATAAAGTAGATTATTCCCGATTATCTACGAAAATTTCAATTCATTTCCAAAGTCTTGATGGGAAAAAACCAAAGAATTAATCATAGGCAAAAAATTCACCTTTGCCTATCGATGACGTTACTGTTAAACCATTATCTTTCTGGTTCATTTGTTCTTATCCACAAATATTTTTCAAACATTTATAAGAAATTTAATCTAGTGTGGGGTGGCAGTCCTGATTTCTTGACATACATTTAATGTAATAGTTAAATGTCAGATTTTATTTCATTTTGAATTTTGTAACTATAATAATAATAACTAATAATATTTTATTGTTAATTTATTGTTAGCTGTAGAAAATGTACGGTTTATATCGAATTGCATCTGCTAAATATTTTTGTCGTGAATTTGTAGAATACCTACTCTCACAAGCCAAGTAGTTGTTCTGTATGTTTCTTTGTTAGTATAATTCTTGAAATTATAAATTTCATTCATTCGGTGTTCAAAGCAGGGAATGTTTCCTCAAATAGCCATATTTAATCTAGATTGTACTTAACAAATTATGTAAACAATTTCTATGGAGGTGAAATTATTTGTTTCATAAATGGAAATTGTTGTAGAGACACTTAGAGTTGCAGAGATATTTTCCGAATGGTTCAGTCATAATCATTTCTGTAATTTTAACAGCAACTATCTGACTATCATAATAAATACCTACAAATGTAATATATTTGGTGGCAGTATCTAGTAAAAATAAATAACAACTGCCTTTTGTATACTTATGTCCTCTTTAATTACAATATACAAATATATTGTTCAGAACGAGTTAGCCACTTCAATCTGTTTTATATCACTTCAGTTGAAGTAAATTAATAGCTTTGATAATAAATTATTTTTATTATTGGTTGTGTAAATATTTTTTATTCATTTTGACAGCTGTAATTACATTAGAGGTTGAAACCTACATAATAATTACTACTGTTTTAGATGTAGAACAATTTATTTAAATAAAAGCCCCCAAGCACGACTAAGTAGTCAAAGTTTGTTTAATAAAACCTGCATGATTTTTCTTTGTCAGGAAGTACACAGAACCTCTACGATGTGTTTTTTCCAGTTATACCGAAACATAATTAATGGTCGCGTTTTAATTAAAATAGCCTCAATCAACTCTTTCCAATGAATATGTTCGTTCCCTTTTTTACCATTATTCTTTGTTAAGCAACCTTGAATTATTTTTACACCGTTTTGCTTATAAATTGATATTAATTTTAGGAACAAATAAATACATACTTACTGAAAATTAGAGGTGAATTCGACTATTAACGTATCACCAATCACACCGGCGTTACCGTTGAGACGGCCGTTCCAATGATTTTTTCCTGAATAATAATTCATCGCAGCATCGGTGGCGTGAAGGATGGTGGCGCGTTCTTTCCTTCCAGGGCCACATATTAATCGACGAGCGAGCGATGAGAACATCTTCTTGCGTAAATTATTTTGGTAGAACTTGAAACTGGAGGTTCTCATTGACAATGTGACCTTGGCTTTGATGGATTTCATGCAGCCTTGTACTGGATCTATGTCAGCAGGAAATCACGCGACTTTACCTTGAAAAATGTATGTTAATAGTTTTATTTTTTATCATCCCTTGGAATATTTAAAAAATAAAAATTAAACTGATTTTTCTCAAAATGAACTTTCCAAAAAATTGGAGGAGATCGCACTCCTATCCCCAGCTACCCCATCTTTTCTATTGCTATTCAACTGTGTAAAGAAAATCGAAATCCATCAATGCGATTTGCTTCCCAAACGCATGTACCTAATACAATTTTTTCTATGAAAAAGAATATATTAATTAACATTATTCCAAAAAAAAAAAAGAAAAATAACAAATTGATGTTCAAACTGAGCTAAGCTAGTTAACAGCTAAGCACTATGCAAGTAGCTGTTCAAAGTGGAAATATCGCAATGTCTTAGTTTTGTCAGTTATCCAGTTGACTGGAAAATTGCTAAATTTATATTTTTAACGAGTCCTAAGTGGTCAAGAGTCTAATGATGATTAGAGGATGCTTTAAGTCCTGAAATGTCCACCACGTCATTTATTTTTTTAACGTTGTTTAGTGCAGCAGTGTATAGGAAATATTTTCGTGTTGGTACTTTAATATGTACGTTTTAGCATTGTAATTAATTACAGTCGATAAATATGCATAAAAAGCGCATGCAAAAAACCCTATATAATACAGAATAGTTCATGAATTTAAAATATCGGAATTTCAGTGATAGGAAGGTTAGATTAAACATTTAATTAATAGCGTGTTGCATGACCCCCTGCTGTTTATAATGATTGTATGTGTGTGATAATATATATCAAAAGTTATGGTAGGTTATTTGTGGGGCAATAAATCAATTTTTTATTTCAAACATTTTCTCATTTATTATAATTACGTGTGTGTGTACTGTATATTTTCCGTTATTACATGTGTGCTTAGAAAATTGTTTTTTAACTTCCTACCAAGGACAAATCCAATATGTGTATAGCTTGGATTCTAAACATTTTTATTTTGTCGGGTTTAGACTCTCTGTACATGAGCAATAAGTCAAATTTAATGTTTACAGTATTATCACATCAAGGAAAGTACCATGTATATAGACTTTCAACAATCCCATATAACCTACAGAAGCTGATAGCAGAGAACAAACAAGAAGGGATTCAATATAACTGTCAACGTAAATATATAGCCAGCGAATAATGCTATCATGTAGCGAAATGCTGCTATGATGTGTAGCTTCCATAAGCAAATAGAGATAATTTTACTTTTTAACCCAGTTATTTTGCTCAATATAAATATTTTAATTGAAACAAAATCATGAGGAGGGCGCAGCTCTGTATTAAACGTGCTCGTATTAGACTCGAAAGGTGAAGCAGGAGTCGCGACTACTCGTAGTATCTGATGAAACAGCTCGTCCCAACGTCTAGCCGTTTATATATCAGTGTATATTCAGAAGCTATAACTTTAGGCAAGAGTTATGTGGTTGCTATACCATATACCATTCCTAGGAAAGGATATAAAGTAGTCAGTTTCTTGTCTACTAAATGAGGTAAATAAAAATGCCTACTTTTCAATACAGAAGTGGTTCAGCACAATTTCTGTTCTTCTGGCCTGGGTGGTTGTCTCAGTTGGAAATAAACCGACGTTAAAAAAATAGAAAAAAAATGAAGTACTCCGGACTTCTCAAGACCATTTAAAAGAATACAGTCTAGAGTTACATTAAGAAGAAATGATTGATCTTCGTTTTTAAACGGCATATTAATTAATTGTCTTAGATACAATTTTTTATTCTATAAATTTCCAGACACAAACAAATGCCCGTTATTACAATGACATATTTCTTTTATATATCAACATAAGTGATGTACGTGTCTGAACCGTTTCCAATATCTGATATTTCCTTTGTGAGCCTACGTTACATTACTCAAATAAAAGCACAATAAAGTTCAATATTTATTACATATTGGATGCTAACTTTTGCGCCCTAAATAGAGATTGAATCCCTTTATTTATTAACTTTACAGAATTTTATTACCTGAAATCTGTATTTAGTAGAGGAGCATATACCGGAGTTAGGAATTTAACTGGAATTATTTGCATATCGGTACATAGTTATTTACTATGTACTAATAATAAAATTTGGGGAAAATATCATGATGTGGTAAAAATCTCGAGATATCTGTAAACATAAAGTTGGTTTCCTATGAAAAACTAAATTAAATTTGAGATTATGTAGAGGCCTTGGAAATGAGAGAAAATTAGAATAAATGAATGGAAGTTAGTTGTTCTCACATTAAATATTTCATTCTTCATATCGTTACTTGCAGAAAAATTAGTTGGCATAAATTGAAACAATATCCAAAAAGAAAACACATATTAACAGTATCTATAAATTTCAATTGGGACTGTTTTTTTCTTTGAGTTAGAGTGAAATATGTCTTTATTTTTTATTTATCCAATGCATCTAATAGAAAAAGTGTTTTCTTTAGAAATAGATTGAAATTTTATGTAAGGAAAAATGATGAAGTATATTGTGAAAAAATTGTTAAGATTTTAAGGAAACCATGTTTCGATCGTACCCATTTTAAAAAAGCGATTCGTCACTTCATCTGAATAAAAGGTTAATTAAAATTTACTAAAAGTGCATCAGAAATGCATTAATTTCGACAACAGGATCCTATTCTGTATTTCTTTAATATGTTCATTCAATATCCATTAGTGATGAGTTTGTGTGCCAATGCTAACGACTAAATGTATGATGGACACAAAATTTGTTTGAAACATTGTTATAAGAAATGCGAGAGTAATAATAAAAACACCAAGAGAAGGTAGAACAAGAACTGAATAAAAAGCCAAGAAAAATAAGAACAAGAATGAAATAAGAAGAGAAAAACAACTAAACAAGTGATGGAACGATATTCTGATGAAGGAATGGATATGGACGCTTTGTGCGTATAATGGGACTCAAAGGGTTGTTAAAGTCAGTTAAGAAATTCCAAATGAAACGTAAATTTTCGCTAGACTGGTGGATTCTTAGATGCTGTATATTAAAAATTCTTCAGGAGGTGCATCCGGTGGACATTTTGACATAAAAAAATCTCTGACTAAAGTAAATGCACGATTTTATTGAAAGACCAGCCGTAAAGATGAAGAGACTTGTCACCATGAATATCATGGTTGAGGAACAAGTGAGACCAAGGAGTAAGACCCAGATGAAATAAAATTAACATCGAAGCATCCTTCGAAACAATAGCTATCGATGGAACTGGTTCATCTTCTATAACAAATGACGAAAATAAATACATCATGGTTACCATGGTCTGTTTTCATACCAAATCAAGCGGCAGTTATTTCAGTTTTTTTCAGTTTTTCAGTTCAGAGCGATACAATAATACCAAGATAGTTGTGGAAAAAATGGAGATTTGGATCGACACTTATCTATTTTTCTGATGGCATAAAGAAACTAAAAAACAACTACCGATTCGTGTGATAATTCAACTTGAAATTAGACTGTCATCTGATTTGGGGTTTGGAACACCAAATAAGAAATCAGTTTCTATTAATGATTTAGGGGATGAACCACAAAGAAATGTACAGAAGACCTAATCCGAGTTACTTTAGAAAACGGAATCTACATTTAATTGTACAATCATAGCAATAAAGATAAACGCCGTGTATCGAATTCAACAGAGTTTAATGTTGAAATTGATGCTTGTAAATCTATAAGACTCTCTTAAGCGTTTCGGACAAGCAATTTTTACTATTTCAAACTTAGTTCGTAAACCCAACGATTTCAGCAAGTGCATTACTGCTCAATCTTCTATTTTAAAATGTATATTCTGGTGAAAATACTAATACCAACAACACGTTAATGAAATTGACTACAAATAAAATTTTACTTCTTTCAAGAGTTAGAGGAAAAAGTACTGGTTCAATTTTCCTCAGCTACTCTGCGACTAGCATTCAATATTGCTTGTCCTATATAATGCACTGTACTTAACAACAAAGGAAGTAAAGTATGTTTTTTAAGTTCATTAAAATATTTAATTAATAAATACACAATTGCTCTACTTAAAGCAATACAAATTAATCAATAATTTTATACTCGGATCAATCAATCAACAACATTACAAATGAATCGGCTGCTTTATTTTAAAAAGTAATTTGTCTGTTTACTGTGGTGCGGCTCAATCCCTAATTACTATGTTATTACTTTGTAATTAATAATATAAAATTAATTTCCGATACATTATGCAATTAAATGATCTTATGATAAATCTGTACCTACAGTTTTTTTAACAACTTGTATTTTGTCTGTTAAGAACATCAGAGTATACTATGTGTAAAAAATGAGAGAATGCGCAGATAAAATATATAATGAAATTGATGATTCTGAATTGATTTGGTTAGTGGCAACTTAAACATGTAGTACAAAATGAAACTGAATGAATGAGAGCCAGGGGTATAGTGAAAAATCAAGAATGGGTCTATAATACCTGTCATAATTTAATATAAATATATTATGTGACTGAATTTATTAAGTGATATTAATAATGAAAAATAATAATATTAGTATTTTTTTAAATATGGGGGGTCAATCCAATGAGATCTTATATAAGATCCAAATAATTTTTTGACAGACACTTATTGATTATCTGACAAAAAACCACAGCCAGTAGCAACTTTCTTAGATAAATGTTTTTACAAAAATCTAGCCAAGGTAGGCATAGATTAGTATAGAAGAAACCATAGCAAGGATGAAGAGTATTTAATGCTACATATTCTGGTAATATACCTCAGGGTGTTCCTGTTGAAATCAAGGAATATTATGCAAAGGGAAATAAATTTTCATGTAAATTCTGAAAATTTTGCACTATTTTAATCAGCAAAAATGAGAAATTAGTCGACATCACACACTAGGCTGACACGCTGTACTGATTTTTTTATAAAGTTTCTTTACTGTTTTAAATTCAACAATAAAAGTAGGTAGTCAGTAGTCAGTCGCTCCTAGACTATAAGCCTTTGAGGTATTTTATTACAGGTTGGAAATCCAAATTTAGTAATATTGTCACATTCAAATCACGAGTTCTGCACTGTTACGTGATTTATAATGGCTATGCCGTATATCTACACAGGTTGGGGTGCATATATTTTAAAAGGTCTGCATTCGTTACAGTTCCCTGGCAGCGGAGGAGGTGGTGTTTCCTGTTTCATGCCCGAGGTAACGAAGGACTCATCTGCAGACTCGGCGACGCCACCCAGGATAACGTCTCATCTGAATGTACTAGCAATTTTCTTTGATGACGGCATCTCGTCGCTATTGTTGGATTGCTATCATTTAAATGAAATGGAAGTAGGGATTTTGCGGAAAATACAATATCAGAATTCAGCGGCATCCACGTCTCAAATTACCATATCCTGGATTTATTTTCAATAGCAAAAACATAAAATTCCAGAATACATGGCAGTGTCGCTATACATAGTCAACGTAACGACAGATAAGAATTCGGAATAAAAATTTGCTTTTATGCCGAATCATCATTTCCTATTTTCAGGCATTTTAGCCATATCCTCTACGTTTTAGACGTTAACAAACATATACAAGGTTTCCTATATAAATAATTATATGTATAAAAAGATACAGAATTTCTTAGTGTGTGAAATTTCATAGGATGTTGTCAATGTCAGAAAGTTGAAGGAAATATTTGGACAATATAACTTTGTTGACGATTTCCTTTGTTGTTTTGTATTGGTCCTAAAATATTTCATATTTTTTTGTTTATCACCAAGTTAGCAAGGACCCCCAAGGGTTGAATATCACCGTCTCACTTGAGTACTTCCTCCTATATTTACTGTTGTTGTGGACCTATTTGATATAAATTATATTTCTAATACGACGCCACGCTGATGAAGAATAGTAATTTCCAAACAAGTCTCTGTACTTATTGGATGCTTCTAAGGTAATTAAATACGAATTCTCTTGTTCTCTCCGCATTCAAACAGTCATTATTTTCATATCCGTATATTATATTTCAATGCGTATACCTAAAAATGTGTTTATTTGCGTAAAGGTAAGATACTCAAGGTAATAATATGGAAATCTAAATACAAATACTCAAGTTTTTATATGAAATCTACTACATGAATGAGTTATGTTTTATAGGCCAACATTAATATTACACTGTTGAAAATGCTCGGGATTAGATAATTTAATAATTAGCAACCTTTACGTGATATCTATGCTAGGAATTCATGTTTCTGGGGTAAACAATTTTGGGTATATTTCTTCATGTTGAATTATAGCTGTGTTTATATAAAGCTATTATAATAATTTAATTTATATAAATATATGTTTATTATGTGTTTAAATAAATGAGTTAGACGCCTGTTTACAAGATTTTAAATTGATTTTAAATTATTTACACTTCAATTTGAATAACTGATGTAGGTTTCCATATTAAGAAGGCATACCATCATTAATAACATATTGAGAAGATTATATCATGAAGTAAAAGTTCTATGTGATTTATTGCCAATAAAGGTGGTTTAAAGCCTAACAATTATATGACTTTAACTATTTCCGTTTTGTGAAAATCATTCCCTGTTGGACAAACAAGGCATAAATAAAAATCACAAATAGAAATGTATTTGTTTAATGTTTTGGTTTAGCCACTGTTCTAATGCAATAATTTGTTGTTTTACTATTCAAATTTAATAATTTTGCAATAAGTAAATGAAAGTCGTTAATAAATTAAAATACGTCCACTACCATAATTCCTTTTGCCCTTTGAAAATCTGTTTTTTAATGATTTTCAAACTAATTAGTGCTGTTCGTCATGGGAAATATTTTTAAAAGAACAATTAATTAATATCTACAGAAAGAAATGGTGCCGATATTTATATTTATAAACCGGGAAATATGTGTATTCTCTCCTATTCAGTCACCCCAATAGTGAAATTTCAAATAATGCCAAACACCCCTCATGACACATCATATTAAAGCCCTTCATATAAAACTCTACACCCTCACAAAAAATGAAAGTCTATTAAGAACTCATAACTTTTGTGAACTGATCTAAATGCTTACTAATGTACTGCTATAATCCGTTCACGTTTCCATTTGCTACAAGTAATACGAATATAAGTGCTTAATTTCTAAATGATTTGTTGTATGTGGGGTAAAACTGACTTACATAAAATACAGAATGAAAATTGTTTTATCAAATGAAAAAGCGTTACGGCAATTTTAATATGAAAGCAAAAAAATTTGAATGGATTTTAGTTAAGGAATAATATTTCAACGATGAAATTACATTTTCCCTCGCATGGATGTTTAATAGACACAGCTGCAGACGGCATTCATGATTACTTTTTATCACCCAGTGATAAAAGTAATCGCTAGCATCATTATCGCCGTGGTCGATGGCATGCATAACTAGAACTTTAAAATAGCTAAAGCTTATTTCTTACACGTATATTTTTACATCATGGAAGATAAAAAACTAAGACTCAAAAATGGCCACACAGTCGCCAAAATGGCTTCATTTAATGGCTTTAAATTGTTTGAAATGGTACAATAAATATTTGCGACTATAACTACTTCCATAAATTCAATCTTGTATATTCTTGATTTACAGAATTATTTACTAAAACTTAGTGGTTCATTCAAATATGGTGCAGAATCTTCCTTAGTCTGAACAATAACGTAAAGGTCTTATAAGATGCCTTTTCTAGAAACTCTAGATACTTTTGAAATAGTTCTGATATGAGTGTTTAAATTATAGAACAGTGTTGCAATAAAGCAAAGCAAATGTCTATGCCAATAAATGGAGCGTTTCTTTTTTTTCGGTTTTCGATAAAGAACGTCTCGGAGTACCTTCTTCGCCCTTTAGATCAAGCGTTTTGTTTCCCGGTACCCTGTCTGGTCACATCTAAGTCGAAAACAGATTGTCGTAGGATAAGATTAAAGTAAAACAATTGTACGACAACAAATATTTTTTCCATGGGATAAAACTCTTTTTTACCAACTTCACGCCAAAAAGAAACTAAAAACAAATTTGGTTTATTATACTATATAATTTTCACCCACTACAATTCCAAAAAACTGGTTTTGTTTCTTATTAAAATGACCTTTCTCTCTGACCACCCTGAGGTCGCCAGAAGATTCTAAGACCGAGATCCCTTAAACGTGATCCAAATAAATAATCCAAACAATACACCTCTGTACGAGCATATCGCCTAGGTAGATAAAATAACCATTGTAATAAAACTTCCTGCAGTTGAATTGCTATGGTTTGAATGACCAATATAAATTAAGATTCAACAGTTATTGCAACATATTATTGAATCAAGTAAACGTTGTTTCCTCTGAAGAACTGTGGTGATATATACTAAAAAGGTGAATGGTGGCTGTATTCCAAAATTAAAAATTATTTCTAATTAGAAACCAAATCTAAATCTAAATTTTTTCTATAAAAATTAAATTGTAAAATGAATTGTATCTATATATCTCTCTATCTATATCGATTTCCTGCTAAAAAATATAAAAGATCTTGAATATTGAGATATAATGAACCATATATATACAGCTTATTATCTTTTGCTCTCGTTCCTATATGGTTACTGGAGTTTCAGAATTTCACATAATATTTCTCCTGGATATCTATTTTTGTTATTAATGTTGAATTCCCAGTTTCGTATAAGGCTATCTAAAACATAAAGAACGGTGTAAATGTTATTTAAGTCTTCATATTTGCGTACGTTTAACTGCGTTGACTTTATAGAAACATTTTGCTAGACGATAACGTTATTCGCTTGTTATATATTAGGGTTCACAGTTATATTGAATCCCTTCTTGTTTACTCTGTTATCAATTTCAATGGGGTATATGAAGCTGTTAAACGTCTATATATACACACTACGTTCTCTCTGAAGTACTAATTTGTAAATATTAATGGGATTCTAGTAACATATTAGTTAAGCAAATTCTATATTTCTTTAATTAGCAAATTTTTTAATATTTTATTAAATAAAATCACAGAAGTTTGAATAGAATATTAAACACAAGAGTGATGTTTCGCAGGGTTAAATAATATAAATAAGAAATTTAATCGTGCCATATATGCCGAAGATGAAACTGGTTCAGCTACGGATACGTTTCGGAGTTAGACATATTATATTTAAATTTCCAATAACGAACTATATGAATTTCCGTTTTAAAATACGGGTTGTAACCTTTGTCCGTTGACTGCCACGTATAATAAATTCTAAATTAGTCAGACAGTTGAGGATAAGTAAAACTTGTTTTTCAAAAATTTATATACAACTACTTATTGAAATCCCATTCGAGAACATTCTGTATATCATCATTGAGCTATCATTGCAAGTAGAGGTTATTATTCACATACTATCTAATTTCATGCCTTTAGCAAGTACTATACCTAATATATTATCATATATCCTGAAGATACGTTATTGCCGCCAACTGCATTCTGCATTAGTATGGATAATAGATTTTCATGTAGTTAGATGATGTAAGAAGACAACGACGACTAATTTTCCTAATGCTTTGTAAGGTATTGCATTATTTGTGATCAAATTAATTCATTAAAACCATAGCGCCTCTTAGTACATATTTTTTTTCTTATTTTCTTACCTATCTGACAATTTAACTGCGAATGAGTGAAATTCAACATATTTTTATTAAATTTAAGAGCATAGATTATGTGCCCACATGACTAATTAACGCGTCAGATTCAAGTATATTACAGCCACAAAATTATGTAAGGATAATTCCAAAAAGCAAAAACAATAATAGTAGAGCCGAAAAAACTTTATTTATCAAAATCGACCAATGGAAAGCCGATTATGCTTTATTAGATAACTCTATTTATCGAAATCGACCAATCAGAGCATCATCATACAGGGTGTTTGATTTATCGTTCTACATACTGTAACTTTTAAACGTATTTCCCAGAAGACAAATGAACGTCTAATAATTCTAGAAAAATAAAAAACCGAGTTAAAAAAAATATTTTGGAGAAATAATTAATTTTGAAATTTTTGAAATCAGCATTCAAATTTAATCTCAATTTGTCAAATAAAATTTTTTTGTCAAATCACAGCTTGCTTCAATTTTGGCAATTATTTGATTTCCTATATGATTTCTATGTTTGATTTATCGTTGTACAGTAATCTACAGCCTGTAACTTTTAAACGAATTGTTTTAAGGAAAAGTGTAAAGGGAAACACAATTATATATCATGTGATCTACATTTTCGTATTTTCGAAAAAACAAATTAACGTCTAATTATTTTAGAAAAATAATAAGCTGACTTAACAAAAATAATTTTAGGAAAAAATTAATTTTGAAATCAGAGATCAAATTCAATCTCAATTTGTTAATACAAATTTTTTGTCCGTGCTCTAGAGGCAACGCATTTACTTGGAAACCTCGGGTTTCTGGATTCGATTTCCGGTGGAGGAACTGGGATTTTTTCAGTGAGAGAAATTAATTGCACTATCCACGGATATTGGGTATTATTTATTACTAAATATTATCTTATTTCAACGAACTGCGATTTTATGTAAAAACAGTAGAACGATAAATCATATAGGAAATCAAATAATTGCCAAAATTGAAGCAAGCTGTCATTATCAAAAACATTTTATTAGTAAATTGAGATTAAAATTGGACGCTGATTTCAAATATAATTTCAAAATTAATTTTTTCCTCTTACTTTTTTTAGAATTATTAGACGTTCATTTGTTTTTTCGAAAATACGAAATTGTAGCTCACACGATATAGATTTTGTTTCCCTTTACACTTTTCCGCTAAAACAATTCGTTTAAAAGTTACAGGTTGTAGAATAATAAATCAACCAGGGAAATCATATAGGAAATCAAATAATTGCCAAAATTGAAACAAGCTGTGATTTAACAAAAAAATTTTATGAACAAATTTTCATTTAATTTGGGCGCTGATTTCAAATATAATTTTTAATTTGATTTTTTCTCAAACAATTTTTTTAACTTAGTTTTTTATTTGTCTAGAATTATTAGACGTTCATTTTATTTTTTAGACAATACTATAAACTAAGATACGCTAAAACAATTCGTTTAAAAGTTATAGTCTGTAGAACGATAAATCAAACATATAATTCTATTGTGATTATAGAATTTTAGGTTCAACTATACGAAACAACAAATTTACAAAGAATGGTTAGAAGAAACAAGGAGGGGAAGGTAGGAAAAAAGACACATTTTTCAAAAATTTCTCAAGAAGTATTATATATTAAAAGAGGACCAAAGTCTTTTTCTCACAAAAATTCATATTATTAATTTTTACAGCGACCGGTTTCGTGAAAAAAATGTTGCTTCACATCTTCAGGCCACAGAGAATTTTATCGCTGAATACAGCTGAAGCTTGAAATTGTGAAGCAAAACGAAACCGGTCGCTGTAAAAATAAATTATATGAATTTTTGTGAGAAAAAGACTTGTCTTTCAACATGAACTACTCACATGGGATTGACCTTTCTTCGTTATTATATATTCATAAATTTAAATAAAAATATAGAAGAACATTATATCGTAAATTACGCAGAACATTAGAACTAGCTTTACATTTATCGCTTAGATTCTATACAATTTGAAGGTTATTTAAAACGAAACAGACGGATTTTCTGACAGATTCAACGCATCGCATCAATTGCTTTTGCAGCAAAACTCACTTGCAATCATCTCTTCGTGCTGTGACCATAGGTAGCCTCTTAAATTGTGTACGGCATGATGAGGCAAGTAATACTGATTTAAAATATCTTCCACTCCTAAATACCAAGTAACACAGTTTTTTAAATTCTATGAAATTCTTTTTGGAATATTAAAAATTCTAGTTGCAATGGTGCTCTTTATTTATTCGAATAAAAAAGTTTAAATAATACAACTGTCAAATGTTAAAAGTAACTTCATCTGCCAATTAAATACTCAAACTGTCTGCCATCAGCTTCCATACAATAACATAAGTTTCGTTCGAAACAAGTTCTTGCATTCTGAAGCATTTGTAGAGTTATTTGACATCGCAATTTTTTCAGAGACTTCGGTTATATTGAATAGATTTAACTGTTCAAATGGCTCCACAGAAGAAAGTCGAACGGAGGTAATCTGGAGATTTGCTCGGTAAATCCATAGCACCCCTTCGTCCATAGACCAATATTTTCAATAATATTTAATGAGTAATGGATAGCCAACTTCTTCCAGTAATTCCAAATACGTTTCAATCTAGCGAATTATTATCAATAAAAATGAATCCATCCAGCCCGATTCCAAAAATTCTTTCTATCAGCAACTATTCCTGCAGTCATAATTTGCAATATTCCTGTCACCGATCACAATATCCTTATTTTTAACGATTAAATTTATAATGTGTCAAGATTTGGCAATAATTGTCGTCCTATCGAAATTCATCGTGTTCAAAGTTGAGTCTGTAGTAGTTTGTTCTAAACTGCTACATCAACAGCTTTATTGCTTACTCTAACTTTCCGTCCAGAGTTTCTTGTTGTCCACTGATCCAATATCTCGGAAATAAATCGATAGAATTTAAAATTTGTTGTTCTGTGGTATTCAGGGGCGGCAGATATTTCATTTAGAGTTTTATGGATTATGATTACAGGATGGATGAAGCGATTTGCAGGTAAGTTTTATTGCAGAAGATGCTTCCCTCGAAAATGAAATTAATAATCATTATCTGTTTGAAGAAAACATTAAATTTCGTCTGTATATTATGGTATATTATTATAACAAAAGAATAAATAATTGTATTCCTCAGAATACAGTAATCAATTGAAACATTATCTATCAGCAAAGCAAAAAATAGATTTTATTGACTTTTATTTTGTTTGAACCAGAAAAACTAACTTCCTGGAAATACCCTTATTCTGAATTATGTTTTATTATTAATTTATTTTCTCCTTTTGCAATGGCCCTCTGAATATATCAGCTTCATTGGTCGTTTTTATGTAAGAATTTCCGAGGAAATCAATTGCAATTTGGATTTTGTCATAAATGCCAGTTAAACTAAGATAAGATGATCTTGGTTTACTTTACGACTGTGTTTCCATCCTACGAGGAATTTCTTGACGGAAAAATATGGACTTTGTGATATTACTTTGGCCCTTCCGCTATAAATATAATTTCAGCTTCTAAAAGTTATTTATAATAAGTTACAAACAGACATTCCTCGCTTTTTTCAAATAAATAATTTAAAAGAGTAATAGATGCGTTTACTGGAAAGTTGGAAAATATATCATAATTAAAAAATCATAAATTTGTATATAATTATTTCTTTTCAAAAGTATTAGTTATTGAATACTGGTGAAATAATTTTTACCGGGCTTACTCGCCTAAATTTCTAGCTTAACGTAACGTGATTTTACATCATGCGGTTAAAACAATCATTAAACAACCCGCCTCTAATAATCTAATCTGCCTTAAGCTGATGTAGGATTAAGCGGTAAGTTTCTAAAAGTCTTAGGGGTCTAGGACTAGGTTATCATGTGAAGAGAGGTCTCGTGAATAATTAACTTTATGGTTTCAGATAAATTGGCATTCTAATTATACTTACTTAGCGTAATTTTTCTAAAATTAAATATTTTTGAGGCTCAAGTGGGAATTGTAACGAACAGTCTCAAATTGAAATACACGTTAGTAATCAATAATTTAAGTTTTAAGCTGCTTATGAAGTGTTAAACAGGTATAAATAAATGAACTGCTATTATTTATTTAACTAGGGAACTTATAATTCTTCAACCCTTTTGATTAAAAATTGAAATAAAACAAGTAAAATTATTATATTAGTTTTATCGAAAGATAAATCGATATTTGATTTTTTGCATCGCAATATAGTTTCCCTTGCGGCATTGAAACCGACTATTATCGAACATTATTACCCAATTTATGCCCTGGACATTTGTCCCATTACTGCCTTCCGCAGCAAGGAAAGGGTTAATCAGAGGACCCTCGTTTCCATCAAAGCCAGCAACCCTTCATCCAGCAAACAACTTAGTGATTGTTGCGTTCGGGACACCTACCTATTCATTACATTGTATTAAATTCTTCCTTATTTATATCTCCTATGAAAAACTATCGAGGTTTTCCTTATTCACTCTGTAAGTTAGGACGCTTTTAATTTCAGGTCAGTTACACCTGATGTACATTATCTTTATTAAAATCTGAGGAAATGTAGGTGTAAAAAATTGTCACGTTCTAACAACAAATAATTTGAGAACATTTTTATGACGAGATTACTCCCTTGATGCTCCATCAACCCTCCACATGTTCTGTAATTTATGGTTTTAATCGCTCGCCTTGTACTCCATTCTCTACACGCTATTTCATGCTCTTTGTGAGAAACCCTAAATGCAAACAGGTGGAAAACCGAAACGTTACATTATGAATTTAAGTTGTCAAGTTTTGGCGTGCTGACAGCGGCACTCCATTAATTATTATATCCCTATAATATGTAACGTCCAACTCAATGCATCATTCAAAACAGACAGTGGATCTCCGCTTCAAGAAATTCGTTTTAGAACTCACGCTACATTGACTAATCTGCTCCGTCTACTTAGTTACTAATTTCAATCGCTTCAGCTGTGATCTTTCATGTCTGACTTTGCATATATTTCCTATACATGTTTTATCAATTTAAGATTGCGATTATCCACATATGAGTCATTGCTTATGTTTGGTATTCTTATAGTTTGGGCAGAACCATTAGTTTTAATAATGGATCTTTTACTGACAGATCCAATATGACATCGACGATAAGATTAAAATATTTTGTGTATAATCAATTATTATACTTAAGGTATAGTATATTTGATTGTATTTTCTACTATTTTACGCATATAGTTTTCTATAAACCTGTTTTTCGGGAGCTATACTTACTTAAATATAGTTTAAAAATAAGGTAAATAATAAGAACTGGAAATCCCAAATATCCAATTTCGTTAATTTCCCATGAGAAGTGTTTGAATTATCGGCTCTGAAGGTTATAGGGAAGGGATGCCATAACCACATCCCAGTTCCGTGTCGCCGAGTTTTTATAAAATTAGTTTTTCATAGGCATCTCCTATAAATTTTATTTTTAGATACTTTAGTAAATTCTGGTATGAGCAGTAACAGTAAACTAAATGAATGATTCATATAGCTTCAATAAAAATATAGAATTTACGCGGTGACCTTTCCCGTGTTAATTTATATGTTGGCACTGATATTTTATCAACAAACACGTATTACAAATTTAAATTTCTTTTCTGAAGTACTTCTCGTTAGTTATAGTATTTTTGTGGCTGAAGGGGTATTCCAAAGCAAAAAAAGTTGTCTAAGGTGGCATTAACAGTGGTAAATATGAAAATGATTTTGGAGAATTCCTGTTTGAAGGATAAATATCTTGAAGCTCAGAATGGCATTCCATACAAATTATGCTATAGACCACTTTCTTTACTAAATGTTTTACTTCACTGCCTAGGGCAAACATTTTACGATTTGCTTTTATCAACAGACTACGTCCTATTTGTTGGTTGTGGTACACACGCAATCATGAATTTCATAAAACTGTAAAACTATAAAATAAAGTTTCTTTAAAATAATTATTTCAATAATGTCGTTTACGCTATAATAAAAAATACGACCATGTGTGTAATAAAACTTCATGATATAATAATATACAGTTTTATTTCAGATCAGATTAATTTAACAATGGAGTTTTATTTTTAAAAGTAATGCTATAAAATTAAGTCCAACAAAAAATTACTTAACTACTTTGCGTGACCATACTCTTTCATTTTCTGTTTAATTAAATATACAGAAGCCTCTGGATAATACATAGTGTATATATGGATTTAGTAAAATGACTATCTTTTTTTTAGGGGAGTAGCCAATGCTAAACAAGCCCTTTTAATCAATGTTTCCCTGTGCTCTGAAACTCATCCCTTCTCGTTACTCGCGATTAAGACCGATATTTCACTTTTTCTCTTAGACTTCATGATGTGGGAAATCAACAATTTTACCCTATTCCACTCATTCTTGGATTGTAACAAGTACGTGGATAATCCTTCAGGTTTTACTTGTTCTAATACACCTCATTCTTCGTTCAATCAATTGAATATGAGAACACCTAAAGGAGGCGGTCGGTGAATCACCCATGACGAGTACCTAAATGAGATAGTAACCCACTTCTCTAACACTTGAGATGAGGCACCTAGTGGTTGTCATGTCCCACATATCCAACCACTTCTAGAATATCCTTTATCTGGCCTCCCTCACTTTGGTTCTTTCATGGATCTCCTATCTTTAGCCTGGCAGAACGCTGAATCCTAGCCATATTTCTCCGATGTTTTTCAATTTCGTGCGCATTTTTCCGGCTATGATCAGCTGCGATTGAAGCATTTACTCTTAAATCCAATGCTTAAAACCCAATAGTAATGGCAGTTGGAAATCTGCTCAGGCCAGTACCATGATGGCTCTTCAGGTTGTTTCTTTTCTTTTGCGATTAGCATCAAACTTACTTTCTGCCACCTGGTCAGGAAACTGTATTAACTAATTATTATATAACGCTTTTTTATTAATGTGACCAAATCAAAACGTAAAATTTTGCCGTACATAATTATTTAAAAAGGTTTGTTTTTATTATCTAAATATTATATGTAAATAGGTATATTAGTACCGGACGTATTTGGCGCCATAAAATATTAGATAAACACAGACTTAATTAAACAAAGTACCCCAAAAGTTGCGACATGTTTTATTGTATGGTCAAATACCGTTTAGAGTACTACACTTAGGTATCGGCAATAAATGTGTGGTAATTATCTTAGAGACGTAATATAATTTATTGCGGGATTAGATTTAAACCTACCCCTACCTGCTAATGAGGGTTGAAATATTGGCATATAAATATTCCTAATTTCTAAAATACCATCAGTTGTTCTTTGGTTCTTGCAAAGTAATATTAGTGATAAGTGTGAAAAGATGAGTTCTGTGAGTTCCGTGGATTGTCCCAACAAGAATCGTTTATTAGTTACCGATGTCATACCAAACTATAAGGTGCTGGTGGAGTGTAGAAATAAGTCTTACGATACTTATTTGAAAACTAGAAGGCTGGCTGATAAATACGAATTAGCCAAAATTGACAAGGCAGTACAGTTGGTATTGCACACCAAGATAAAAATACCTGCGGAAATATCCCAAGCCCAAAAAAAGTGTATTCTCGCTAAAACTTGCCAGAGAAAACTGAACAGTTACATCAAGGCATTAGTGTCAGAGGATCACATACTCCGACTACGTTTTAAAATCATAGGAAACAAAAGTAAGTATATTTTTATATCTATTTCTGGATTCATGGGATCTTTACTTTGCTTAAGTTACCTACCTATACATACTTTTTTCTTTTTACAGACTTAGAAGCGAAGTATAAGGGAACTTCCGCCGCCATAAAGATATTATTAGCAATACAAGAAAGTAGGACTAAATATTAGAGCATAATAGCTCTTGTTAATGAATGTATATATGTATATATTCTTTATTTTTATAAATTACTTATAATGATGTACATATTTTGTAACATAAGTACGCTTAATAGACAATACAATAATATATTTATGTTTGTTTCCTTCTCCAAGAATCCATAACTTTATGTACCTACTTTACAAAAATTTCCGAAATCAATGAACATTTTGATTAATTTTAACTAGTGCCTAAATGTGATAATAATAATTTTATATACTTCTTTGCAATTAGTAATATAACCAAAGTATATTCAAAGTGGTTAAGGGGATAATAGCACCTATCATATTTTTTAAAATTCATATTTTCGTTACTATTAATCGGAATGGTTTAAAATTTTTATGGATGATATGGAATTATATAATCTAGGGGTACATGCATATTTGAATAAGTCTCAGGAAACCGGAAAAATTAAAAAAAAATTTGCGAAATTTTCCAAACCCATGCACATGCATCTAGAAAATCAATTCTTAATATGGTGTTAAAATTAAAATCGTTTATCTGCTGTTGGTTGCATAGGTATAAATTTTCCAAATTCATTGCATTTTGTACCTGGAAAACGCTGCCATCTATTGGTACGACTATGAACTACGACACAATGTTAAAGTGTAATTTTGCTTAAGGGATAAAAATTGTTTTTTTTTTATTTTGTATTTATTTGTATAAATTAGTTTTAATTATTAATTTTTATGACGTACATAATATTTTACAATGTAAACAGTAAGCACTCATAATATACAAGTGCTTAAAAACAATATAATTATATTTGTTATATTTATTTATTGGAAAAACCATATATTTACTATTAGGCAGATGACGGAGAAGATAAATAAAAATAAGGCAGTAAGTAACGTTTACAGACCTGGATAAGACATTCGATAGAGTGCCAACAAAGGAAGAATGAAACGGTTTAGAAAAAAGAATGCAAAACCACAGCCCACTCTACTACTAGCCATGCTGAGAGAAATATGGCAACCATGCATACGGCCGGTCGGTCGGTCTTGTGCGACTAGTTTGACTTTATGTGTGAAGTAACTAACACGTTTAGATAATTTCACGTCGTTTTTGTGTATTTCCACAGTATTCAAACGATTATTGCATTGTGTAATATATCGTAGTTATGTTATTTGTGTAAAGAGTGGTTTGTGACATATTTGGATTATTTCACAATTTGTGTAAGAAAACAGTGAATATTTAATTTGTGCTTGCAGTTTTACCTGTGTGTTTTCCCTCCAGAACAACTAAGGCTGTATTTTGTGTGTATATAAGTGTAAAGGAGTGAGTGAGGTTTGTAGAGATTCATTCTATAGGATACATGATACATATTATATCAGGTAAGTGAAAAACATTGTGTAAAATGCCCTCCAGATGCGTCGTTCCCGGCTGCAAGTCAAATTATGATACATCCTTGAGGGATGAAACCGGCACGACAAGCTCGACTACGAAGTATAAGTCAATATTTCGTTTTCCAAAAGATGAGGCACTGCGAAAAAAATGGATATTGGCTGTACCCAGAAAAAACTGGTCTCCTACACAGTATTCCGCGGTTTGTAGTATGCATTTTTTAGAAACTGATATTGTGAGGTACGACAAATGGTTACAACCTGATGGAACAATCCAAAACATTTTGATACGGCCTAAATTAAATAAAAATGCAGTACCCTCAATATTTCCAAATTTACCTTCATATTTAACAAAACATATGCCAGTTTCTAGAAAAAATCCAGAGGAAAGACGCAAAAAAATTATTGAGAATCACGAAAATTTGACCAAGAATTTTGAAAATTCTGATATGATTGAGAGCTTTGAACATCTGACTATTTCTCACCAGAACTATATTTCATTGTCTAATTGTTGGAATACCAAGTTAGTTGGGTCTAAATTTTACTTTTATACACTGGATTTTGATGATTCCATTTTATCTCTAAAAAATCAAATTATAATTGATAGCGAATTAAATATTAAAGTTTACTTGGGGGGCAATCAACTTTCATTCAATGACCTAAAATGGGTTCTTCCCTTTGATATGCAATTAAGTAGATGGTCTCAGCTGGAAAATTTATTGTCTAGGTACAAAATAAGGAATGACAGCAATGAAAATGTTGACAATATATCTTTGGATTTTTATCTCGAAAATGGTTTGAAAAATATGAATAAAGCATTAGATTTAGCATCATGATAATGAATTCCTGTATGCTAAAAATATTGAAATAATAATTGATCAATTAAAACAAATGGTCAGTAAAAAAAGTAAGTATTCTTCGGTTACCATAATCATGTCATTTATGTTTTATTCACAGTCTCCCAGTACCTATGATCTCATGCGAAATTATTTCATTTTACCCTGTAAAAGGTATCTTCAGCACCTTTCTTCCAAAATGGACGTGTCACCCGGTAACAACGATAATAATGAACATTATTTGTTAAATATTTCTAGTGGGTTGTCAGCTAGAGAAAGAGTTGTTGTTTTACTCATAGATGAGATATATATTACGGCTAGAATGGATTACAGATCAAAAAATATTGTTGGATTGGCTTCCAATAAGAATGACCTCGCTAAAACTGTTCTTGCTTATATGATATGTTCTGCTTTCGGTAATTTTTGTGAAATTGTGAAGTTATTGCCAGTTCTAAATATAACTGGCATTGAGATGGTGCCTATTACTGAGCAAGTTGTAACATTGATCCAAAAGTGTGGTTTTGAAATTTTGTTCATTATCACTGACAATCACCGAATAAATCGATCTATGTTTAACAAATTATCGGGAAATTCAACTAGTTTTCCCAATCCATGCTTGCCAAATAAAAAAATTTTCTTGACATATGATTTTGTACACATTTTCAAAAATATTAGGGGAAATTGGCTCAATTTAAAAAATATCGATAATACATTCACTTATCCTGATTATGAAACCGGTGCGGTTAGGTACGCGAAATTTCAGCAAATCAGAGACGTGTATGAAAATGAGAAATCACATGTTATAAAAAAGGCTTACAAATTAAATCATAAGTCATTGTATCCATCCAATCTCGAAAGGCAAAAAGTTTATTTGGTCGATAATGTATTTCATCATTCTACTATTGCTGCCATGAAAGATTTCGGCTATCATGAGACGGCAGAATTCTTACAAATTATTCGAAATTGGTGGGATATTGTCAATAATACAAGTCTCTACAAGGGTATAATATTAAGAAACGATTGGTGCACACCTATCACGAGTATCAACGACACTAAAATAGAATTTTTGAGGAAATTTCTGGATTGGTTGGACCAATGGAAAAACCTTGAAATGAACGGCAATTTGACTAATGAAACTCACAACGCGCTGCGCCAGAGTACAATTGTGATTTTAGATTTAATTCAGTATTCATTTGCAAATTTCGAGATTTCGTATTTTCTTCCTGGAAAGTTCACCACAGAAAAGTTAGAAAAAAGGTTTGGGAATTATAGATTATTATGTGGGTGTAATTATAATGTGTCCTTCGATGAAGTGTTAAATGCAGAAAAAAAAATTCGTGTGAAACATATTTTTAAAAAAAATAAGTCCTTTTCTTTCACAGAAATTCAATCAAAGTTTCAAAATTGTTCTGACACAAATGGTCTTAAGTACGAAGATCCCTCAATTAATGTTGATGAATTCCTTCAAATATTAGATTCAAACTATTTATCCGAGTGTGACGTCGATGAATCTGCAAAAACATATGTTTCGGGATACGGATCTCATGCAGTTTCAAAGAAGCTGAATTGTGATATTTGCCTGTCGATAATTGCACAAGAAAAGGGACAATTTGTTGGTAACGAATATTTTGATTACTTGCAGCGAGGCGGTCTATCAGTCCCAACATGTAGTGTTAGTGTGGTATTTTTTCATATGTATGCAATTCTGGAATCCATTATTAATAACCCTTCTGTAGAAAGCGCTTTTCTGAAAACCGATAATCAAAAAATGATTTTAGGCAAACTCACAATACTTAGTCTTCGTTCAGACAATTTTTATGTAGAATTTTTTCAAACTTGCCATTGTGGCAGAGAGTATAAAGATTTATTATTTATGCTTTGTTCAGTATTTTCCAATATATTATTAAATGATTATGTCAAAAATAGAAATGATAACAGACACAGTGCTGCAAGTAATTCTAATGCATCTTCCTCCAAAAAGAGAAAACTCAATACTTTTAAATAGATTTTAATTCACGTCCATGTTCAACTTGTGTATGTAAGTATGTATTAATAATTATTACTATTTGATTATTATTATTTAATGGTGATAAGTAAGTATAATAAATTATTGTTTATAACTTCAGCCAACTTTTGTAAAAATATAAATTGTCACTGACAAACTAGATCCCTCGATAAAACGCAGTGACGATTTTAGGCAAACTTAAATGTTTGCCTCTTAATATAAATTATAATAACACATTATATTATTTGTTATAGAGCAGAAACAGCCAAAAAGCGAAGGTAAATTTATAAAACCGAGTAGATATAAAACATTTTGTTTCTGTAGATGGGTTCTCCTGCGGAGTGCATATTCAACTAACCGGACTTCTCTGTAAGCAAGATGCGGTGTTGCCACAATTCTCAGCATGGCTAGTAGTAGAGTGGGCTGTGGCAAAACTAATAAAGGGTATTAAAAGTTTATACACAGGTAATAAAAACTATATTAGAGTAAGTAATTTACAATCAGAGGAATTTCCGGTGGTTGATGGATTAAAACAAGGTGTGGTCCTAAGTTCTACACTATTCTTAACTATAACAGATGATATTATGAAGGTGGTAAAACAGGAAGTACATAGGGTACATATCGGATACAGGAATTTACAAATTCTCAAACTTGTAGAATGTGCCTTTGCTGATGACCTTACGATTTGTGCAAAGGGCAAAAACAGCTACAAGAAACAAAGATATGAAATGACGAACTGGCAAAAAGAAGATTGAAAATAACAAAAGTTGTTTGTTATAAATTATGTATTGTGGTATCACAAAATTCCAGGATAAACGGGAATTCGGGAGATGAATGAAAATATATCTGCATAACAACTTTAACCATTTTTATCTGTAAAAGTCTCATTCAAATAAAGCTCCTCTCCTAGTCCTTTATAGATTAACGATCCATAATCATTAGAAATAATAATAAAATTACTATTAAAAGGAAGATATAATACACTTCTGAGGTCTGTTGTTGAATTGAATTAAATGACTGCTTTTATTTTGCGATATAAAAACCAAATTACAATTTTACAGCGATGTGTCATAAACTGCGAGAATGATAATTTAATGGCACTAATTAGAGCTAATAGTACCTACATTCAAAAGTGGTTATTCCTCGGTTTCAGAACCATTCATATCCTCTAATTCAATAACATTTGTGTTTGTTGCGTGCGTAAAAACGTGAGGATAATAACTATGTTAAACACAAACCAGTTGCATATTATATACAGTCAGACATTCCCAATCACACACACACACCCACGCCCACACCGCATTGGTTTAGGGACATTTATTATAACAGATTGCTCCATTTTTGAAAAATTCCTAAAATTCGACAAAATATTGTTTTTTTTTTTTTTGGTTTGGTGGTCAAGTTGGAAAGCGTTTACGATAGCGCATCTCCAGTGTGTCATTTCCCATATATTGACTCGCTGCGGATGCATTATTATTATTTTTATACAATAAACGAAGAATATGTCAATTGTTTTTAAAATCTTGACGACCCGGCCATGATGATTTAAAACTTTAGGGCCCAATATATCAAAAACGGCTTATCCAAACATAGGCAAACTATATATTTTTGGAATCAGAGAAATGTGCTCTTGAAAAACGTTGATTTGTACATAGGATGTTTTATTTAAAAAAATGAAGCTTATGTAAAAATATTACATTTCCGATGTTCATTTGTTTTTAAAACATAAATCTTTCGTCTTTACAATTTTTTAATAATTCATCAAATAACTGTTGGATATATGAGGAATGACCCTGTACAGATATCGAGAACATCAAGAAAAGCGACTCCATGATAGGATAGATTCATAGTTCAAATTGTTAGACGCAACTGGTAATCATTTACCCTTCTTCAACTTAAGAGATCCTAAGAGGACTGCGATTGTATCAATGCATAATAATTAGGTAATTCAATGTTCCAAAAAAAGTTGAATTAATAAAAAGAATTACAATAGTCCTATTTGTGTGTTCAAAACCGCTCTAAAGGCATCACAATCAATCTGAATCACGCAAACAACAAATGTACAAAACTTAATACCAATAAGTACTATTTTCACAGTTTCTGTAAATATAAATCAATTAATCGTGCCACATCTCAACAAAAATATTTAGGACCAAGTTAGGTCATGTGTATAATACAAGGATTAAACCAAATCCCTTTAGCATGTCTAATTCATCACGGTTCGAGGTTCATTTCATAATTACCCATCCCTGTATAGGTAATGCACCAACCCACGGCAAATGTCAGCTTGATGCAATAATATATGACTCACGAGTGTATAGCAATTGCATGTCCAGTGATCTACGACGTGGTTAAAGAAAAGAGCTGCACAATCTTTGTCACAAATTTAATTAGTTTCATATGTTGAAATATATTTTTAGATTTAATAAATTTCAACAGATGAAATAAACTGGTTGAGTCGATTTAACAAAAGCTAAGAACCAATGCGAAAAGCTCTCTATTGTATTCGGTCAATTTCCGCGTTGTTTTTGTGTTTCAGTAATTGTCCCAGCTACTTTAATAATAGATTCAAGTTGACAGTTACCAAATTCCCATAGTCAATTAAGAAAGTTTTGATACGTCTACGTTCAAATATTTCTATTGTATTCCAATCACATAAATTTTTAATTATAATAATTGACTTCGTTTCAATTAAATTCTCATGGTCATTTTTTTTTAATTCAGCTAGTTCAACTTTATCCAAGAGTTTAATGTAAACAATAACAAAGCGAAGCAGTCCGTTGTGCTTATGATTCAGCAACGTTCGTCGAATGTTAAATAAACATTGAAAAGTTTATGTTTTATTTATTGGTTTTAATATAAATATTTGCGGTGGCAATGCAAATTGAACGTTGCATCCATATGCAATGAGACAAAAGCATTTACAAAATATCAGAAATGAATGAGCGTATAAACATCGTTTGTCGCAATTCAAATTTCTTCATTTCCAATATAAGAGTAATTTCAGAGTTGCCAGAATTAAATTGAATATACAAAATGTCCGCTAGAGTCTAACAAGTTTGGATATGTTTGAAATTAGGACGAAGGTGATCTCATATAATATATCTCTTATTATAATCTCTCATTAAATCATTACTGTTTCCAACGAGCGCCGGAGTATATAATTACAAATTAATTAAGAGGCACGCAGTAAATTTTAAACAGACCTTACAGAGGTAGTGGAGTTGCTACACACGACATCATAAATCAGCTTTTATGTGATGTCTTACAATGTCTTTGAGGAAAAAAAAAGTTATATTCACTGCTTCACTTTAAAATGGGTGGATTTGGATTAATTTTTTTCCTCTGCAGTGATTGCCTCTTTTGTTCCAAAATAACTGACTAGCACTCTATTCGTAACGGAAATAGTAACTATGGAGGGAGGATAAATAAAATTGATATATATAAATAGAAGAAACTTGATTTATTGCGGTTTTTAAATTCAGGATCAAGTCCTTGTGCCATAAAATACCTTTAACAAAATTTAAATATCTCTCTCAGATTTTGAGGAAATGGCTCCGGAAGTTTTAAATATAACATCCTACATATAAATTATTTGACAGTCGAGAGCTAAACTAGATAAAGAGCCATTTCCAAACTTCAAGACATAGCGTCAACATATTATGGTCCAGACTAGCCAGATATAGTTAGCATAGACGAGGCACATAAGCAGTTAAGCTACCAGCAGCGAATTCAAGAAAGACATTAAATATCAGAAGCATAAGCAACATAAGTCAATATAAAAGTAGGTACCTACTTATGAAAATAAGTAACAAAAAAATGTAGTCCACATCTAGATCAAACCTGATCCAGCAGAGCAGAGAATAAAGTACCGTTAAGACGATTTTAGAGTTTTTTTGAATGATTCTAATGCTGTTGATCACGATCAAAGTTGAGTTAGACGCGAGTCACTTCTAAACGAATTTAATAGAGGCCATTAAGCGAAATAATCGCACTTGAGTATAAATATTTTGCAATAACAACTACAGCTTTATTAAATTGTCAACTCAATCAAATTAAACAAAATGACGTCACTGAAATCTCAATATTCAACCACACATAAACAGATCAGAAACAATAATTCAAACCAGGCGTTTAGATACAAATGTGCCAGACCTAGTACATTCACCTTCATTCACAATATGTAATTCCATGCAAATATTCTAGCCAAATCAAGTTTTGTTGTCGACAGCAAAGGTATTTATTTTAGGCGACAAGGATAAACCACTTGAAGTAAGAGCTTTATTGGACAGTGGTTCACAATCTAATTTTTCCACGAATGAAGTAAGTAAAATATTGAACATAAATACAAACAAGGATATGCAAGGAAGTTAAAATTTATTTAACTATAATATCGTAAAGCTTGTAAATTTAAACTATATTATATACAACTTTGATGCATTTGACATAAAGATTTTTGCGAAATAACGTGAATGTTACATCATATAAGTAATTGTCGAAATGGCTAAAACAAACATCTGTTGACGATTTGCGAGGAATACAGCAACGTTACAATCTTTACGTCAATAACAGAGAAAATTCTGTGTAACAGATAAAACTTAACAAACAGTAGATCTACTACAAATCGTATTTTTAGATGAAAACTTGTGTATACAACAAAAAGCGGTAGACAAATATCAAACGACATTTGTTTGCACAACTTGCAACGTATTCTTTCTAAAGTTATATGCGTGGGGGAGATATTATCTAATTCATATGAACTTTGCAGTTCACATAAAATCAATTCTGTGTAGTATAGATCAAAACAAAACGATTTAATGTAACTTACGGAGTTGCACTCCTGAGGAAACAAAGCGTCCTACTCCTTCGCCAAAATTTTAAAAAATATATTAGTTTAGGAATAGTTTTTACAATATTCCAATTTGGCATATAATTTAGTCATTGAAATGCGAATAAACAATGAGTTGACAGATAATGCGGTAATTTCTAATGAATTGAACATGGCATGGGGGCTTTGGGTGATAATAGCGTAGGTAAAATGAAAAGCTCGGACAAGTTAATTTTATTTTGGAGGGGAAAAACTAGTTTTCAAATTTTCAACATCGTTAGATTAACCCTTGAGAAGAGGGGTGAACAACCCCTGAAATCTAAATAGGGAAGAAGGGGCGAGTCGTACATCATTGGAAAGCACCTTAAATTGTCTAAACAGTGATATGCAGCTTTTGCAATTTGCATGATGTGCCGTTTTCGAAAACCTGAATTTTTGTGTCAATATGTGGCAATTTTGGGTCTTGTTGCGCTTGATCCTAAAAGACTACAAGAGAGTTAGAAACTGATGACTCTGGTGTATCACGAACTAGTATTCAAATTGTTTTAAAATCCCACAAATTTCACCCTTATAAAATTAGTCAGTCAGACACAAGGACTGAATTAATTTGATGGGTTTTAGTGATGAGTGTGAATTTTTCTTAAACGGTGCGATTATCCCCTATAATTGTCGCTACTGGTCTGATTCTAAACTAAAGTACATCTCAATGTCCCCAAAAATTAAACATTTGGAATGGAATTTTTGGTGATCGTATGGCTGGCCCTTTTTTGCTAGAAGGCAATTTAACAGGAGACATGTATCTCGATTTTCTGGAAAACATCATTGTTGACTGTTACTATGATCTGCCTGTCCGTCAATATTTAGATCAATGCTTTTCGGGTCACTGGATTGGGAGATGAAGTTCCATAGAATGGCTCCTACGACCACCAGATCTATGTGATTACTTGAAAAGCAGAATTTATTCCACTCCACCTGCTCAACAGAATCTATATTATGGAGCATGGGAGCCGGAAATTGGCAGTTCGAGCATTTACTAAAGTGACAATTTAAATAGCTAGATTGTAGTTTTCCCGTAAATATATTTTATTGTTTTTTTGAAAACGGTACACATACATTTCAGAACCTGCATGCTTCTGTTTAAAAAATTTGAGGGGCTTTCCAATGATGTACGACTCGTCTCTCCTCCCCTATTCAAATTTTAGGGGTTAACTCCTCTGGCTCGAGGATTGAAGCGGAGATGTTTAAATTTAGAAACCCAATTTTCTCCCTCCAAAATAAAATTGACCTGTTTATTTATATCTACACTAAACGGTTTTTAATTATTATTGGTGTCAAATGAAACCAACGTAACTGTTCAAAGTTTTTTAAATATTATGTGAAGCACCAATGAATTATTTGATGAAAATTATACCGCTCTAAAAATAATTATCTGACGATCTTCTCTGATGAAGTTGCAGTTACTTACAATTCAATTGTAAATTCCTTTGTGCGTTTAAATATGCAAAGAATAAACTTTATTATTAGTCACACTCATGGTTACAGTAATTTCTCCTGATTCTATCCATTTATAGGGAAATAATTGGTTTTAATAATTTATAATATTGATACTGTAAAAGTGCTCAATTTTGACTGAATCACTTCTCGTGAAGTTAAGACAAAGTTACCAAATCTAAAGAAGTATATCTAAAAAATTCCTAATCCTATTTGTCATTAAACATTCCTGTACAATTATTTATTTGAAATTCAATATTGATGCATTGCAATAGAACTGATATTAATAGAGATGTTTAATATTGAATCAATTTTTCTATTTTAATGGAATAACTCCAAATAATTTCTGCCGTCTAACAATTCTTGTCCAACCATATATGTGGAAATGATGTTGATAACGACGATGTGTTATATCAATGTGTTATTGAATAAAGTTTACATTAGAAGAGACAATTGAAATCAAATTTATTTCTCTATTTTAATGGATACCCTTAAGATCCGTTTGAATTGCAATAACATACGAGATAGAGTATTATGAGCGTAATACTTCCAATAATATTATATAAAATTTTACTTAAACCTGAGCGATAATTCTTCACGGCACAGCAGCAAGAAGTACAGCTTTCTTTATATCCTCATCTTATAAAATATCACATAAAAGGTGATTTATGATGTCGTGTAAAGTAACTCACTTACCTCTTAAAATACTGTTTTAAAGTTTATAGCGTGCTTCTTAATTAGTTTTTAATAATTATAATCTGACGATGGTAACAGCATTGAGTTAATTATATTATCAGCAGATATCATAATAGACATCTTCTGTGATATTACCTTCGTTGTTATTTCAGAAATATACTTTATCTAAAGTCCATTTAGAAATATTAATATATGACAGTGGCAACTCTGGAATGAGCTTTAGACAAGTTATCACATTGGAAATTAGTTTTGGCTGCAGCAGTTTGTTTCACGGTAAAGGACGTTTGTCAGTCAATCAATTTCAATCATTCGGTTGCAGGTCATAAAATAGATTATTATTTTAAATGGATTATAATGTCCAATCTAAATATTTATTTAAAAATTTAAAATAAAATTCATGAATAGGAAATAGTTTACAATGTTTTGTTAATGTTTCAGTGATTATTGATTAATTATAAACACAATGGGCTACTTCGCTATGTTATTGTTTATCTTGTAAAGTCGGATTAACTAAGTTAAAACAATTGGCCATGGAAATACTGAATGGACAAAATCAATTTACTCTGATTAAATCAGGAAAATATTACAATAGAAATATTTGCATGTGAGTAATATCAGTATTTTCTTAATTATTTATGAGAATTCGACAAATGCCAAATTACCTTACTTGATTAAACTCGATTTCAATGTATCTATATTGACCCAATATAAAATCGTGGTCAAGCCAATATTATGTCCTACCTGGGTTTTGTATGAACATTCGAGTACAATGGAGAATTCGCTCTAAAATACAATAAAGTATGTCCCAAAAATATATGTATCTTCTCCTTTGACATTTTTCTGTCATCCTAGACGCTTCAGCGCAGCAGGTCAATTCTTTGCGTAGTGTTGGAAATTTCCTCTAGTATCTCCGCTCTATCTCCAATAATGTTATTAAATGACTTGGCAAATATGATTTTTGGGTCGGCTACATCCTCATATGTTCTGCTTTTATTAGGATTAGGAAGATCGGGAGATATAAGTTCTTCATTATATACGCCGTCTTCCTGATCTTTTCTCAGGTTGAATACATGAGGTTTAGTAGGATTTCCATACAAGTAATTCATGAAAATATTCAAGGATTTAGAAATACTCAACAAAAATATTAGTTGAAATGTTATTAATTACATTTATTAGTGTACTTCAAATGTGTACACTCAAAATCTAAGTAATACTTAAACTAAATATAATCTACCACAGAAATCTAGCCAATATTTGTTTGACATTAACGTAAAATTTTCTGAACCATTACACAGAAAACATTGCAGTAAAAGGCATTTGGAAACAAATGATAATAACTCGAAGAATACCGATCAAATGTCTCGCCCACTCCCACACTATTTAATTTGACATTTCATTGTGTTGCATTAATTCCAATGAAGCGTCGTGCCAGCAGCGCCCATTATAAATTAGGTGGAGGTCATGATAAAATAAACCCTGATTACTGATAAAAATGGGAAAACAGCTACATTAGTCCGGGTGGTTCAATGAAAAATTATCCTCGATATAACACAAAGCAATATCAAAGTTTAAGTTTTAACGTGAAATTTACGTAATAAAAAATCAAAAGATCAAACGAACTTACCTTAAGTGAAGTTCGATCTTGATTATATGTAGCACCTTGCGTGCAGTTCATTATGTAGTACCCCTCGTTCGGTGTTAGAACGCGCCACACAATTTAAAGCTATAACAATAAAATCTTCTACCGGTCACCATTACTATGACTACCCTAATCGATCCTAACGTCATTTCTTTAAAGCTAATTGTCGCAACTTTATTTGGGATAATTGTAAGCATATTATATTATAATATCATTGGGTGTGGTGGGACTGATCTTCACGCAAGGTGCTACATATAATCAAGATCGAACTTCACTTAAGGTAAGTTCGTTTGATCTTTTGATTATATTTGCACGTTGCCTTCAGATCATTATGTAGATGTTTAGAGGTTGCGACAATTTTGGTAGGTAATATAACAGATATATTTATAACTGTTTAATCTAAAAAAGACAATTTGTAATTGTATATACCTTTGTTTCATAAAAGCATATAGATAACAGTATTTCTATACAACACAACCACATCCTAACTAGGTCCCATAAAAGTAACAGTGCTTGGCTAATCAGCCGTGCTTCTTAAAACATTCCATCTAACTCCTTTGCGAGCTGCAGCTAAAGTTGAGGCATACTGTGCATCTTAAATAACTCCGATTTAATCCTACTTTCTCCCAAAGTGGTTCAAATCCATCGTAAGATGAAATGGTTTTTTAGTAGTCACAAACAATTTAGATTCTGATCTCTGATGTTAATTGTCCTTGAATAACAATCGAAGGCAGTTGATACACAAATCTAGACAAAATAGGTACAGGCTGTAATTTATTATTACCCGATGTCTTTATGCGATTCGATATTCTGTTTTCAACACCATTGGTTGTCTTATTAATATTTCAATGTTAATTAAGACTAAGAATTTGTACCCCATGATCGGTTACTAACATAGCATAGCAAGGTTCTTAGTTAACTGTTCCATTAAAATCCTTTCATTTGGAAACATGGAACCCAAACAATTACTTAATAACAATTGAAAAATCGTATGAGTCGAAGATTTCCTAAACCTGGTGAAACTAGCGACAATGATGATCGTGCATTCTTCAGACTCGTAAGACACTAGATGAATAAGTAGAGAGGTTAAGAATGATAATGTTATTCAAACCGAAATCTCCAACGCACGTTTAAATCGCCTTCACAAAATAACTTTTAAGACTACATTTATATTTTCTCCAAATTAAATTTGAAATAAAAACTACTAAGAGCGCAGTAATTGCAGTCAGGTATTTCATAGCCTTACTGACAGTTTTCCTGCCACCAGGAAAAAACTGCACCACAATAAACGCGGGTTTCTGTCCAGAGAAAATAACATATCATTGGGATAATATATTAAGGATTCGCCTAATGATTTATAACTCGAATACCAAGGCTGAGAGATCCAATTAAAAACAAAATACATTCTCAGCTTGTTCGTTCATGATTTTCCGTAAAACCTTCAAAATAATAAAAAAATAGTGTCAAAGCATAAAAAATAGATTGATGCCCATTCGCTGTAAACGCATCAACTGCAAAAACTTCAGGTGAATCCAAGATATGAACCTTTTGCATCTTTTATTATTTTTCGAAGCAAAAAGATCAATATCAAATCCTCCGAAATGTTTTTAACGTCTATAAAGACAAAATCGTATAACTGGTATTCAGTATCCTGAGATGGACGCCGCAATTCTAAATCGGCCTATTTATTATCAGAAAACTTAATATACGAAACAAAAAAAAAACAAATTTTCCTGATCTCACACCCATGCTATATTTCCTTGGCAAGTTCATTCAACTTGATTTTCAATAATATTTCAAAGTTTGCTAAATCAATTGCAAAGCACTTTAAAGCAAAAAATGCTGGCAATAGTTACAAATAATTTTTGTGATTACTTTTATTATCCACGTTCCAAAAGCCATGAAACTTCTTTTCTCCCTAAACTACCTTCAAGCCGCTAGAAAATACACCCAAAAAAAAAATTCCCCGAGTGAATATTATAATTTTATTGAGCAACTGGCTCCAATAATGTTTTCCTTCAACCAACCAAGGTCTTTATAAAGATCTCTGCGAATTGATATTCGTCATAATTATTATTGGCATCTAAAAGGACAAGGTATTTTGCACGGCCAAATTTTTTGTGTAAATCCATCCACAATTCACCACAGGATATACAGAACTAACAGGTCAACAAATTGTGCCTATTCTCGTATTTTACAATGTTTCTCAATTGGCAGCTGCAAGAACATTGAAGACGTATTAAAAATATATTGCAGGTGAGAAGGAATTAATTGCCTCTTTCATTCATTGATTATGAAGCCTAAATGCTTTAGTAATGAGCAAGTCTCCGAAACATTTCTATTACAATCCGAACCTTACAAGGGAATAAAAATCTTCTAGATATATCACGGATAAAAAGCCCTTTAGCTCTCAGTTGGGAAACCACCGGCTTCATCAACTTGGTGAACACTAAAGGTAAACAGCAAGATTCAAACAAAAGAATTGGAACCTTAAAAAACTTCTATCATTCGGGTGGACCGATATTAGGTGATAAGCATTTTTCATGTCAATACTTGGGAAAATTTTTTGATATTAACTTTGAAGCCGTGGATTGGTCTTCTAGCTTGAAACGATTTGTTAAGACGAATCTATTTAAAAATTCTAAATTTAATATCAAGCGTTTTGAACTGTCAGATTTCTGAACTGAGAAGATACAATTTGGCCTTTACAAAGAATATAACTTACAATAGCACCCATGATTTTCTTAACCGCCTCTTAAGTCACCCAAGTAACCCTCGGAAAGTCCTGTAGGATTTTGTATTAGGTAGAGAGAGACGAGGCTCTACAATGTAGAGTCTCAACCACATCTAAAACATCCTGCATTGGTAATCGAAGGGACTCTCTATAACGCACCCAATAAATTGCGGTGGTAAAACGGTTTAAGGAACTTTGTGTCCCCCCTAACATAATTTAGAATGTTATTTTTCTCCATGCTGTTGGATTTGTACTTATTTCTGTAACGGTTGGCCTGCTATTGGTTGCATTGATGCTGGTAGGGATAATTCTGATAATGTCTGTCAGGTCCCTGTAATATCGACGACTTAGACCCCCAAAATTTAAAAATTCGAAGCATTGCGTGATCCCTTCACTTTCAAAGTTGCAGTACTCTGCAAATCCTAACCTGACTTCTTTAGTGCTTTGGCCTCCTTCAACCGTTCATCGAAATTTGCACCAAATAACCAACCGTCCAAGTAAACCTCTGAAAAATATTTTTAAAACTCTTATTAAAGTATTAGGTAAAGAGAATATTAGATAACAATATTGTATTTATATTCATTTGGAACTGTAGACATTGGTATTCTGGGGCAATTGTTGAGGTTTGCCTTTGATACTACATTTTTATCTTGACATATTTTGACCATTTCCTTATTTCTATTTATTTTTTAGAATTTGGCGTGATTGCCAGAAATAAGTTTAATGAATATTATTAACTATCCGTCACAAATAAACTGCAAACAATATCTTATTAAAGTCAGTTGACACTACAGCACATCGTGACTTTGACTTCTCAAAATATAAATGAGCCAAAAGCTTTCTGCTGTCACTGAGGGCCTATTAAAATTTTATTTATCAAAATTTTTATTATTATTATTGGCCTTACAACCTAATTGTTTTGGCCACGATTATCTACTTATTGGTAGATATTCCTTGTGATTGCTTTGCGTGCATCCACATCAAGACCATATTTAAGAATCACCTCCCACCTTTTTGAAGTTTCACAGTGAATTTCCTCGTCAACGGTTGAATAATTTATCCCAAAATCTCCAAAATTTCTGGGTTTAGATCTGTCGGAAAAGCTTTAGCCTCCACATGGCGAGAAACTTCCTCGGGTTGATATGGAAAATGATTTCAACATATAGACAACTGGTCCAATAACAATCTGTAAATCCAAATGGATTTTAGGAAGTGGAACTTCCACATTCCTATTTAAACGAACGACAAGTCCACCGGACTTGTCTATGAAATGGACCCCATTTCATACGTTTTGACTATTTCACATATCAACAGAATGGAACCTCCATTCTTATACATTTGTGAGATTGGCGCACCTACGAGTCTGCACCAACCATAATTACTCATCAGGAAGATCTTCATTTTCTAAATAAATATTTAGGTTATATATTCTAACTTACCTTCTGGATCATATATTGTCTTGATCCTGACCGGGGACCTGAATCGAGAATATTCAGGTGTCGAATATCTCGTATAGTAGTAGTCAAGTGCAAGACCTTCGAAGTGAGACGGTACGGCTCGAGCCAGAGCTGTCAATGTCTCACGCAACAACTCTTTCCAGAGCACGCACCTGTTTGTCCAAACTATCATAAGATGAAGAACTCCCCCCCGTATGTTTATGGCGGTGGCTCCCCATCTTTTCGCAAAATTTTCTAAATTTTTGTATCGAACTTGTGTCGCGTTTGACACACAACGAAAGAATGACGTTAGGACCGATTAGGGTAGTCATAGTAATGGTGACCGGTAGAAGATTTTATTGTTATAGCTTTAAATTGTGTGGCGCGTTCTAACACCGAACGAGGGGTACTACATAATGATCTGAAGGCAAGGTGCAAATATAATATACAATAATAATTATAATAAATTATGTTCTGACTACTAACTTTACAGGTAACAGGTATTTAAAGAAATTAAATGGTCATATTTTATGAATTTAATGTATCAAAATTATCGAATTAATTAATATTTTTATTTTATTCTTAGCAAAATCAAGTTCTGAAATATTGTAAGTTGTCATCTACAAAACAAAACGAGTAATCAACATTGTGAAACTTAATACTTAGGAAAACTTAAAAACTAATTAGTAGAGGAATGAACAACATCAGTCTTACTTAAACGTTCACTATACATTTTTCACGTAATTATTAATTCCATGAAAAAAATGTTAATGCTTTCGTTCGCGGTAGACACAGGATTATCTCTATCTATTCTAAACATGCGATGCGTTCGAGGTCTTGCGACTTATCCTAATCGGCTAATAAGAACTATTCCCAAAATGCGGTACTTTCGTCACGCTAGTGTTAATCTAACAAAGATAACGTGATGAAGCATTCAACATTTTCATGGCGCGGTCAAAAGTTGTCAAAAGTGTATCATGAATCATGCGACGATTTTGCTCTTTTTATATAGTAACTACAGTTTATTTTCGCTGCTACGCACTATCAAGAAATGACACAAAAAAGTAATGGATGATGTCTCAACTAGATTTACTGATAGCGAAGCCAGCAGGACAAGGAGAATTATAATCATCAGTAAATCAATCATATCAGACGTTAGTAGGCATGCATCAATCTAGTTCACGCGTGAGAAATCACATATATGTGTTTCATTGTACAGTAATATCTAATTGTTATCTGTTAATGCAAATTGAAGTTAAATACTGCGTAAGAGATAAAGCTAAATTGTGTGCAAAATTTGGATTCAAAGAATATTTATCTATACACAGGTAGACGTAAAATAGGTATAAAAATAATTGTAGAGCATTCTGAAAAATTTAAATGTTACATTTTCTGCTCACTCCATCCAATATGTAATAAAAATGAATCCCATAATATCGTTGCAATTTTTTTCAACCTTATTAAGGAACTCCTAATCTGTATCAGTGAGAAATACTGTACTGCATAAGCAGCTTTCACCCATTAGCCCTTAAAATATTCAGAATTTATTTATTTAAATAGGACTAAACAGCTGAAGTGAAATGTGTTTGCTTATATGAAGATCTTTCAGATTTATCCATTTCCAATGCACCTCGTACTGACCTTATGAACGATAGACAATATTCTCCAGCAAGCCATTTTATTATCCTAGTGTGAGCACTTTGTTTTTAGAGGTAAGCAATTTATCACTTTAATGATTTTTTAGAAAAAGATTAATGAATAATGTTTTGAACTGGAGATAAAATCATTTGCGAAAAATCAAGTTGCGTGAGTTGAGAAATGTATATAAACTTCCTTGCGAACACAGAATGCTGAGATTTTCCTATCAAATATTTAATAAACCAAGAATTTCAATTAATAAATATGTTCAATATTGTCGAAGGTCTTACTGAAGTCGGCAGTTCAATTATTCAATGGTTCACTGAGACATTTGGCGTAAACATTAGTAGATAGGCTATGGGCGTACGGGGTCAAAATCCCATGTTATTTCTTATGGAGGTTCATTTTGCACATTTTTGTTCCCATTTACCCCCTCCACTCCCACCTGCTGAAGACCTGGAGGACAAGCATGGCGCCAGTGACATCACTGTCTGGAATCTACTTCACAGGCCGAAACTCTGGCAGGGCCCCTCTAACCTACGCCGCCAAAGGTTTACCGGGGGAACTTTTTCTTTGACATATGCCGACAAAGGTGCGCCCCGGATAATATTGCTGTGACACGCAAAAATCAAAAGGGCGGGGGGAATGTGAATTTAATAATAATAATAGTAATAATAATAATTGGACAATAATAATAATAATAATAATAACCTGCATCTCACTGCTGCTAGAAAAAAAAACATGGCGGTGCAGTAGGTATGAGAAAAAAACATGGCTGCGTAGCAGGTATGAGAAAAAAAACAATTTCCGGTCTTCTGAAATACATGATGTGGGGTATCAAATGAATCATCTCAATGTCTAGAGTACTAATTTAACAAAATTTTCATTCTAAGTGTGAAAAAGGGGGTTTGGGGCTTGATAATTGAATTTAAAGTATATAGATATGTTCCCCAACTCGAAACATGCTAGAATCCGTCATAAAATAACAACTTCCGGTCTCTACTTCCGGTCTTCTGAAATACATGATGTGGGGTATCAAATGAATCATCTCAATGTCTAGAGTACTAATTTAACAAAATTTTCATTCTAAATGTGAAAAAGGGGCTTTGGGGCTTGATAATTGAATTTAAAGTATATAGATATGTTCCCCAACTCGAAACATGCTAGAATCCGTCATAAAATAACAACTTCCGGTCTCTACTTCCGGTCTTCTGAAATACATGGTGTGGGGTATCAAATGAATCATCTCAATGTCTAGAGTACTAATTTAACAAAATTTTCATTCTAAAATGTGAAAAAGGGGCTTTGGGGCTTGATAATAGAATTTAAAGTATATAGATATGTTCTCCAACTCGAAACATGCTAGAATCCATCATAAAATAACAACTTACACTAATGAAGCTCAAAGATGGCGTCAGATGTTGAAACTGCAGGCAATTAAGCTTTCAATATATATTTCAAAAATGAGTAGTACTGTTTATTATTTCTAACGAATTTCTAATAAGTTTTGATTATTGTCAGACAGCAAAACGTTCGTGTACAAAAAATAAATTATTTCTAATTTGAACTGATGACTTTTTGGTTTCTCGCGCTGGACAGTCAACAATTTAGATGCTCGTGCGTATATACCTGGCTCTTTTTGTAGTGACAGCCCCTTTTGTACGGAGGTCTAACGGACACCTAGAGACGGTACTTGACCCCATGCAGAGGTGCGATTGACGAGCCGAACTGTCGACTTTTTATACCACTCAATCAGAGACGGTAACCAGTGCGTGAAATATAATCATAAAGAACATCAGCCAAACTATCAACTCAAATAGTTCATGTTTTTTAGGAAAATTTAAATTATTTTAAACTGCTGAAGTTTTTAACCCGATAGACCACCTACCATGGTATGAACCATCGAATCGGAACTATGCCATCAGAGTGCCAAGGGTAAAGCTTCTAGCAATAAAAAATAATAGATTTTGCCAAAATTTTTAAGAATATTGCTTCTGCGTACAAAAACGACAACGTATTGAATATTTCATTAGATGCATACATTATAATTCGCAAATATAAAAAAAAAAATAATATAGTACGTAAAGCTCATTGGTAATATTTTTGTTTTAAATACGTTGAAGACGGGATTACTTACCCCAATATACTTACCAACTCCTTGTAGAAAGATAGTAAGAGGAATTTGTATTGACGGAAGAAAAATCTGCAATCAAAATATCATTCTTAAACTTCATTCATGTCCTGTCTACTCGCATAATCGATATTAATAGTCGTTGCTTTATTATAAAATTAGCTAGAAAGTATATATTGCATACCTAGTATGTATAATAAATAATAACCGGTCAACCTTCCATATCATGGCCCCCCGCTACAGACTGCAGGTAGTTAGCTTTCTGTGCTGCGGGCGCGCTACTTATTCTTTTACCGAAATTCAAAAAAACAAGAACAACCACCCAGAGAGACGCACTTAATGTTAGTGGCGCGATTTCTGGAACACAAGGGCATATATTGAGCGCGTAGACGACAGAGTCTTAGAAAATAAACAGGTTAAGACAGGCAGTAGACATCGATGCGTTATCCGCTGTTGCCATAAAATATGAAATAAAATCTAAATTATTTTAATAATAATAATTAACGTCAACATAACATGTCGTGTGCCTACAGAATAAATATAAAGTGGTATTTCTTTTTATTTTTGTATGTGTAATGTGTATAGGTACCTATTTTTATTTCTAATCTCCTGTGAATATTTATATTAATGTTTTTCAATTTCATTATTTTTTGTATTTTTAATTTTCCTGAACAAATGATTTTAATCAAAAACTAAACCGAAAAAATTAGTACTACTAACCTGATGTAAGTACCCTACCTATATTAAAATAGTAAGAACATCTCCGCATATAACTCAAGACATGTAACAAGAAAATAGAAATGTAATTACCAAAGTAACATTTTCCACAAGTCTAGTTAAAGGCCGCAGATAATGCAAAAGAAAGAAAGAACCAATCCTAAAACTTTTAGAAATAATATTTTTAATAGTATCGAGTATTAAAACATAAATGTATTATTTTAAAAAGGTACCTAGAAAACCAATGTATACCAATGGCTTTTAGCATAGATCTTAGACCTATGAAAATAGGTCCTATAATCAAGAGAGGTGAGAGGGGCATGCCAAGGGCTGTCCGTTAAGATTTTTATTATGAGTTATGAGGGTGGAGCTATGAAATTTTAAATATGTCCGACATGTAAACAGCTATAGTCGTAATTAGATGTGAGTATGTCATACCTGTAGTCTATTGCTATAAAAAATTATTTAATTAATTAAATACTGATTAAATCGTTATTCCATATTAGCAGATAAAATTCCTTATATTGGCGTGTCGAAATGTAATTTCTATTTCCTGTAGTACCTAACACGTCCGAAAAAAATGCATAAGCAGACAGTAAATTTGAATTTTTAGGCGATGCGCTTTGAATTGAACGGGCGATGAGGATGACGTAATTGCTTTTTATTTATTACAATTGAACATATGATAAAATGAAGTTCTTGTAGTAGGTACACCATACCTGTATACTAGTCTATTGTTATAAGAATTAGGTATTGAATTATTTAATTACCAAATAAAATTGTTTATTATATGGCATATTAGTAGATAAACTCTGTATGAAATATCTACATGTCGGAGAGATACTTAATTTTCAGAAACCAGCAACTTGCACCTAGTATAAATAAAACAATATATCTAAAATGCATTTGATGGGTTTTAATGCTATAGAGGAGATTTAGAGGGTAATAAAAGGCATTCATCAATCAATTTGATGTAAAATGCTTCTTCTGATGGTAATTATATGCAATAATAGATGATTGTTTTATCAAGCAATGGATGATTCTAATATATTATTTTTAAGTATTTAATAAAATTAACGGTAGGTAGTTATTTTTAAGCGTTCAATTGTAAAGTAATAGATCGTTTTTTGATATATTAGATGGATAGGCATCGTCTTTTCAAAAGAATGTTCCTCAAGAATCATGAAATCAAGGTATATTTATACCCCTTTTTATCACGCGTCGGTTTTTAGGAAGGTAGACGGCATAAGAATTGATAAAAAATAATATACTGAGGGTCTTTATACAAGCACAATTCATGAAGTTTTAATAGAAATATTATATCAAACGCTATAACTATAGATTCTCTGAATTTTAATGTATAAACATACTATATACGAGGCGCCATACGAGGGTAATTAGCGTACTAAGATATGCCTTATGCACACGCTTTGTTTACAAAACTAGTTGATGTGGAGATCTATCTATATAAATAATAATAATACATAGTTCTCCTGGGCCATCAGATCAAAGTGATGTATGTCATCGAGTTCTCAGTGCATGTTGAAACGGGAACCGTCTTGAAGGATAATGGAAAACGAACCAAATATCCTCGAACACGAGATCCAAAGTGTTATACCCAGGCTACTCAGTCAAGATGGATGTTCTAATATTCGTGGTACTCAAAGGTATAAAACCAGCACGCCGTTCTACGCATTGAAAGTGAGGCTAGTACATCAAAACATCAACAGAGCGGATGGCAAGCCAAATACAGAAAGCAATCAACCTGGAGAGTCTACCTCTGTTAGCTTATAGGTACACCACTCTGGCATCTACAGCCACTAACCCTGCGAGGTGGGGAGAGGTAGATTATTCACGGATGTTGTCTCCGTAAGGAGTCTGAGCCCATGAGGAGACTGTCCAGCATAGAGGAACCGGAGAAAAATAATAATTTAAATATATAAATACATATTTTCGTTCGCAGCAAAAATAGCATGTTATAGTGTTTCAAGATCTTCATTCAAGCGTTATTAACTTAATATTATTAATAAATAAAAATCAGATATTAATTAAATACATATCATTTAAGTATGTAATATATTATGCCAGAACAATAGCTTAAATGCCTACTGGAAATCATAATTTTTTGATGTAATAAAGTACATTTCATGAGTGCATAGTATAAATACAGACTTGAACAGCAGAACAGTATAAAATATCGAGAAATTTTTACTAATACACTGCATTCCTCAAAAATATGTTAAATATGAAAAAGAAAACGGTGGTGATCTAATTTACATATATTGTAATAATAAACAATTTCAATATACACCATTGAAGCATGCGTAGCAGTTTTTTATTTCTCAAAGAAATTGGCACATGCCTAGTAAAAATCTTAGTAGAACCGACTTAGGCATTAATGTGGTTAAGATATATACATCTCTCTTCTTATTTTTCGCTGAATAATTTGACTTATTGTTTATAATTAAACGTCGATTCTCTTAAGATTTGAAACCATTAAATAACTTTCAAAATAATGTTTCCAATTGTATTTCACAGAAGGGTAGATACCCATGGAAGACAAGTACCTATAAACTATTCATTTAAATAAAGTACGTAACAAATATTGTGATTCCCGAGCATGAGCTCCAAGTACTATACTTAGACTACTACATCAGAATGTCACTCTTAATAATCGAGGTACTCGCAGAGCTGATGCAGTTCTACATATTGAATACCATCCTAACCGATCAAACATCGTCAGAGTGGATTGTAAGTCAAATGCAGAAAGCGGTCAACCGGGGAGATCCTCCCCTGTTAACTTAGAGGTACACGACTCTGGTATCTACAGACACTAACCCTTCAAGATTTAGGACGGCGGTTGTAGATTATCCACGGGGGTTCTTTCCGTAAGGTGACTATGCTCAAGAGGAGATCGTCCAGCATCAAGAAACCAGAGAGAGATAATAATAATTTAAATAAATATAAATACATATGTAATTTCTTTCGCAGCGGAAAAAAAAAAAACACCATGTAATAGTGTTTCAAGATTTCCATTCAAACGTTATTAAATTAAGAGGGTGCCTCGATTTAAAAAAAATAATGTTAAGGACGATAAAAGCTTATAGAAAGCCGGTCATAAGCTGACAGAAATCAATTCATAGGATGATAAAACTGACCAAATCTGATAGATATCGGCTCATAAGATGATAAAAAGCTGATAGAGGTGATAAGAAAGTCGGTCATAAATTGATAGAAATATGTTCATAAGATGATGAAAAGTCTATAAAAATGGGTAAACGTCGTTAGAAAGCGGCTTGTAAGAAGATAAAACTTGTAAAAGAGGATAGAAAGCAATCCAGAAGATGATAGAAAGTTGATAGAACTCGACTCAAGCCGATAAAAAACGTCTATAGGAAGGCATTTTACGATAGGTTAGATTGGACGCGTCCAGGAAGACATTTTACGATAGGTTAGACTGGACGCGTCCAATCTAACCTATCGTAAAATGTCTTCCTATAGACGTTTTTATCGTCATATGAGTCGAATTCTATCAACTTTCTATCAGCTTATGGACAGCTTTCTATTCTCTGTTACAAGTTTTATCCTCTTACAAGCCTCTTTCTGTCAACTTTTTTTCTGTTTTATAGGATTCTTATCATCTTATGAACATTTTTTTTTTCTATCAGTCTGCGTCCGACTCTATCAGATTTATCAAATTTTTTTCATCTTATGATTCGGTTTCTATAGGTTAATGATGATTTTTCTATCCGCTTTTATACGTTTTATCTTCTTATGAAAGGCTTTCTATCGACTTATCCATTTTATAGACTTTTCATCATCTTATGAACATATTTCTATCAATTTATGACAAACTTGCTATCAGCTCTACCAGCTTTTTATCATCTTATGAGCCGATCTCTATCAGTCTTCCTATCAGACCTATCGTAAAATGCCTTCCTATAGACGTTTTTTATCGGCTTGAGTCGAGTTCTATCAACTTTCTATCATCTTCTGGATTGCTTTCTATCCTCTTTTACAAGTTTTATCTTCTTACAAGCCGCTTTCTAACGACGTTTACCCATTTTTATAGACTTTTCATCATCTTATGAACATATTTCTATCAATTTATGACCGACTTTCTTATCACCTCTATCAGCTTTTTATCATCTTATGAGCCGATATCTATCAGATTTGGTCAGTTTTATCATCCTATGAATTGATTTCTGTCAGCTTATGACCGGCTTTCTATAAGCTTTTATCGTCCTTAACATTATTTTTTTTAAATCGAGGCACCCTCTTAATTTAATAACGTTTGAATGGAAATCTTGAAACACTATTACATGGTGTTTTTTTTTTCCGCTGCGAAAGAAATTACATATGTATTTATATTTATTTAAATTATTATTATCTCTCTCTGGTTTCTTGATGCTGGACGATCTCCTCTTGAGCATAGTCACCTTACGGAAAGAACCCCCGTGGATAATCTACAACCGCCGTCCTAAATCTTGAAGGGTTAGTGTCTGTAGATACCAGAGTCGTGTACCTCTAAGTTAACAGGGGAGGATCTCCCCGGTTGACCGCTTTCTGCATTTGACTTACAATCCACTCTGACGATGTTTGATCGGTTAGGATGGTATTCAATATGTAGAACTGCATCAGCTCTGCGAGTACCTCGATTATTAAGAGTGACATTCTGATGTAGTAGTCTAAGTATAGTACTTGGAGCTCATGCTCGGGAATCACAATATTTGTTACGTACTTTATTTAAATGAATAGTTTATAGGTACTTGTCTTCCATGGGTATCTACCCTTCTGTGAAATACAATTGGAAACATTATTTTGAAAGTTATTTAATGGTTTCAAATCTTAAGAGAATCGACGTTTAATTATAAACAATAAGTCAAATTATTCAGCGAAAAATAAGAAGAGAGATGTATATATCTTAACCACATTAATGCCTAAGTCGGTTCTACTAAGATTTTTACTAGGCATGTGCCAATTTCTTTGAGAAATAAAAAACTGCTACGCATGCTTCAATGGTGTATATTGAAATTGTTTATTATTACAATATATGTAAATTAGATCACCACCGTTTTCTTTTTCATATTTAACATATTTTTGAGGAATGCAGTGTATTAGTAAAAATTTCTCGATATTTTATACTGTTCTGCTGTTCAAGTCTGTATTTATACTATGCACTCATGAAATGTACTTTATTACATCAAAAAATTATGATTTCCAGTAGGCATTTAAGCTATTGTTCTGGCATAATATATTACATACTTAAATGATATGTATTTAATTAATATCTGATTTTTATTTATTAATAATATTAAGTTAATAACGCTTGAATGAAGATCTTGAAACACTATAACATGCTATTTTTGCTGCGAACGAAAATATGTATTTATATATTTAAATTATTATTTTTCTCCGGTTCCTCTATGCTGGACAGTCTCCTCATGGGCTCAGACTCCTTACGGAGACAACATCCGTGAATAATCTACCTCTCCCCACCTCGCAGGGTTAGTGGCTGTAGATGCCAGAGTGGTGTACCTATAAGCTAACAGAGGTAGACTCTCCAGGTTGATTGCTTTCTGTATTTGGCTTGCCATCCGCTCTGTTGATGTTTTGATGTACTAGCCTCACTTTCAATGCGTAGAACGGCGTGCTGGTTTTATACCTTTGAGTACCACGAATATTAGAACATCCATCTTGACTGAGTAGCCTGGGTATAACACTTTGGATCTCGTGTTCGAGGATATTTGGTTCGTTTTCCATTATCCTTCAAGACGGTTCCCGTTTCAACATGCACTGAGAACTCGATGACATACATCACTTTGATCTGATGGCCCAGGAGAACTATGTATTATTATTATTTATATAGATAGATCTCCACATCAACTAGTTTTGTAAACAAAGCGTGTGCATAAGGCATATCTTAGTACGCTAATTACCCTCGTATGGCGCCTCGTATATAGTATGTTTATACATTAAAATTCAGAGAATCTATAGTTATAGCGTTTGATATAATATTTCTATTAAAACTTCATGAATTGTGCTTGTATAAAGACCCTCAGTATATTATTTTTTATCAATTCTTATGCCGTCTACCTTCCTAAAAACCGACGCGTGATAAAAAGGGGTATAAATATACCTTGATTTCATGATTCTTGAGGAACATTCTTTTGAAAAGACGATGCCTATCCATACTTTATTTAAATGAATAGTTTATACTCATCTTCGTCAGATATCTTGCCTTCTATGAAGTACAGTCGAAAAAATAATTTTGGAAGTTATTTGATGGCTCTAGACTTTAGGAGCTCTTCATATAATTATAAATTATTTGCATATCTAGTAGATCTAAAATTAATATTACATTCGTATACGAGCTGTGGCGAAATCTTATTAAATTCGTTGAAATTTTATATGACGTCAGATTAATTATTTAATTAGTATTAACGTGTTTATTGTAATATTGTGATACATCTGAGTATTTCGCGAATTATAAACTAAAAATATACATTTAATATAGAAAAATTGATTTATTGCATACAATTGAACTCTTAAGAATATCTCAGAACGCATAATTGATTGATAAGTGACCATATTTTTTATGACTTAATCGGTAATTAAATAATTGAAATAATGTATTAGAACCTGCTATTGATTGATAAAACAGTCATCTATTATTGCACATAATTAACATCTAATTATACTACATGTACATGTAATTGTTATCATGGGGTTATCAAAAAATTTTCATACGAGAGTCAGTGGACATGTAATAGAACTCGTTATGTCTATTATAATTCATATTTCTTTATTCATTTTAATTATAATTTTTTACATAAAAAGAGGATATATATAATAACTTGTGATATAATGCATAATTTCTGGATTTATTATTTCGGCACAGCGTAAAATTCTCATTTGAAGTCTTATTCGATCAGTCACTTCTTGCATCCAATCACTTTTCAAGCATTCCCGTAAGCATATGCCTAGTATTATAAATAATATAGGTATTTTAAGTGTTTCCTCCTCATCGAAATGAATCATCTTTCGCTTGTTAGATGTGGACATTTTTCAACTTATGTAAAAAAAACTTGTATGAATGTCTTCTTTCAATTTTTGTAAATTACGTACAAAATTCATATAGCTTCTGGCATCTTAATAGAGTAGTCTGGGAATATCACTTGGTCCTCGTGTTCGAGAATCACAGTATTCGGCTCGTTTTCCATCGTTCTTCAAGAAGATTTCTGTTTCAACATGCTCGGAGAACTCGATGACATTCATCACCTTGGTCTGATGGTCTAGGATAATTATGTATTATTGCTATTTAGATAGATAGATCTTCACATCAACTAGTTTTGTAAATAAAGCATGCTAAATGTCTTCGTATAGCGCCTCGTATATAGTATTTTTATACATTAAAACTAGTTACAATGTTCGTGAATTGTGCTTGTATAAAACCCCTCCGTATATATTATGTCTATCAAATTTTATGTACTTCACACCATCTAAAACCCGATTATGATAAAAAAAAAGGTGTAATATATCTACTTACTACTACAGATACCTTTAATATTAATTACCTACTTCTTTTTTTTTTTTTTTTTTTTTTTTTTTTTTGATACACTAATCACTGATTGTTCAGATATTACGTCAAATTAGATCGCAGTCGTATATAGGTCATGGTGCAACCTTGCATAGTATGCAAAAATTTGAGGAATGTCACACGTCGGTTCACAAGTCTGTGTTTATTTTTTAATGAGTGCCCATTATAGGCATTTCATACAGATGATTCTTTCGTTATCGTTTAGCAATTAAAGCATCTAAACTATATTAGAACAAGTCATTGATTGATAAGCAGTCATATTTTCTTATAATAATTCAGGTATTCAATTATTCGCATATTATGTACCTAGTAGAGCTAAAATTTAATATTGCGGTCATGCATGGATCGTTGTGAAATCTACCTGTTTGAATTCGTCTAAATATGACGTCAGCTTAAATTATTGGGCTAGTTTCAACTTGCTTACATCGTGATGTGTACATCTGAGTATTTCATGCATTATGAATTACAAATACATTTAACATCTAATATATCAAAAAACGATCTATTACTTTACAATTGAACGCTTAAAAATAACTACCTACCGTTAATTTTATTAAATACTTAAAAATAATATATTAGAATCATCCATTGCTTGATAAAACAATCATCTATTATTGCATATAATTACCATCAGAAGAAGCATTTTACATCAAATTGATTGATGAATGCCTTTTATTACCCTCTAAATCTCCTCTATAGCATTAAAACCCATCAAATGCATTTTAGATATATTGTTTTATTTATACTAGGTGCAAGTTGCTGGTTTCTGAAAATTAAGTATCTCTCCGACATGTAGATATTTCATACAGAGTTTATCTACTAATATGCCATATAATAAACAATTTTATTTGGTAATTAAATAATTCAATACCTAATTCTTATAACAATAGACTAGTATACAGGTATGGTGTACCTACTACAAGAACTTCATTTTATCATATGTTCAATTGTAATAAATAAAAAGCAATTACGTCATCCTCATCGCCCGTTCAATTCAAAGCGCATCGCCTAAAAATTCAAATTTACTGTCTGCTTATGCATTTTTTTCGGACGTGTTAGGTACTACAGGAAATAGAAATTACATTTCGACACGCCAATATAAGGAATTTTATCTGCTAATATGGAATAACGATTTAATCAGTATTTAATTAATTAAATAATTTTTTATAGCAATAGACTACAGGTATGACATACTCACATCTAATTACGACTATAGCTGTTTACATGTCGGACATATTTAAAATTTCATAGCTCCACCCTCATAACTCATAATAAAAATCTTAACGGACAGCCCTTGGCATGCCCCTCTCACCTCTCTTGATTATAGGACCTATTTTCATAGGTCTAAGATCTATGCTAAAAGCCATTGGTATACATTGGTTTTCTAGGTACCTTTTTAAAATAATACATTTATGTTTTAATACTCGATACTATTAAAAATATTATTTCTAAAAGTTTTAGGATTGGTTCTTTCTTTCTTTTGCATTATCTGCGGCCTTTAACTAGACTTGTGGAAAATGTTACTTTGGTAATTACATTTCTATTTTCTTGTTACATGTCTTGAGTTATATGCGGAGATGTTCTTACTATTTTAATATAGGTAGGGTACTTACATCAGGTTAGTAGTACTAATTTTTTCGGTTTAGTTTTTGATTAAAATCATTTGTTCAGGAAAATTAAAAATACAAAAAATAATGAAATTGAAAAACATTAATATAAATATTCACAGGAGATTAGAAATAAAAATAGGTACCTATACACATTACACATACAAAAATAAAAAGAAATACCACTTTATATTTATTCTGTAGGCACACGACATGTTATGTTGACGTTAATTATTATTATTAAAATAATTTAGATTTTATTTCATATTTTATGGCAACAGCGGATAACGCATCGATGTCTACTGCCTGTCTTAACCTGTTTATTTTCTAAGACTCTGTCGTCTACGCGCTCAATATATGCCCTTGTGTTCCAGAAATCGCGCCACTAACATTAAGTGCGTCTCTCTGGGTGGTTGTTCTTGTTTTTTTGAATTTCGGTAAAAGAATAAGTAGCGCGCCCGCAGCACAGAAAGCTAACTACCTGCAGTCTGTAGCGGGGGGCCATGATATGGAAGGTTGACCGGTTATTATTTATTATACATACTAGGTATGCAATATATACTTTCTAGCTAATTTTATAATAAAGCAACGACTATTAATATCGATTATGCGAGTAGACAGGACATGAATGAAGTTTAAGAATGATATTTTGATTGCAGATTTTTCTTCCGTCAATACAAATTCCTCTTACTATCTTTCTACAAGGAGTTGGTAAGTATATTGGGGTAAGTAATCCCGTCTTCAACGTATTTAAAACAAAAATATTACCAATGAGCTTTACGTACTATATTATTTTTTTTTTTATATTTGCGAATTATAATGTATGCATCTAATGAAATATTCAATACGTTGTCGTTTTTGTACGCAGAAGCAATATTCTTAAAAATTTTGGCAAAATCTATTATTTTTTATTGCTAGAAGCTTTACCCTTGGCACTCTGATGGCATAGTTCCGATTCGATGGTTCATACCATGGTAGGTGGTCTATCGGGTTAAAAACTTCAGCAGTTTAAAATAATTTAAATTTTCCTAAAAAACATGAACTATTTGAGTTGATAGTTTGGCTGATGTTCTTTATGATTATATTTCACGCACTGGTTACCGTCTCTGATTGAGTGGTATAAAAAGTCGACAGTTCGGCTCGTCAATCGCACCTCTGCATGGGGTCAAGTACCGTCTCTAGGTGTCCGTTAGACCTCCGTACAAAAGGGGCTGTCACTACAAAAAGAGCCAGGTATATACGCACGAGCATCTAAATTGTTGACTGTCCAGCGCGAGAAACCAAAAAGTCATCAGTTCAAATTAGAAATAATTTATTTTTTGTACACGAACGTTTTGCTGTCTGACAATAATCAAAACTTATTAGAAATTCGTTAGAAATAATAAACAGTACTACTCATTTTTGAAATATATATTGAAAGCTTAATTGCCTGCAGTTTCAACATCTGACGCCATCTTTGAGCTTCATTAGTGTAAGTTGTTATTTTATGATGGATTCTAGCATGTTTCGAGTTGGAGAACATATCTATATACTTTAAATTCTATTATCAAGCCCCAAAGCCCCTTTTTCACATTTTAGAATGAAAATTTTGTTAAATTAGTACTCTAGACATTGAGATGATTCATTTGATACCCCACACCATGTATTTCAGAAGACCGGAAGTAGAGACCGGAAGTTGTTATTTTATGACGGATTCTAGCATGTTTCGAGTTGGGGAACATATCTATATACTTTAAATTCAATTATCAAGCCCCAAAGCCCCTTTTTCACATTTAGAATGAAAATTTTGTTAAATTAGTACTCTAGACATTGAGATGATTCATTTGATACCCCACATCATGTATTTCAGAAGACCGGAAGTAGAGACCGGAAGTTGTTATTTTATGACGGATTCTAGCATGTTTCGAGTTGGGGAACATATCTATATACTTTAAATTCAATTATCAAGCCCCAAACCCCCTTTTTCACACTTAGAATGAAAATTTTGTTAAATTAGTACTCTAGACATTGAGATGATTCATTTGATACCCCACATCATGTATTTCAGAAGACCGGAAATTGTTTTTTTTCTCATACCTGCTACGCAGCCATGTTTTTTTCTCATACCTACTGCACCGCCATGTTTTTTTTTCTAGCAGCAGTGAGATGCAGGTTATTATTATTATTATTATTATTGTCCAATTATTATTATTACTATTATTATTATTAAATTCACATTCCCCCCGCCCTTTTGATTTTTGCGTGTCACAGCAATATTATCCGGGGCGCACCTTTGTCGGCATATGTCAAAGAAAAAGTTCCCCCGGTAAACCTTTGGCGGCGTAGGTTAGAGGGGCCCTGCCAGAGTTTCGGCCTGTGAAGTAGATTCCAGACAGTGATGTCACTGGCGCCATGCTTGTCCTCCAGGTCTTCAGCAGGTGGGAGTGGAGGGGGTAAATGGGAACAAAAATGTGCAAAATGAACCTCCATAAGAAATAACATGGGATTTTGACCCCGTACGCCCATAGCCTATCTACTAACATTAATTTCTCCTAAATTTTACAGGAGAAAACTTTTGGTAATAAATTTTGCTCTGTTTTTAAACGTACTCATGAACAACTTCCAGCATTTTGCTGAAAAGATAAACTGTACGGTTCGTATTATACGCTGTAATTATTGTTACTCATTGTGTATAATTTAAGGTAAACTACGTCTGGTTTTATTGTGAATTATTGGTTACTGATGAAGTTAATGTAGAACTTAGGAAGGATCGCTTTGTATACCCTAATAATTTATTCCCTTTCATTGGATTTATTCATGTGTATGTTTTTCTTTTACCTTTTACAATATAGTATTCTGAAAAATCAGGGAAAATTTTCAAATTCAATACTAAACTGGTGCACAATTGAAGTGGATATTAGGAAAATATTCTGAATATCAATATTTTTGGAATTAGATGATTAATTTTGATGAGGTTTTCTGTGATTGTTAGCAAAATTCATTGGCTTTCGTCCACCGTAAATAGATTTTTTTAAATTGTGGACGTTTCTCCTATCTACAGGGTAATTTTTTAGGCCCTTACATTTGTGTTAAAGTTTATCGTTCTCCCAAACCCTAAAAAATTTTTAAGACATATGTTCGTTATGATTTACATTCATCGTTCATTCTTTTTTGTAAACAGCGATACCAAAATCATTGAAATCGCTTAATAAACAAAAAGGTTATTAGCCAATGAAACAAGTGCAATTTAAACAGTACAGTTTTAAGAATGATAAAAAGACGCTTTGTATGATTACGTATAGCTCCTCTTCCGATGGACCGATTTTTGTCATCGGAGTCTTAAAATGTAGAGAAAGGTCCATTTTATTGCTTTTCTCTATTGGATGTGTCGCTTCGCCATTTCTTCTTAAAATAAATTATTGGCCCAAAGAAAGGGCTATTTTCAAACGAGGCCGCCATCTTGCATTTTTAAGAATCGGCTATTTTCGTCGATAGTGCATTCTTTTCTGTAAGCAACGACATCTAGCTTTAGTTAATAAACAAAAAAGTTATGGCCAAACGTAAAATTTTTTTATTCACGCGGTATGATAATTTATCGGTTTCAGGATATTAATCCTTTGTTTACATATGCAAAAGTAGGCTGGTAAATAAGTCATAACTAAAGTTGTACAGTTATATTTATTGCTTGTACGGTAATATTACAATACAGATCTGTCAATAACTGTCAACAGATGAAATAATAAATAATGAAACTATAGGGCTATTTATTAATACAAACAGACAGAAAACTCCAAACAATTTAAATGCTGAAATCCAACTGAAATGTATTTTCAGGAAATCCAAGGTCCATTTTTATGTAGCCATTGTGACATTAAAAATGTAAACATTTATGTAATATGAAAAAAGGTAACAAATTAAAACAAGCAAAATATAACTGTAACCATGGCGACAAATCAACCCATACAGACTTGACCAACTAATGAAATGAAAACGTTATTAATAAGAGAATATCAAAAGGTAATATCTATTAATAATGTCTTTATTTTCTGAAACCGATAAACTATTGAACAAATCACGGATGTTATGAATCATAACAGCCTAAAATCCTCGCTCTACGAGCTCGGATTTCAAACCGACATCTGCGGCAGTTATGATAGTCATAACATTCCTTGATATGTTAATAGCTATAATGATGTGCGTAGGTACTTAGGAGTTATAATTATTTATTCAGTAATATTTATATTTGATTTTAGATAGATAAAAAATCGATAGTCAATAATCTCCAACTACCAAATTACTTGACATCTCCTTTAATCACAAACGTATTTTTAATTTTTTATACTAACAATAATTATATTAAGTGAAGTATCTTTTGAGTATCGGCTTAATTGTTTAAATAGTGCATTTCGAGAAAGATCTCCCGTGCTAAGGACATAACATTCAAAATATGGTCGTGATAAAGCCTGATACAGATAAAAATAGGAAAGCCCTACCAGCTTATTACAATGAAGACGTGCGGTTGCGTGATATAACATTTAACATTTGATTCCCGCGGCGGATGTCGTGATAAAGGTAAAATAATTGTTAGCTCGTAAGTTACAGAGTAGAGTACTGTTTGGTCACGCCTTCTTGCACACGATCTGGTTCCCCGGAGTGCAATTTCAGGATAGCTATAAACCTCTCGCCTGAAAAACAATAATCACTAGGACAGATTTCTGATTTTGTGGATGCTTCAGTGTAGAATTATTATACTAACTAAGAATAGGATCCCTCGGGTTATGAAAAAGTTGCCTTGTCAAATGGGAGTTTCATCAAAATTGTAATTTATATCTTCTATTCCCAATTCGAATTATTTAGAAACGCTGAAATTAGGTCACTTTGGCGATTTATATATACTACTCAAACCTGAATAAGGCTATTGACTCGCCTTCGATTTTTAATGGTTTTATTTTTTGCTATCGTATTTTTATGTAGATGGATTGATGATTTTGTGTGTTTAACACCTTTTCTTGGTACAATGCTTAAGAAAACTGAATTGACACTTCTTACTACTTGTAACCAATTCCGAATCAGCTGATTCGAGCAAATCAAGCCATGGATTTAAATTTATCAATTCTGTCAGATGAAGTAGATGAATTAAGATCATCCTGATTCAGATTGTCAAGCGTGAACCCTCTCCAAAAATTTCCCATTAAATTTTATGTAGAATTTACTGTTGTTCCCTTGCGTCACTACCACCCTGTTTTTGTTTATTGTTAACAATTTGCAATAACCTATTAATCTATCTTTTCCCATATTATGATCATCTTTGTTATAATTCCCTAGCCATTATCATTCACGTTTTAAATAATACATAAGCCATGAAACAATTAAATTATAAATAATTGCATATAATAAAACGAAATAATAGTTTTGTGCACTTAAGGTAAATTTTGATTCTAACTACTATTTATTCATAATGAAACAGAGCGTTTATATTATGTAAAGTAAGGAACTTTAATGCCAAAGCGCATTTAACGTCCATGTACTTAACTCCTATTTGTTTTTGTGTAGAATAAGTAAGTTTCCTTGTAACACATATTTTAAGGTCTGCATGTTAAAGTTGTACTTTGTTTCTCGGTAACAAATAATACGAGAACTGAATCTAAGGAAATTCGAGAATAAGACCGGCGATTTTAGATTTAATTTTTGAATTTTTTTAACTTTTAAGAATATAATTATGTGAAAAATAAGCCTAGCTGATTATGCACACAATACGGTGAAGACACTTAATGTAAAAATATTAAGCAATACAGGAACAACATAATACAGGATATTTCTTACTTGCGGGAAAAAATGAAAATGATAAATAACTAATCCTATCGAGTAAATCGAAGTTACACTATGACAGAGTTTGTACCTACTGAAGGTTAAATGTTTGAGTGCTAGTGCAATAAATAAAGCTCGTAACCTGATTTCCATTTTTATACACCTGTTGCACCTGCTGTGGTGTTCCTTTTTTTGTTCAAATTTCTCCTTTTCTTGTGAGGTACGTTTCTTTCTCCAACTAAACGATTCACTAAACATTTCCAAACTTTGTAAGTTTTTGTTATGATTTAAATGAACTGATCAACAAAATAAACGTTACACGGCCAAATTTGTCCGAACTTTGGAACCAAGTAAATTTGGATTGCTGCCAGCGATTTAGTTTTTGTTTGAAGCAATCCTTTGTTTCTGAAATTCCAGCATGATCAACCACAAAAACATTTTTTTTTTAATTTTTCACTTCACATCTCCAAACGGATTTTGAATTTCCCGCTTATTTCCTTTATTTACAGGGTGATGCTAAATAATCCACGTTTTGGCCTTGCAGTGATAACTTTTTCACTCGTGAACCGATTTTCAAAATCTAGGGCTCATGTTGAAAGTAAACCTTCAGGTAAGAAGACGCGAGGATGGTAATCAAGTCAAGATAAAATGTTAAAATATAGGGTTGCATTAAAACTGACCCAAATCTGAATTACCCCTGATATTTGGTATTATGAGAGCCGTGAATTAAAGTCAACTTGCATTCGAACAAATCGTTCATTCTGAACACCTCAAGATGTTCCTGGCTTGCATGAGTTAAGGATCGTTGGTGGAGGAACCAAATTGCAACTGCATGTTTTTAAAAATGAATGAATTATTGGCGCTCTTGCTCACCTGAAATTTCTGGTAACCATTCAATGTAACGAGAATCTGAATAATCGCACTGGCGTCTGCGTCTGTCACTGATTGTCACTTTTGTTGATTGATTGATTCTTTGATTGCTGATAAGTTAGTGTCTATTCCAGTACAAAATGACATGTTTGAATAAAGACCAACTGGCCATAGTAGGCAGAATGCGTGACGAAGAATTTGGAGTTGCCGATTTTTTCAACACTACGAGGCAAAAGCATTTATCGAGGCTTTCGGTGTGGAGAAGAAGGAACGAAAGATTTATGGAAAAGCACATGAAAGCGAGGGTGGCTCTTAGAGGTGGAGGAGTGACTGCTTCAGGAGGAATAAGAATTAATGGAAAGAGTGAATTAATGATACTGAGAGGGGAAAGCATGAATGGTGAGCGACATAGAGATTTGTGTGTTAGGGATATTGTGGTCCTCTATGCTGAAAATGTTCGTGGCGATATCATTTTAGACGATGACAATGCAAGATCTCATCGCGCTTAATCGTCACCGAGTTTTTGAAGGATCACAATATTGAAAGAATGGATTGGTCACCCTAGTCTCCGAATATGAATGCGATCGAGCATGTCTGGAGTAGAATAAAAAGGAATCTGAAAGAAAAGGAATGGATACCTTTGATGATTTGGTGAATGCGGTACAGGATGAATGGGAGGCTATCCCTAAGTTGTTTTTATGCAACCTGGTCGAGGGAATGCCCAGAAGAGTTGCAGCAATTATAAGAGCTAGGAGAAGCCTGACAAATATTGATATTATCTTGTATTCTGAATAAATAAAATAAATTAAATTAATTTAAAAAATTGTCGTATGAAGTGCTTAAAATTTTATCGATAAATTTTTTTCGAGAGCGATATTGCCTAGTAATATTAAGAGTGTAAATTGGCCACTTTATTATCTAATTAAATCACGAGCGCTTTAGCGCGAGGGATTTAATTTTTGAAAATAAAGAGACCAATTTACACGAGTAATATTACTGTTGGCAATATCGCTCGAGAAAAAATTTATAGGTAAAATTTTCAAGCACGAATGGTATTTGCGGAGAATATTTCACGAATAATAATTATTTAAATACAAAAACATCTTTAACGACGAAATGTCAAAGTAACGTATTAAGTGACAGTTGACATAAAGAATGATTTTATCGCGATAAAACTGTTTCAGGGATTTTATCGATATAATACTGCTATCATTGGTCCAAATTTAAAAATTGTAGTAGTTTCATTGGTTAATAATTTCTGAGTGAAATAATCAAAATAAAACTTTCCTCTGAATTTAAAATCAGCAAAATGCTTACGTAAGAAAACTGAATGTTTAAACCTAAATAGCTTTAAAGGATACCAGTTTTGGGTAACTTATCTTCTTATTGCAAACACCTGTAACTGAACAGCAAGGAGACAACTCACATAAATGAGACTCGTTCAATCTAAAATAAAGAAAAACCCACAAAATTGATTAATAAAATAATCCTAACTAAAACAAAAGTAATCTTTAATAGTTTAATAAGTGATCAGTAACAAACTAGTAGTGATTTATAAACAATAAACAAAGTTCTAATTTTATCTAGCGAAAAATCAAAGGGACACGTAGTTTAGATACATGTAAGTAATTAGCATAATGTTTCATGTAAAACCAATAGTCTAATGTCAGACGTCTATACACATTGTAAATTTAGACTCTAAGAAATAACAGTGAAGTGCACATTCGTTGAAATTAACGTGTAGTGAAGAATCGGTTCTAATGAAATATACCGTGATAGGTATCCACAGAAAGATTATGTGACCAAGATGCTAAAAATAAGATAATTTCTACAAAATAACTTTGAATAATGCAAATATTTGGGAAAATACATACCAAGATGACATATTCCTATCTAGAGTCCTTTGACGAAGAGGATTTTCTGGCAGTACCTTGGAAACATAAACAAAAGGGAGTTTTTGTTGGGCAAGCAGAAGAAAAATCGTGCAAAATATATAAAACAACAATTCAAAAGCCGAGGTATGTTCATACCATTTATATTGAACGAGATAATTTTTGCCGATATTCCCAGGATTTACTACAATAGACGATGAATCAGGTACCACCTAATTTGTAATTTCGAATGAGTATCCACAGCTGGTTTGTTTCCATGTAGTTATAATTGGACACTCTACAACAATCCACTTCCAGCAGCCATGTATGCTAATGATAGAAACTCATTTTTATAAAAATAACTAAAATTATTGGCCTTTTATAAAAGGATAACACCATTTGTGAAATGGATTAAATGTAGTCTTAAGTTATCCCAGGCTCTTAGTTTATTTATTAATCTATTTAATTTGTCTTTGTCGATAATTCATTGAGTAAAAGCTGTTTAGTTGAGAGACCTCTATGTTTGATCAATTGAAATTCAAGTTTTATGCATCACTACCTTATCTAAAGCATTATCTCACTGACAAAGGTGACATCTGTATTCCAAAGACCACAGGTGTGCATGATCGTTATTTTAATCATTCAGATAGTTATAATTACAGGCCACTGCACATTTGGCAGGAACTATATTTGAAAACAAATATCAGTAAAGTCAATGAACTCAATTTGAATCAAATAAATCTTTATAGAATCAAAATCAACAGAATATTGAGTAAGGTAACTTTCCTTTCCCTGGAATGCCCTGAAAAGGAAGAGGAGCTTACAGCAAACCCAATAGTAAGTCATTCGCCTCAAAGTACACAAGGCCGTTTATAGAAATAGCGGTTGGAGGTTACACCAGGGGCGAACAAATTCGTATACTATAAAATGTGGGTTGATATTAAAGGCAATAAGTAAAATAAAAAAAAGAAATGTGATCCGAAAATAAACTTAAATTACAATATTTCCTAAATGAAATAATAATAATAAATATATACAAAATTAAATTAAAATTCCAATAATAAGTAAATACAAAAGTCAAGATAAATCTTGTCTCCCCCTATTACATAACAATATTTTCCTATATTGTGTATGGAATATCTACTGCAGCTTTCTTGAAAGAAGAAATCATTGGACAGCAAAACTTTAAATGGACTTCATGCAAGGATATGCTAACCGCCAAAATTTCTTAACCGATTTTTAATTCTAACCAACGACCATTTTGAAATAACTAAAGAATAATCAACAAAAGTGGGAAACAGTGAGAGATAATGAGCTAGTGCGAATATTCTGATTGTCGTTTCCTACGGTTACAAGTATTTTCAGTTAAGCAAGAGCGCCAATTCTTCTTCAAATACATGCAGTTGCAATTTGGTTCCTCCACCAACCTCATTCAAGCAAGGAACATCTTGAAGTGTTTAGAATGAACGGTTTGTTCGATTGCTTGCTGACTTTAATTCAAGTCAAAATCAAAATATTATATATTATGGAAAAAGTAAGTAAGGGTTAATACAAATATATTATTTATTAGTAGAAATTGGCTTGGTGTGTTACCAACATATCCTGGATTTAAAATATAATATAATCCTTTACTTCACTTAGCGTTTATATTTTCTGTAAATTAAGAAAATTCATATATATTTTATCAGAGAGACAGGAAGATTAGGAGGTAAGAGCGCATAGAAGTAACTAAATGAGCAATGAGACAAACTTTTGCTTTGTTGTCAAAAAAGTTAATATTTGATATTTTTGTATTCATTCTAAAAATATCTTAATTTCATTCGTAGCAAAATTTTGGGGCTGATAAACGGCAAAGTTAATGAAATAATGGTATCTCCATAGACCAAAATTGTATTTTTTTACCTGAAATAGCAGATTCCCCATGGCAGTAAAACCCAATTTTCCTACATGTGTAACCCCCAACCATGGCATGCCCCTACTAACTAATTAATGGCTCGCCAGTGGTTCTCGACCTCTACGTAGCAGCCTGCCTATGGTCTTAGAGGAACATATAAAAACACGAATATCTGGCGAAGTATCTATAATATATCAAGAGATTTCAGAAACTCTCCAACATTTAAATCAACAGAGGCTAAATGATCTCATTAAAGACCTCAACCTCGCAAGGAATCATTCGAATTGCTTGCCTCCAGAATTTAAATATAAGGAACCTTATAAAATCCATTTATTTAATATTACACTTTATCGTAATAGAGAAAATAATTGTATGTCCTTTTTGTTTCAGGAAAATAACCTGTCCCTTAGAGAAAGTGGGTTTATCAAAATTCACACCAGGCGAAGTGCACCTTTTTATTGACAGTTCAAAACGTAGTTTCAAATTAATTCATAATATATACAACGGTTACAAATATGTTTGCTGCACATTTTATCAGCATGAAAGAAAAATTTGAAAAAAAATTCCTCCTTGGTAATACGAAATATCCTTTTTTTTGTCTTTGAGGCAGCAGAGAAAAAATCAGCACTGGATGGCCTTCATGAAATGTTGTGGTTTAAGGAAAAAACAAAGAACGAACGAAACCGTCGTTGGGTGAGACATCATTTGCACAAAGGAGGTAAGAAGTATAGAAGTAAATAAATGAGAAAGGACGCAGTAAGGAAATAAATAATGAAAAATATCTTTAATAAATAAATAAATGGAACTATATTAAGGAGAAGTGGCTGTTACAGCTGGTAAAATAAGTTGTAAAACTTTAACAGCGTTTTATTCACCTTTTACCATACTGATTCATATAAAATTAATAAATATGATATTATCCTGGAAATATAATGATTGTTTTAAACTCTTATTACCTATACATAATTTTACCTTAGAAATTAATTGGAGTTACGCATTTAAACTTAGCGTTGGTAAATATGCCAGAATTTACATATTAATAACAGTAATGTTAAACCGGAAATAATGTATCGGGCAACTGACAATGTTATCTCTCAAATTGCCACTTAACTTGTCACTATAGAAAAAGTAATATCCCCCACAAGACAAATGTAAATGTAGTAAGATTAATGTGATCCTCAAGTTCTTAACCTGGGTCAGTTCTATAAGCGTACCTTCTAAAGCTGCGTGATACCGATGCAAACCACGTGATACTGAATCGAATTTTCATAGTATGGGTAATTATTGCTGTCTTTATACCATTGACATAATTAAGTATTGTGGTTTATATCATAGCATTAATTATTAATTAAAATTGAAAATTGTCTAATATTGCAACGTTACTCTGATATTACGTGAATAAACTGATTATTAATAAATAGGATTATAGGAAACAACTATTGGACGGGCAAAGGCCCCGACTCCCATTGAATTATACCTATAAATCCAAAATTGGTAGCCAAATTTGTTATTTGTCTTTTCTCCACCAGACACAGACCGGTTTCGAACTCTTTATGTTCTCATCAGTGTGCCACAGGTAGCTGAAAAATAGTATACAGGGTGTCCCAGCCTTGCGTCAGCCAAATGTCCTGGCTCTCCTATAAGAGATATCGAAAAATTTCTAAAACGATATGATAGAGGACACAATGGTGCATAGTATAAAAATATTTTGAAATATACAGGGTGATCGATTTAGGCGTGATGTCATAAACTTATGTTTTTTTAAATGGAACACTAGGTATATTATTACATATTTAAATTCTTCTTTTAAAGACGACTCAATCGATATTCAACTTGATGGGTCTGCGATGGGTCGGTACCATGATATGGGTGAATTTGTACCAAAAACGTGCCAACTTTGTGAGCTCACTGTGGCGTAGCGGAAATGCATTTTGAGACCTAGTTTGTGCCAAAAATTGTCAAAAACCCTGTAGTTTACGCTGCTGTTATCAGATCTAACGAAATCGGTAATTTTATACCGGGTGAGTCAGGAAACGCCAAATCTACTTTTCCCATTTTTTTCAAATAGAACACCCTGTATATTATTACACCAAAGGAAAGCCCTTTGAAAGATCTTTCCACTGATATTAATAGGTTCAAGGGTCTATCTTTCATGGGTGCCAAGATACTTGATGGTAAAGTGGCACAATTCGAGGTTTATTAAAAAATTACCCTCAATTTTCAATTGTTTTGTAAATTTTCGCTGAAATCGGCTCTTTTCAATAAGAAAATTTCTAAAATAATTATATCAACTTATATCTGCACCATGATGGTCCTCTGCAGACAAAAAAAAATAAGAAACAGAGGAAACGAAAGCTTTATTTGGAAAAAAAATGGGTGGAAGTACTGGAAATTAAATTAAATGTTCAAAAATGTTCCCATTCTCCCTGATACACAGCCGTAAACGATTTTCAGTTGTTCTTCGAACATCGGCTAGTGTAGCTATTGAAACATTGCGAATACACACATTTCAGAAAAAAAATTAAATTTATCAGGCGTTGACTATTTAATACTTAAGTACTTTTCTGTACTGAAGTATGTTTTTTTCTCCGAGTATAAGAATTATTTTCAAAATTTTCTTACTGAAAAGAGCTGATTTCAGCGAAAATTCACAAAACAATTGAAAATTGAGTGTAATTTTTTAATAAACCTGGAATTGTGCCACTTTACTATCAAATATCTTGGCACCCATGAAAGATAAACCATTCAACCTTAATATCAGTGGAAAGCTCTTTCAAAGGGCTTTCCTTTGGTGTCATAATATACAGGGTGTTCCATTTGAAAAAAATGAGAAAAAGTAGATTTGGCGTTTTCTGACTCACCCGGTATAAAATGACAGATTTCGTTAGATCTGATAACAGCAGCGTAAACTACAGGGTTTTTGACAATTTTTGACAGAAACTAGATCTCAAAATGCTTTTTCGCTACGCCACAGTGAGCTCACAAAGTTGGCACGTTTTTGGTACAAACTCACCCATATCGTGGTACCGACCCATCGCAGACCCATCAAGTGGCATATCGATTGAGTCGTCTTTAAAAGGAGAATTCAAATATGTAATAATATACCTAGTGTTCTATTTAAAAAAACATAAGTTTATGACATCACGCCTAAATCGATCACCCTGTATATTTCAAAATATTTTTATACTATGCACTATTGTGTCCTCTATCATCTCGTTTTTGAAATTTTTCGATATCTTTTATAGGAGAGCCAGGACATTTGGCCGACGCGAGGCTGGGACACCCTGTATGATAAGGTAATAAAACACAACTTTACTGCAGATTCTTACAGCAAAACTAAGTTCAATTGTTAATATTTTCCTTAACGCGATTGTTATTCCACGCGTGTCCCACTTTGCCTTATCTTTATACTATAAATTTATGTTCACTGAACATAACATTAAAATGTCTAGATATCTCATTCGCATTTAATTTTTCCTAATCACGCTAAACGCGGTAAATTATTGCACATGATTTTAAAATATCCGTCTACTTACTTGATGCTATCGTTAACATTTCTCTTAATACTTAAAAATATAACGTTAAGGTACTAAATGGCAATTCTAAAATTATATTTCCGTGTAAATGCACACATTACAAATGTGTTTTATTTTATTTATTTATTTTAGCGTCGCGAGTCGGTTTATTTCCCTTATTAAATATCAACGCCAATATCTCTTTATAAATAAGAGTAAGGATTTTTTACTTAGCTATTATTTAAGAGAAGGAATCAGCTGCTTTATATTGGATCTACTGCGTAAAATCATGGCATAAGGTTGCGGAACTTCTGCGATTGAGCTGATACAAGCCACTAGGTAGAGGTTATTGTGTTTCTCTTGTAGTCACCCTCACAGATACCACCTGCGACTTCTGATATTTAATTTTTAGATTTTGACTAAACAGTACCAGTAGGGAACTGAGGATAAAACGGAATGGATTAGCAAATTTAAAATACTGTTTTTGATTCTGTAGTTCGGTAGTAGGATACTTTTCCACCAGATGAATTGAATCAAGACTTAGGTGGCACCAAGTCGATGACGTATGTGGGTAAGTAATCCAATTTCTTGGATATCATTTGAAAAGAAAGCAAGTGTTTGAAGTTGAAGCACGTTCTAAATTTGCTTGAAATTTTTATTACCTAATGTGTAATGTTCATATACATAAAATATTCCTAATCGACTGTCATTTGGTAAATAGTTTGACATCATTTTCAAGGGCATGACTTAAGCAAGATTGTAAAGAATTAAAAAGAAAAATCATAATATATTACAAAGCGTTATTTCCTCACTTTTAACTTACTTTTTATACCTACTCAACACCAACATTTACATAGTCACAAAATTATATATTACACTCATCAACCCTACGTATATTTTTCATACTAACGAAGTACTTAGTATTCACACATCATTTGTTATTCCTGAAACATAATACTTGCCCTTGTTGCCTCATATAATGTATCATGTGCAAGAAATTATCGGGAATTTATACGTAATATCGCCCTGGTCGCTAAACTGATTTCAGAGAACTTGCTAATTGGGATATAACGTATATATATCTTTCCTCAGTACAAAGTTGTGTCATTAAGCTAACCAGGAAGATGAGTTGGTGAAGCATGAAACCATGTAATCAGCGTGTTGACTACACACATGCGTTCAGAGGCGGATCTATATTAACATACATGATAAGATGAATACGGGATTTGCGGAATACCAGGTTACACGTATTATATGAAAACTCGTGTGCGCTCAATTCTTGTTAACAGAAATATCAGTATAGTGATTTATAAATTGCCCATATACGCCTCTGTATAATTTAAAATGGCGCTAGATAAATAACAAATTAATTTGATCCCAGATTCGAAATCAGCGACACACACAGTGCCATTCCCGACCTTTATTAGCAAAGCAAATATGATTGCTAATTTGCATTGATAGTCGTGCGACCCCACAGATGCACAGTATTATCTCACACACACCTGGAAACCTACATGGTTTAAAAATTCATCCTCGAGCTCTATGCATAAATAAACCAAATTGTTAATTTATTTATTGAGTCAACATTGGCATGGTAAACTAATAATCTAGTTACTTTCTAATAATAAATTACTGTTCATGATAAAATAAAAAGGGTGTATACGAGGTGACCAATAAACTTCAGTATGATAATACCCAAAAAATTTAATGAGCTTTTTTGGTGAGAAGGAATCGTACGGATATAAAATATTTTTTTAAATTCTGATGAAGCGAATATTATTTTATTTACATTATCATTTTCCTTTAAAATTATTTTTGCGTGTTTGATACCAAATGAGAGAAAAATAAGATGATTTTTACCAACTAAAAAAATTTATAGCAAATAATGGAAATATGAATTTTTTTAATACACGAAAATTGTAAGTGATATTTAATGGTAATAAACGCTATAAACAGGGTGACCATGAAAAAAGTGCAATGCATAGTGCCACAATGTAGAGGAGCCTAAGATAATGAAAAAAGTTCGTATACACTTAGGTTCTAATTCTTTTCGTTTTCGAGATAGAGCGTGTTAAAAATTTCTTAAAAATATAATTTTTTTCTTATTTCTCAATTTCTTTTCGTTTTCTTCAACGTTTTTTCACAATGAAAAATTTACTTTCGATTTGATTTAATAAAATATCCATGTTCTCTTAAATAACTAATAAATGCAATGAAACAATGGAAACCAATAATACTTTTATGAACTATCAAAACATACAGAAATATGAACATTAATATTAACAAAAATAATAATACATAGGTACAAAGAATAATAAAGTGCAACTTTAAAGAAGGTGTTCAAATTGTCGGCCTCTTTCTTGAATACACATTTCCAATCTTCTCAAAATTGATTGACGACATCTCTGAAATATCCTGGGATTATTACGAAACCGATCAGCAGCTTCAATAACTCTGTTCCATAAATGCTCTTCATTATTTATTTCTTCGGAATATACTTCATTTTTCATGAACCCCCAAAATGAAAAATCGAGGGGAAAATTTTTCATTGTGAAAAAAACGAAAAGAAATTGAGAAATAAGAAAAAAATAATATTTTAAATTTTTTTTTAACACGCTCTATCTCGAAAACGAAAGGAATTAGGACCTAAGCGTATACGAACTTTTTTCAATATTTTAGGCTCCTCTACCGGGTGGCATTATGCATTGCACTTTTTTCATGGTCACCCTGTAGATAGTGTTGCTTGACGATATTCGTTAGGAACATAATCTTCAGTCTAAATTGCATCGGAAATTATATGTTAAACCTTTGACGTAGAGAGGAAAGTGCTGTTCAGGTATTGCAGTGTTTGGGATGCGCGTTTAGCTTTGTCGTGTTATATGTTTTCTGTAGTAACCGCTTTGTAGAAGTGTTTGTTGTAATAATCATATCTCGAATCATATTGTGATCATCAACTACTCTTGCACCTACACTTGGAATAGTAACTTATTGAGGTCATCAGTGGAGTATGAATTTACTTCGAAATAACAGTTTAAGTGGATTGGATTTCTGTATATAGAACAGGAAAAATGTACTCCTTATTTTTTATGATAAAATCAACTAATAAGGAAAAGAGAAATTATTTTTGATTTCCATAGTCCACTGCGTGTTGATGTGTAAATTAGACAAGAAAATGTTTGGAGAATTCTACCCTATGGTGAGATAACACGTATCTTTGTTAATGGGTAGGTTTCAGACCGGAGGAATTGACTACCACTTTAGTTTCAAAGGTGTCAACGATGATATTGGCTATGAGGATGATTCTATCAGGATTCCTTGTTCTTATTTGTAGTAATTAATTGAAAGAGAAAATTGTTATAGGATGCGCAATGTTCTTAAGGTGCTGGAGGAGATGTGGTGTTTGGTTTTAAAGATGTTTAGGGTTTCAAAATTGATAATTTTGAAGCTAATTATGTCGTTTTAAAAAAGAGACTTTCATTGGAAAATATCTATAGATCTGGTGATGTTTATTTAGTGATAGCATGTATCACATCAGGCAAGTTTGTGGTTTGGAAGGCGCTAGAAATTGATCATAGAAGACAAACGGTTTTACATATTTTTGGTACCTAGTTCCTAGGAAATCGGTAGCACTATTTGGAAGGAGGATAGTGTTTGATGATTCTTGTCTTCTGGTTCAGGTGTATAGTGAAGACGCGCTGAAAACGTTGGTAATAGTAGTGTTGATTAAAAATCATTTATTTTCTTTAGGTAATTGGATGTATTGAGTTATAATGACATAGTTGCCTTACATTTTTAAGTACGTGGTTTAACAATTGTTTTTCCTAGGAGGGAAAGATGGAACGTATAAGTTTGTTGTAGTGAGTATTCTAGTCTATTTCTGTCTGGCATCTTCATCATAATTGACAGGAACATGCATTTCCAGACTTTAGCAGAGCAATATGCAAGATACTAGTTTACTTCAACGTTGACGTCGATATTTAACTTTCTAGAATGTACTTAACATTAAACACTTTTTCTCTCTCTGAATCCTCTACGTTCCTAGGATATTGTCTATCGATCCCCCATTTCCTCATTCAAAATTTCAATTTCATTTCAATTCAATTCAATTCAATTCAATCCAATTTATTCAAATTTTAAATATAATTCAGTACATTTATAACATAATAGTTTTGGCTTCTGTATCTGGAAGATGTAGGCAAACACTAAAGCCGCAAAAGTGAAAGAAGTGGCACTATATGATGTACATTCATTCCTCAATCCATTCAAATTGTGATAGGTATATCTTTCAATAAACCCTAGATGTTGGTCAAATTGGGTCAAAAACATATGCATATTCACTTTTGTTAAGAGTACAATGACATGCTCTACCGTCTTATCTTCGAGGTCGCGCCATCTACATATGGGATTTCATACAATCCTCAATATGGCAAGATCCTTATTTACTCCGTAATGCTCTCCCACGTTAATAACAATGTTCTTAAGACTAAGTGCATTCTACCATACCTACAACTGAACAACTGATTACGCTAGGCCACCAGATAATGAGATACTTAGGCATATAATTTCTAATTAGTGAGTCGTAGAGCGCCCCTTAAACTATATAGGTCAAGGCGTTCGCTTCTTCATTTTCTTGATGACCCGGTAGAGTTGAACATTTCCTTTATACTTACATACTCTGTTTTCCCCAACATTTATTTTGCATTAATGAATTCTATAACCCCTTGCATAATTGCCACTAATTCAAGATGGAATTTCATGGTATTGTAAAGGGCATATTTAAATCTTTCAAGTAAATCCTCCGTCCGCGTTTCATTTCGGAGACGTCGGCATATGGATGGTGCAAAAGTAGCTGAGAACAAATTTATTGGACATCATTTACGTAACACTAAAAAAAAGTTCAGTAGAAAGTGGAAACTCAAATAATTCCACTGCCCGAGAACACTTGGATTTTAGGCCAAAAGTATAACAGATTTTTTTGATTTTTTATATTATTTGTGGTAATAGTAAAATATATGTTTCTATAGTAACCTAATCACTGGCGATTACTTTCTTGAAATCAGGTGCCTTAATACGAGTTTTAGGTGCCTCAATGTTTCGTATAACACCAGGCGTTTCCTAATGGGATCTTATTTTCAAAATTCTTCTAAGTGAAAATTCGAGATAGGCAAATTACGCTGAATGATTGGATTGAATATATTTCTTGTTATCGCTGAAATATCTAGAGAACTGAATTATTTACAATAGAATATTATACCATTGACACTGGATCAGTTGTGTTTTATTTGAAACCCTTTCGTTACAATGGTCTTATTATTTGAATTTATTCATGATGTTTTATACTAGACTGAAGCAATGCAAACAAACTTTAAACGTTGAAATAATTCTTGCTTTTCTCAACCTTTTCAATTGTCTTAGAAACAGCAACTAAGTATAAAAAATCCACTAAGCATTTTATACTTATTTTAAATTAAATCAAATAATGTTTAACAAACCTTGGTTCAATTAATAGAAGCTTCTGAATGAATAATATGCTGTAAAAAGACACCAATAAAACAAATCTACACTAGCGTCTGTTTTGCATGGGGTTCGATTCTGGTTGAATGTAAAATTGAGTGACACAGTATGTGAGGTGTATTATATCACATAGCATAAAAGAGATAAAACAAATGCAACAATCCGGAGTATATGGAATCGGAAAAATCCAATGAAGGGTATATTTGTTTCGCAATAAAGTACAACGTTGTAAGGTAGAATAAAGAATGCATTTGTGAGATTCTGCAAACTTGCCACATTTTAGTGGCTTATTCTGTCGTGTAAAGTAGGATAAACGCCCTGATAGATACTCCTAGAAGTATTGGTTAAACACAAATAGTGATGCTAAAGAACAATGTAAAGGTGAAATTTAAAGCGAGGACTATGCAAACGCCTGTTAACGATTGGAATCGTGAATTTAAATTGAGTGCCACAAAAAGAGTAAAAATGAAATGAATAATTTTCTTTAACATATATCTTAAGTTTCTATACAATAAGCCAATTGTTTTAACCTTCAAAATTGACAAATATTTATATCCATTATGTTCTATATTGAATAGAAAGTATACTAATAGGTTTCTAGGAAATACGTGTCCTCTTCATGGTTATTTACCTTCTGAAACCATGTTCTACTAGTTGATGTCGGTACTTTTTTCCTTCATTTTATTTTTGAAACTGCAAAAGTATCTCTTGCATAATTTTATATGCACAAAAATACAAATAATATATTATTACGTTTAAACAGGAAATTTTGGCAAAGTTAGATATTTCAAAATTTCCGGATATACTTCAAATTTACTGTAGTTCCTTAATTAACAACTAGAACTAGGCTATGATTTGCAACATATTCACGGTCAAACCTATTGCGTTTCCTGTCTCAAGCACTGCACTTCGCTCTATTTACATAATAAACACTAGGAGGTATAAAAATTGTATTTTTCCGCATTTTACGATTTATTACCTTTTGAAATTAATGATTTTACCAAATCAATAGATAACTGCGACTAACAAAACAAATTCATAATTAAGTAAAGTACCAAGCAATATGCTTAATAGAAGGAACCTTTATTAATTATTTAAATGATTCATTAATTTTAAGTATTCTCTTGGTGATGACAAGTTTGTTGATAACTGAATACATGCCTGTTTAATAACAAATGTTGTTTTAGTGTATTTGGTAATTTATATATAGTAAATATTGCCCTGAGGTATAGCACTAAAACGTCCAATGTTGATATATTATAAATTATTATATATTTCTTCAGGATTGTATGGAAAACTTTACATTTTCATATTCAAATACTTCGTATACTTTGTATAGTAGGCAACATTATCCAAAATATTAAAATTTCTTCAAAGAAGTTTTGTTAGTCCTACGCTCAGAAACATTTCAGAAATGATAACGCAAGATAAATAACTGAAATTAATTTTAATCATAAGTTATGATAAATCACACAATTAAGGAATGATTAGTAAAATTTATTCATATTATTATCTTATCTGAAATATTAGAAGTTTACAATTTTACAGGTCCTAAACATAGTAAATACATTAAATTAAGCCTTGACAATTTAAAACAACATAAATAATTCAAACTTTTGCAAATTCATAATAGTGTGGAATGCGGTAATTAATTAGTTATTATTAAAAATTTTCGCTTTCGCCTAGGAATGAATCTCTAGAAATAATCGGTAAAGGAAACGAAGTTTTCAAAATAAACTTATTGTAATATTGCAGGAGAGTGTATTCTTTCGGATTAGCTTTAAATAATATCCAGTTGTATAGACATTTAATTCACCGACAATATTTAATATAGCGGATATTTTAAGTGATTTTCTGCTATTCAACTGTACTTGTCTTGTAAACCGGTGACAAAATCTGTAAAATTTTGAATATTTGAAAGAATTTACATTCATGTCAACTCGCTGAAAAGCTCGAGCAGACTAGATCGTCACTTACGAAATTCAACCATTATGGCCATTATGAAGATGTTCAATTATAAATACAGAACATTTTTTCAGATATAACTAACCCTTTAGTCTCTTCACTTTCCTTTGATACTGTTTTGAACTTTGGAACATTAACAGCTAGTCTATTCAATATTATTGATATACGGCAATGCAACAATTTGTAACATTCCTTTAAACTAATACGATTTTATAAAAAATTTATCTCTCGGTTCGTTTACCTATCTATCTTTTATGATAATATAGAAATTCTTCAAAATATTTTGTTGAATATGTATTATATGCATGGATTTGTCAAGTTCACTGCTGTGAGTAGCATTAATTATTAGGATGACGTGAGTGGCGGTAACAGTAATATTACCGTTCTTCAAAGGAAAAATATCACAATAAAAATATTAAAAAAAAAAATGAATTTGGAATCATTAAAATTTATAAAAATTTATAGATATATTTATATTTATACATGACACAATTTACAAATTTTGAGTTTTAGGTTTGAGGCCTCCTATAACAAAATCTCTTGTTGATTTTACTTGTTGCACAAAGGACAGTAAATACACTTGATATTAAAGAGCTGAGGGTAGAAATCATGAAAACACCATTTATCAATGAATTCCATATTTCTTTTTTTTTTTGAGGTAGTAAAAATGTTTTAATAATTTTTGCGAAACTGTTTATTTTGTCATTCTACTGCAAGTGAAAATTTGACAAATAAGAAACCGTTTCGCCAAATTTTCATCATCCAACAACTATAAGAAAATTTCTATTGTGCAGCTTTTAGAAAATAAAGTCTCAGCTATCTTTCTCACTCAACATTACGACAATATATTTTAAGGGATTAAGTTACTCGATGAGCTGTGTTATTATTAACCATTAGCATGGCTAAATTTCGGGTTAAATTAATGATTTTCAGCGAAATATTAAGTACAGTATCTCATACAGGAAGCTTATTCTAAATAACGACGAATTCCTACATTGTATAACAGTAGTAATTGTTGTTACTATGTTAATCTTGCGACTACACAAAGTACATTCCATGAAATTTTCTATATACTTTCAAATAATAGTTAAGGTTTGGAGAATGTGTATAGGATATCAAACCACTCTGTTTATAGGACCCATTGAAATTCATCTATTTCCCGGTTAGACCGAAAGTGTCAGAAACTTTAAATTTTAAAATTGTGGTTTTTGGAAAGGAATAATTGGTTTGAAATGGAAATATTGTCAATTGCTTTTTTTGGGTTTCAACTGCCACCTACTCTTTCCTAAACGTCAATTAATTTTCTACAGCAATTACTTCCCACATTTTACTACAGTTTTAGCACTTGTTCCCATGTATATGTAAGTACTTCTTATAGCCCACTTTGGTGTATGAAAAAATAGACACAATATTATCATGGTAGGGTTCACGCCTCCACCATATGTTACGCCAGAGTTTGATTTTAACGAGATAAATACCAAGTCACTCTAAGTTATTTTACTAGATAGTTGACCCGCTTGGCATAAATAAAATAAATGACTCGCTTGGCACACGAGAGGGTTTTATTTAAAAGGGTGGTATTTAATAAATCAAAACATGGTGATAAGGTTTCAACAAAACAATTTTTAATAAATAAAGAAACAAGAAAACACATAAATACAATTAACACAAAATAGAGTATTACTTACAATAGGGGTCAGAGTAGCCTGAAGAGATATGCACTTAAACCTAAGGGGCCCTAAAGGGGTAACCCTTGAGCCGTCTGGCCTCATCAGCCCCAAAAATACAACTGCCTGCAACCTTCCAGTCTCTTCGCCATGGTCATGAATTTCGACATCAGCAGTATTTTCTATTACTCAGCAGTTAATTTGTTTAGCATCTTTTCCTAACATCAACTATGGTTCTACTTTCATGGCCTGGTTTTGATTAAATAAAATTATGTAATATACTGGGCGTTGCAGCAAATAACATTTTAGATAAATAATTAAATTGGCCATTTGTGACAATATGTGCTATTTTGACGCCGAGTTACAATTTAGTAAACTCAATGTTCAAAATTTTCACACCACTCAAAATGTCTGAGAAATAATCAGGGTTGCTCTTTAAAAACTGAGATAACTTTCAGGAGAAAAAGCTACCAGCTCAATTTTTAAACTTTCTATGAGCTGTATTTTAATTTTTAACAGGAATATCTTATAGACGTCGCCTGAATTAAATGACGTCTGTATATACCGATGGCACTTGGTTTTATATTCTGCGTGTTCGAAACTCCCATATGCATACAAGAATTGAAATTATACGATTCTACTTTGCCAAATTTCCTCAAATTATCAATCGTAATCGTATAAGGTAATATAAGCAGTTAGCGAATATACTTAGAAAACTGAGCAAGTGAGGCAGCATTACAATTACTGGGAGTAGGTAAAATTGCCCCTAACAAATTATCTCAACGCCACTAGAAATCATTCCAACACAAATTATATCTATTACGTGTGGTTTTTCTGGTTTGGAAAGTGAATACCTTTTCTTAAATACTTTTCGTTGTTGCAAAATTTTGTCGAATACCCTTCCATCCTCCACTATATTCCAACCACTTAAATGGCGTATAGCTCTTCAAGACTTGATTTTTGGAAGTTGTGCCTATTTTTCAGGATGAAGAAACCTACAACATATCTAAATTTAAATCATCTTTTCCAAAACTCAATTTCAAAAGTGGCGGGGTATTTTCTTTATTTTTCTAAACAATTTTTGAATTTTGGCATATTTATCTGCTATCCACTTAATGTAACTCTTAGAATATGAGACAACATCGATCGTTCCACTTCACGAAGGATTTTTAAAAATTTCTTAGGAGTATTATGGTCATTAGTTGACCCAAGACCTAGGTTTATCAACAAGTAAGCACATATTTTCTTTAAATGATTTTTTTGAATTTCCAATTTAAATGTTTTCTGTGACCTACTAAATTTTGAATGTCAGTATGTAAGCAATATACAGTAAAGACAGAGGAGGTTCGAACATGGGTATTAATTTGCGCGATTTACTTGTGCCAGTGCCCAGTTGTAGAATAGGCAAGCGGACATAATGGTGGGAATCGTGGATCTCCGCGCTGTAGCCGATGGCTCTCGCGTCTACTGTCCCTTGTTTGGATTCTTTTATAATAATTTTAATTTTTATTACACTGCAACACTTGAGGTGCAGTGACAATTAATTTTATGTTGTAGAATCACATTTTTTATAAATAACTTTATTTAGGCTTTATACAAGCATAATAACAAAAAACATATCCAATTTGATATACTCACATTGATGTTTCATCTCTAAACATACAATTATTAAGTTTATTGGATCTTTAATACATGATAAAAATGTGAGTATATCAAATTGGATATGTTTTTTGTTATTATGCTTGCATAAAGCCTAAATAAAGTCATTTATAAACAATTCATATGAAGCAAAGAAAGAGAATTGTAAAAAATCACATTTTTGTTGCAAGAAAACAAACAATGGAAATATTTAAATGTAATAAAAAACAGTTAGTAGCAACTGACCACTAGATGGATAATTTTATCCTACACAGGGATAATTTTATACTTCGCTGTTATATTTAAATGTGTTTTGAGATTTTTTTAAAATTACAATAATTAATCCTATTTAGCATGAATTATTGAAGTTAGAAAAATTTAAATCTATGAGATACTATTGATACTAACAACAGTCTGCTGACGTGCTGACTGCTGAGGCTGAGCAGTGAGTGGCCACACTTGCCCTTCTCCTAATGTACAAATTTCAAACTGAGGCGAGTTGTCGGCCACTCGTATATTCGTCCCAATCCCTGTCGTGTTCGAAGCATAATGGACTTATCTGTATAGAAAACGTACAATAATAAGACCATAAACCATAATTGTATCCATTTTCAATAAATGCTCAATTTCCTACATCTACGTCATGAAAATTAAACTGCAGAATGATGACATTCCATTAACTTTTTAGGAAGTAGTGGACAAAACTTCCATTATTAAAGTAGAACAGAAAGCAGCAGTAAAAGAAGAATTACACCACATGTAATTACGACCACCTTTATCCCAGATGGTTCTAGGAGCCTTGTGCGGGAGGGGGCTACACATTTAAAGACAAGGGACACACATCCAATATATCCGTGTATAATGGAAAAATCCCTCTCACAGTATTTTCCATTGCCACGACCGGGAATCGAACCCGGGACTTTTGGGTGAGAGGCAGGTACGCTACCATCTCGACCATCAGTCATATAAATTATAACGAAACATTTATAATGATCGGTATTTATAACAGGAATTATAATTTTTACCTTTGGCCTTAGTTATATTCGTAAACTAATAAAAATAGAAAATTATTTATCAATAAATGGAAATTTTGTACTTAGTAATCTGTTAAATGAGACAGTTGTAAACAGTTCATTAATGATCAATTATCAACCTGAAACTCCAAGAATTAATGTAAAACAGCGAAACAGCGACAGGATTAAACTAACAAAAATATTAGTAGATATAAAAACATAAAACACACCACAGAAATTAGACAACCTCCAAATTCAAAGCGATAGGCGGTCCGGAAGGGGGCTACACATTATAAAAAACGTAGACAAACATCCATACCCACCAACATTGCCATCTGCCGATGCCGGGCTTCGAACCCGGACGCGATAGGCAGTGTGGCCAGAGCCATGACTGTCACTCATGCTGTCACCAGCTAAAGAACTGAAAACATTCTACCATATGAATGGAAATCATCTAAAAAAGAAAACAATCTAATTTTTTTAAAAAACAATTTCCCAATTGTAATCCATGGTATATAGGAAAAACCACATCTATGTAGTGAATTTTTCACCATATACGTGACTGCTAAGAATTTTGACAAATCAGCATACTAACTTTACAGAAGAATATTCAAAACATAATATTTCATACGTAATTCAATTTCCCATCCTAGTAGTTTCGTGGACGTATGGATAGGTCTTCACTCCTTTTGATGATGAACTTTGGATTTAAAAAAACTGGATAAAATTTCACAATAATGTATCGAGTTTTCATAAATATCATCACGTACCTCGCCTTATATAAAAATATTTCCATGACTACTCTACTAGAAGTAATCGATATTAGAAACTGGGACTTTTCCTGTATATTAAAATGTATCGTCATTTTTAAATCATATGAGCTTTAGATAAATTTGCCTGTAAAAAAAGACTCTTCTTTGCCCATCAGACACTTTTACTCGTGAGTTCTGTTATTCAGTATATTATGTATACCTACATATATGAATTTTCTTGACGTTTTTTATTCTTAAAAATATTAAGGTTTATAAATATTAGTAATTTGCAGAACTATGGACAATGATTTTACCGGCAACCTATTACAAATTAAAGAAAATACTACGCACCACTCATTGCAAATTAATCTAAGTAAACAAGACAAATGCTTCTCATTTTAATATCAATAGTTTGTGTAGAGGTATTTCAAACTGGATCTGAAATGTCAAGCAACACGATTTGCGGAGATAATTTTTTTACCGAAATTACTCTTATACTTTTTCAATGTGGTTTGTATTCAAACTTATGATAATTAATATACAACTATTAAGCTAGGCTACTGTACGAGCGTTGCGGTTTCCAGTGTTTACTCGGGTCGTAATTCATAAGATAAAATAATTAGTGTTTCACCGAGATCGAGAAGTTGTCATTTCTTGTCTCGATTTTCAAGAGTCTTGATTTTCGAGACAAGAAACGTATTGCTTCTTGTCTTGACCGATTCTCGTTGATCAATTTCTTGTCTTGATATCGAGAGTCTCGATACTTCTTGGTCTCGATAAACACTAGCTTCTTCATAGCATACGTGCTTCGTGTAATATCGGCCGCTGTCGAATATCGAGTGCTGTTATTAATCAGTAAACACCGCTAGGCCTGCAGAAATAGAAAAAACGGTGTAACTAATTCGTTTCAGATAGCCGTAGGTAAAAACAGGTGTATTTAGTTATAAGGAATATACCTCTGCGATACCTCCCAAATCAAATAAACAGAACATTGTTTATAAGTCACTTTTATGTGAAAAAATCATGAAATTTGGAGTTTTTTAAAAATTGCAGTAAGACTGCAGTAGATTAATTTTTTTGAATGTTTCTGTTTACTAGGTAATTCCAAACCGGTTAATTTAGGCCCCGGTTGATTTCATTTCATTGATTATTTATTTAAATAATTGCCGAAAACCATCGAAATTTTCGAAAATTTCAAGAATTTTTTACTCTGAAAGGAAAAATGCTAGACTCTTGAAACTTTGGTGGAATATGTGTCTCATTACCCTCAACTTACAAAAAAAATTTCGTTTCAAAATGTTTATTAGTTTTCGAGAAATTCTATTTGTTTATTAAAAACGTCCCAAATGTTTAATGAAAAATTGACCTATTAACGTTATCAAAAATAATTCAACCACAGCTCATTTTTTTCGTCAAGACGTCAATTTTACGAATCTGTTATGGGCGTATCGATTTTCAATAATTTTGACCGTCAAAATGGAGTTAACAACATTGCTACTTTTCGGAGCAGCGTTTTTTGCAAATAACTTTACAACAAATGAACGCATCTGCACAAATCTTTCATATTTGAGTTGCTGGTATTTTTCTACAAATTTATAAAAAAAAATTGTTGCTCTGGGACATGTAGGAGCCGAGATAATTTTTTAAATTGTTTAATGCGCCAAACGTTTATTTATTAATATTTATGGCCAAAATTGAAACTGGTTGTTAATAAGATCTTGAATTTTGTTAATTCATCAAGTCCTATTGAAAACGGGCCCTTTTTGAGGTCAAAATATAATTTTTAATAATTAGTGATTTTAGAGCGTCTTCAATTTGTTTGGCTCAAGGGACAGGTGAATTTTTTATCAAACGAGTTTCAAATTGGGATAGCGAGAAAAATTCGTCATATCTCCGTTATTTTCCGGCCAATTTCGACGTTTTTTTTTTAATTTGGGGTAGCTCATAATAAACATATAATTGTTATAAACAATTTTTTTTTTTCTTTTTTGGGCTTATGCAACTTATAATGTGCTAATGTATTAAATATAAATTTATAAAGATTATATAATGGTAACAATGCTGTAACATCGTATATTGTTTGATGGAGAAATAGTTTGTACATACATTGTTACCATTATATAATCTTTATAAATTTATATTTAATACACTAGCACATTATAAGTTGCATAAGCCCAAAAAGAAAAAATTACAAAAAAAAAAAATTGTTTATAACAATTATATGTTTATTATTTGGATATTGCAAATGTGCCCATTGTATTATTTTCGTGAGCTACCCCAAATTAAAAAAAAAAACGTCGACTAATTTTATTATTATTACTTAATATTTTCTAAAATAAAATATCTTGGATCTTCTATAAGTATTGGACATTATATTTATTTATTTCCATTTTTCAACAATATTCCTATGCAAATAATCGAGAAGTCTTGATTCTCGATGACTTGACTCTTGTCTCGTCTTGTTCTCGATAACCTGACTCTTGTCTTGTCTCGATATTTGAAATCAAACTCTTGTCTTGATTTTTTCTCGAAGTCGAGACAAGATCAAGACAAGACTTCTCGACATCTCGATCTTGGTGAAACACTAGATAAAACCGGAGTCGTGATCTGATGTGGCGTGAATGTTGTGTACATAACACAATAAAAAATATATCATACACCTTCTACTAGGTAGCATGCTTACTTTTTTACTTATTTACTTTAAGTGTTTTTATAAACCTTTTAAAGCTTAAGTCAAGCACTTGTTTTTATCCAATTCTGCAACAGACAACGAAGTATAAATACCACCTGAATGCTTTAGTATTTACGTAGTAAATAAAATGAATAATTTTACTTGGGCAAGTAGATCACAACTTATACCCACCTTCGCTTTATATTCTTTCAAGTCTTAATAATTAGTGCTGTTTATAATGTAATTTCTCAATTTGGCGTGCTGCTTAAGTCCATTTTTATTGAAAAGCTTACACAGACCAATAAATATTTTATGATTGGACTTTTCTTGACTTTTTAGCTTAGTTACATTTCATGAACAAAAAACACTGTTTTTTTGTTCCATCATGCACTACATTTTGTAGATGTAGATTATTGTCAAATTGGAAACAAAATTTAAAATCTTGACAGAGGTTTTTTGTTGACTTTTCTAAAAGGAACCTTAAGGCCGTTCTGCTCCATAATGGAAACATTTCTGCATCTATTCCTGTTGCCCATTCTGTATAAATAACAGAAAGTTTCAAAAATCTAGTACTGCTGAAAATCATTCAATAAAAAGACCATAATTGTGGTGATATAAAAATTTTAGTCTTCAATTATTCAGCAATCAGGGTATACAAATTATCCGTATTTGCTATGCGAGTGGAACGGCAGAGATACGTAACAACATTGGGAAGAGAAATAATGGCCCCAAAGAGAAATTTTACACATGGTTCTAACGACGTTATTTATGCAAATTTGGTTGTAAAAAATGTAAAAAATTAGGATTGAAGAGGCAATATTTAGAGGTTTTTGATGAAAATGGAAATTGTTTCAAGTAATTATGGGGAAAATTCCCAGTTCTTTCTGAAACAAAATTAAAGGAAGGCGTAGGACCACAAATAAGAAAATTAATGCAGAATTAGCAGTTTGAAGAAACAATGATAAAAATTGAAAAAGAATATTAATACTTTATAGTTTAAAAGAGAAAGAAGGAAGGGAAAATTGACAAATAAATACTAAATACGTTTAAGCAACGCAGTTGTAATACGAGCCTAAAAATTCATTTTCTATATGCTCATCTAGAAAATGGGTGTGCTTTTAGTGAGAAGCAAGATAAAAGGTTCCATCATGACAAAAGAAATGGAAAGGAGATACCGTGGTCGATGTGATGTAGCAATAAGGACAGATTACTGCTTGATGGTGAAAAGAGAATTCAACGAGTGATTACAACGGAAAACATTCAAAACGTGGTTCTTTTGTTAAGAAGGAAGAGATTTTTAAGAAGAAAGAACTTAGATATTTAAAACTATTTGTGTTGTTGCTTTTTACTACTTCTTAATGATGATGAATAAATATAATGTTTAATAAAATGTAATTTTTTCTTATTATTCAGTTCACTCTGAATATTCAGTTGTTACATGATGTATAGAAACACTAGGTAGATTTAAAATCAGCGTAACTAACTTATAATCAATTATCAAACCCAAAACAAAATTTAAAAAGTTAAAATTTGTAGGGCTGTGTTATTTGTGTGTTATTGTAGCAATGCCTATATTTTCATTTCTTTTAAAGCGTTCTCCTACTTTATCATAAATAGGAACTAACTGTTTGTAGTGCCCAAACTAAGGAGCGTAACATTCAACTAAAACGTCTTTGCTTGGATCCAATGCAACACTTTCGAAATTAGAGGTAACTAAAACCTTAACATCATTTTTATCCCAATCTTTACGGAGCTCTTGAGTAAGCAAATGCTGCTTTGAATTTTTCATCAAGGAAATCTCATACAAATTGCTGAAAACTTTCTACAATTCAATCATCAGCATTGTACTTATTACTAAGTTTTATTAAGCGAGCAACTGTAACTTCCTTCTTTTGCATTTCGAAGAATTCTAATACTCTCTGGTAATCATCTTCAGAAGCATTAAGAGTAACAAACAAAACTTATTCTCTAAATGACTTTGCAACAGAACGGACTACTTCTGCTACTTTTTCAAATGATTCATCTCCTTTGTTTAAGAACAGAAGCAAATGACTCTTACTTTCACTTCCGAAATTTTTCTGTTCGAAATATATGGATAATATGAAAATCGTACATACACATAATATGTGCAAACAATATGAGCCATAGAGGTTTCCGAATCAAAGTGACGTACGAAACATGTCAAAATTATGTGGTAAATTCATATCAAATTTTTCCCTACAGCTCACTCCAGATGGTTCAATATAATAGGAGATACAAAAAATTATTATATAATTTTTCTTTTAAATAACAACTTTTGCAAGCCGATACTTTAATAATTGAAAGTAGGATGTGTGAAGAAAGTACAATTTTCCAATTTTCAAAGATTTTAAAAGTTACATAAAATAGTAGGTACCTACTTAAAATTTTGCTATAAATGATTAACCTAAAAATTTTGGGTATCAGTTTTTGTTGTTAAAACTTTATTTTCAGTTTTATGTCAATTCAATTTAACCTCCGTTAAAAGATTTTGTTTACAAATGAAATATGGAATATTTTATACTACTAAATGTATTTGAAATATTTATATTTTAACAATAAATATTTGCTATATTTATTTTGATCTTCACGTATGTAATAAATATTATTCGATTGGAATATTAAATATTTAAAATAGTAGTGCATGTAGTTCTTTCTCTAGCCTATAAATGGAACATTCTCGTTTTTAAAAGTAGTCCCGTGAATTCTGGTGATTATAAACTAAATAGTATTACAAACGTAGTACGAAAAATGTAATCATTGATTGCATACGCATGAATAGCATTGTATTGTATTCCATGTAAAGGATTTACTTTTAATTATAGTACCCGACAATTTGTAAAGCATCATCGGCATAACGAACGTAATGCGCAGCCACCAAGGACATTTTGAGTCACATTAAAACTAAGTTGATATCCATCCAGAGCAGGAACTCGAAGCTGGTTTCCTGCATTTATTTCTTGAAGGCTTCGGTCTACGATGGAATTGTATAGAAAGAAAAAGATTAAGAGTTCAACATTCTGTAAGAAATGATTTTATACTAGTTTCCAACACATGTGGTCCAAATGTGCATCAGACAGTGTATGAAGCATAAGTATATACAATTCATTTTAGTTTAACATGTTAACGAAGTAGCTTATGGAGAAGAGTCTCTACAAGATATATTTTTTACGGATTTCATTTAGATACTTTCTTTTTAGTAAAGTGAACTCATATCCACCCACTCAGGAGGTAGATTCATGATGCATTTTTTTGGGAAAAATGTAAATAGATACTCATTTCTCTAATATTTGAAGGCGATTTATTCGATTGCTTTGACAATTTTTTTAAAAGTGCTCTATTTAAATAGTCTTGCCCATGATCAGATAAGCATCGTAAAACTTCTTTGACATATCCAAATTGCTTTCCAAGACACTTTCTGAGATGAATATTAGCGTAAAAAAATTGAGGAATTTCTTCCACCTCCATTCCTCAAGCTGTATTCTTGTATGTCTGGATCTGGTGAAAAATTCTGTAAGAATGTTGACATAGCAGCTGGCACTGGTGGAAACCTCTCTACCGGAAAACCGTCAGCTAGAGGTTCAATGAAATAAATCTTTGGTGATTAATAAATTCATTATTTGATGCTCGATTGAAATATTTAAATATTTAATGTAGTATTGATTACCTACCCTATCTGGCCCATAAATAGAGTAACTTCCCGCTCTTAAGAGTAGTCACGTCAAACGTAATATGTAACGTGAAAATCTTCGATTGCATAGGCATAAGGATTTACTTTTAATTATAGTACCCATATCGGGCAGGACTCAACAATTCATGGACTTTCATTGGCATGACAAAGGTAGACAAAGATAATTGCAAAACAAAATTGAATTAGAGTCTGAACTTGACAAGTATGGAAATCCTTTTCAAGAAAAAAAGCATCCCTGGCAGGAACTCGGCGCAGATTTCCCACATTTATCTCTTGAAGGATCGTCCTACGATGGATTGTACAGGAAGAAAAATATTACGAATTGAATTTTCTAGAGTAATTTTATACACACATAATATTCATATAATCGAAGGATGCAGCAGACGCTAGTATGAAACGTAAATATATACGTACCAACATTTTATTTTAATTTAAAATGCTAATAAAAGAACTTGTGGAGCGGAATCTCCTCTATAAGGTACATTTTTACAAATTTTATTTAAAGGATTTATGTTTAGTAAAGTAAGTTCATTTTCACACCATCCAGGAGGTAGATATCAATACGCATTTTGCGTCCCAGGTGTTATTTTCGATTGCCTTATGTTAAAAAATTAGCCTTGTACGCGCTACTTTCCTAAATATTTTCTGCAATATTGGCATTAATATATCGGTAAACTGCTTGCACCTCCATCCTTCAATATTGTGTCAATTGTATCCTTGCCATGTGTGGATCTGGTTAAATTCTGCTGACAAAGCAGACGGCGTTGGTAGAAGCCCCGATATAATAAAATTAACCGAAACTGTTGTATGAAAATCATGTTCCAGATCAATATGTTCTAGATTAAGGTAGTCTTTTGAAGTTTTCTTTTTCTGACAAATGCAGATTTTGTGTCGCAGTCGCTGATTGTATCAGATTCCTTGCAGTTCTTCGAAGCTTTCAAATATTGCAAGAACTGTAAGTCTTGAGCTTCTCTCTAAACTCGAATATCTGTGGTGCAAGGCGATACTATCAAGGGGACTGTCGTCCTAACAACTGTTTCACATCGATAACTTTGCATGATTTTAGTTCTTACTGCACGTCTGTATCAATTTTATAATTAGGTGATCCTTATTAGTGAGGTTGTTCAACAATTTTTTTCATAAATAACCTCAAAGCAACGTTTTCATCGAAAATATTCGCGGTGATGTTTGTTTTAAAAGTCATTAAAGTAATTGAAAGCTTGCGGTATAATTCTAGCGAACTCTGATAGACAGCCGTCTCGTGGTTTTATATTTCTGTACGACAGTTTAGTTAAACTCTCATGTCAATTAAATTTTTTTCCTAATTGAAAAATTTAAGAAATAAAAACGCATCTAAAAAACTGAAATTTCTTGTCGTAGTTATTACACATGAAAGTTTGCATATATTAAATCTAATTTGCATGTTAATCAACCGAAATTTTTCCTTAAAATTAATTCACTTATACTTAATATTATATTTTAAAATATATTCGATCAGCGAAACAATTTATTAGTAATATTGCCAAAACACGTTTACTTTAGTATACTTTATAGAAATGATTTATGATTCCTGTTTGTGAAATATTTATTGGGTATAAAACAGTGTTCTGAAAATTTGTAAAACAAGTTTTTAATCGTAATTTATTTCCCATGGATCGATGAATGAATTCCGAAACAAATTTGGTGGATAATTGGTTGCTGTAAGTGTCGATTTGAATGCACGTTTAAAATTTATGAAATAAAACAAAAGCATTTTGGTTTCTGTGTTAACAATTTATTGAAAGTATTTTATCCTGTTAATGATCCTGCTTGAGCAGCAAAGTAAGTATTTAAACGAGTTCAAATATAAGTGGAAAAGTATGTGAATTAAATTCATTGGGTTGGTAACATTTTTTTAGCTACAACCGTGTTTTCAAGTTGTATTAATATTTTTGTAGCTTTAGTCACGTTTTGATGTTTGCTGAAATATTTTAGAGATAAAGACACAAATAATGAGAAACACTTCTTGTTGAAACTATTGGATTGATGTTTAATATTCCACGTTGACAATAAATACAACGTAAGAAGAATATTCTGAATAAGTTTCTCTGAACTTGCAGGTCTGATGTTTTTCAGATTTTTCAACGAGGAGGGTTTATTTAATTTTAGCCAGAATAATTTAACGTGACTATTCAATTTCGAATTAACTTGCTAAAATCAATTTGAGTTGATTAACGAAATAAGTATTAAAACGATAAAATACAACAATAATAATGAGAATTCAGAAATGTTTCAAGGCGAATGAGTTTACTGCAATAGTTATTTGAAAATATTAGACGGTGAATATTACCTTAACAAAATTCAACAAAAAACCAGCCTAGCATTAATTATTGATAATTTTAGTAAGTATAATAATTATTATGATATTTTATTTTATTTTCAATGAGTTGGTGTAAAAAATCATGGATGCTTTGGGAATGTCTTAAAATAAAGGAATGTACGTTTAAAATTTTAAGGAATTATTCCCTATTCTCTATTGTCTTAATCCAAGTTTCAAGTAGCTCACTTACCTATGTTAATTTAAAATTTTTTTTTTCTTTGTCTTTATGAAACCCCACCCTGTACAAGTTGGCAAATTCTAGTTATTTACAATGCCTTTGTTCACTCGGGGCAGGTAAATTAGGAAGTCTTTCTTTCTGAAGTAAATATACATGCACAAGTTTGCTAAGTCAATATTTAGTATTTAACGTTTCTAACTGAAAACACAACTGAAATAACTTCGTATACACTTTCCGGTCGATACACTAAGTTAAAGTCTCACGCGCTAACAAAGAGGATAACGCAAAAATATTCTGTGTTAAACTATTTCGACAGGAAGACATAACGACGCATATTTTTGTTATATGTGAAATTTTTACTTGAAATCATTAAATTATGCTCAGTTGCAAGGCCAGTTTCAAAATCTATGACCCGAAGACAACGGTAACAAATTTGGATTATTGTTATATTTTGGTAAATAAATAAATGAATAAAAGGAAGTCTTAAATACAGATCCATATTCTAGCTAGAGCAGTTCAAAACCATGAACAGAAAGTAAACAAATACTTGATTATCCTTACGATGTAAATAAATCAATTAAACCAAATCCTATGTGCAGATGCTCCCACATCTGAGCAATAAGTACAAGTTGTGGAGTAAAATAGTGCATTGCCCTTTACAGAACACCAAATTTCGAAAACTACGATATAAATAGAACGTAAACAAATTCCTGTTTATTTTTATAGTATGGTAAATAAAATTATGTCTTACAGGGTTCTCCAAAAGTCTGGAAACGGCCGATTTCTCATTAAAAAAAAAATGATTCCTATAAAGGTTCCCAGATTTTGGAAATCTAGAAGATGATAATACCAAATTTTCAGTGGATGGTTAGTTTCAAGGACATTTGAAGGTCATCTTTTGTTTTTTAAACGGAACGATGTATTTTTTATTCGGGTTTCTGAAAAACCATCAAATTCTGCGTATTTGAACATTAAATGCCATTTTGTCCGATTATAAGTACGTCTTTTCCTTTTCATTTCAAGAAATTATAACATTTATACAGCGTTTCCTCGGAATGAGTTCACAATAAGAAAAACTTTTTTAATTTCGATTTTTCGACAAAAAGTCTGTCTTAAACACTCCTGCTTACTTTGAAAATAGCATTTCTGCTAAGAGTGTTAATATTTTCTGTACAGAGTGACCGAAATATCCATAATCTGGGTTTTCAAAAAATTATCAAAGTAAACTAAACTAAACCTCAAACTTCACAGATTAACAAAATAAAAACAGTTGGATCTAATTTATTATTTCCAACCACTTTCTTTGATATTCTGCTTTTAAATAAAATTAAAAGTTACACTATTCTTGAGAGAGTGTTTTTATCAACAAATCGAAACTAAAATTTCTTTTTCCAGATTATGGACTTTTCAGGTCGCCCTGTACAGAAAATATTCACTCACAATAAAAATGCTATTTTCAAAGTAAGCAGAAGTTTTTATTAAGAGAGACTTTTTGTCGAAAAATCGAAAATAAAAAAGTTTTTCCTATCGTGAACTCATTCAGGGGAAACACTGTATATTATACAGGGTGTTTCATGACAAACTAAACATACTTCTAAGGATGTTAGAGGATCCCTTGACTATTCACGAATGGGTTATTTTTTTCAAATTATCTAGGAAATTATAAAAGTCCATACATCAGTAAACAAAGGCGTGTGAACAGATTTTTGTCGCACCTTTATTGATTTTTTTACAAGCGATTAAATTTGGCGAAATGGGGAAATGAAAGATAAAAAACTAAGCGCAACATACAAATTTCTATACCCATTCGTGAATAGTCAAGGAATCCTCTATCATCCTTAGAAGTATGTACAATTCGTCATGAAACATCCTGTATGTCTTAGAAAAATGGAGTTCTCAACAGTCCCCGCATAATATTTAGTTATTTTTCGACTATCATATGGTTCTAATGCAGTAAAGTAAATAATAGATACCTACTGATGTAATAAATCAATGAAAATCATATTGGTTTTTATGAAACGCTTGGAATAATTTATCACCATATACGATATTTTACTTTTACTTGCACTAAATTCCATTATTACATTGAAGAATTTATCTCAGCCTCCTATGTTACGAAATACTGAATTATAGTCTATATAACTGAAATAAATCTTGACACTTTATATGTATTTTTTATTGGCTAACTCTAATCTATGTACTCATGGTCAATTATTACTAGACAACCTTAGACCATTTTAAAAGCGATCCGTATTTTAAAAACAAAGATATCTTTAAATTACAATTTTTGTGTCGCCTCTGTATGTTTGAATTTATATAAAACCTTTGTCAGTCCTCAGAAAGTTTTAAAGTTTACATTGACTTCACACTTTTGTATAACTTTCAATGGGAGTTGCCATTTCATTTAAATAAGGAATTTCTTTCTAAGCAGCTTCTAACGTAATTAAAAAAAAATCAGATGTAATTTTGTTACACTTGTAACAATACTTTTCTGTAAAAAAATTAATTATTCATTTCCTAATTAAGTTAAATGGTTTAATTATAACCTGATTGACTATTTGTAGATATGTTTCACTGAATTTTAAATAGACAGATATCACAGCATATATTAATTTTTTTAGTATCTCTATTATGATATCACTCATTGGGATGCTGTCACTTTTTACCAGCCGATATCCAAATTCGCGAGATATGCGGTAAGGCCATTGTACTAGTGTTTTGGAGTATTTCATTCAATGTTGATTTTGAAAAATAAAATAATAAACTGTAAAACGAAATATGAGATGACTTTCACTTAAAGAATCCGATGTACAACAATATAGTACTTACAAGAACCATTTAAAAAATTAAACAAACTTGCAAATATTTACTAAGGATATACCTACTATAAAAGATGCAATATTTATATAAAAAGTGCAACAAATTCACTGCACGTGATGAGTATAATTTGCATCACCAATCTATTTGTTTCATACATTGCAATCTTATGAGGAGTAGATACAAATCTCAATCGATGTAGAATGTGCATAGAATAATTCATATTTTGATTAATTCCGCGAATAAGCTTATGAAACATATAACATATTATATAGTTAAATTAGTGATTGTCCTAAATGAAAGTACCTATTTAAATTTAAAAATGGTGCGTTGTTAAATATTATCTGCCCATTGACCTATCGCCATAGAAGTAAATGCTGTACTTAACATTCCGTAATCGGATCGAAACAAAAAACAATCAGTTATTATAGGTGCAGTAAACCCCTCCTTAGATTTGTCTATCTATGTTATCTTTGTATCTTAAATAAGTGATATTGTTTTAGAATACGAAATCAAAATGTAGTACCCAATCTTATTATATTCATGAGGCGTCGGGACCTTTGATGTAATGTTGCACCTGAACTTTTTTTTGTAAGGCTGCGTCTGGTGCAGATTGGGATTTCGGCTGTTGGCAGGTAGGTAGCTCTTCATGTCTGCCTGCGAGGCTAGGAATAAAAAACAAAGAAATTCTTTTCGCGTTCTACGGAAATTCCACATGAAGGTACTGTTTCTTTTTACATACACTTTTTCCTTTTATAATTTTTTTCCAAAAATGTACCCTTTCCAAGCTAAAAAAACTCAAATTTTTTTAATTACGTTTAAAATTTTGCATGAAATGCATGCTCTCATTTTCTATGTTTTCTTTGGGGATGTCAAACTTTGGTAACCTTTGACATTTTTCTAAATAATTTGATTAATTGGAGTTGTAGTGCATTTTATCTTTTATACTTTTCGCTCTAGCAAGGTGCATTTTTGGAAAAAGCTTTATGGATGAAAAAAGTCTTATTTTGAACTGAAAAACCAATCCTAAACGTGGCGATTTAACTCTGGGTCACTCTGTATATTCACTAAAACTATTTAATATTCCTCCATATTATAAACTCTTATAATAGATCAAACGGGGAACTTCTTAATTATTAATTTCTTATCTATAAATAATTATGAAAGATTTATGAAGGTCTATTTTAGACAATTTAAATAAATAGCCTGTTAATGTAGGAAACGTGAAATAAGATATCACAAGGCACCTTTGATTATCTCATAGAAAGTGTTAATCACCAACCTAATGAGTGCATATGAAATTATTACTAGGTCGCTCATTAGCGAATATTATTAATACTGCTCCTATTTATGTTCTAATTTTTAGTGTTACACACACTATTCAATACTATGCTACGTTATTGCTATGCAATGACAGAAACGCTGTCAAAGTGAGTACCAGTACCTATTATAATACTATCCTGCCTGACTAATAATTAGTAATTATTGGAAAATTATATCTCCCACAAACCTTTCACCCGCCTCGCTGTATGAAGAATGGCCATGAAAGCATTTCATAAACACAATGCCTGTGATTATGCCAAATGTATCAATACTTTATGTTAGTCAAGAGAGAAGTTATTTAGGTATTTTAGATATCAATATATAATTTGCACGCCTCACAGTCACGATTCATTTAAATCATCGAGACCTTGGAGATGATTTTCTTGTGTCGTAATGTTATAATATTTTGAGGTGATATTAGTAATTATTTACCAATAGTAAAGTTCTGTATTCGATTGTGCGTTACTTATATTATTATATACTTGGTAATTGAATAGTTATTGTTGTTTATAATGTTTATTGACAACATATAGTGTTCAATAAAACGTGATGTTTTACCAAATAAACTAATCAAAATCATTGATTCCATGCAGGAATTCTAATTAAAATAGTTTTATTTCATTATCAATGTCCAAGTGCAAAATTTTTGTTAACCGATCTGTGTACTTTTAAATATCTCATAAATTATTGGAAAGTAGTACATGTTATGGAAATCACTGAAAAGATTTTGACGTTTCTAATAAAATATACCCCATTTAAATTAACAAAGTAAATCAATACTCAGTCAAAATGACCACCATGTATCAAAATATTTACGTATGTAGTTTAGCCTAAAACACGAAACTCTCAGGACTCTACTAATACACACAAACCTTTTCTTATAAAGTGGATCTTTATGTATTTTTATGACTATTGTTCAGCCTATTTGATTTGATCATATAACTAAATATAATAACTAAAATATTAATTATAGAACACGGTACATGAATTCCATTAGAATAATCAAAAAAGTTCAGAATTATTTAACGCGACAGGTAGAAACATTATATTAAAAAATAAAGTGTTTGAGAAATTCTTGTACATAATAAATTTCGGAACCTTAGACACGACTTACACCATATTATGCCCTTGAGTTTGAAAATGAAGGAAAACAAACAGTTTTTGTTATTATCTGAAGTTCTAAAAAATTAGATGATTACCTTCAACTCTCATGTAAATTCGATGTGACTTACAGTATGATTTGGAGAATTTAAAGAAGTAATGTTTTTTACCTTCATAATTACTTGTACAGATACTCCTATAAAAGCGTAATAATTATTCAGGGCTGCTGATAAATGCAAATAAATTTTTTCAGCTTGTTATGATTTATAGTTTATTTTTAACAGAAGGTGTTTTGTAATTATAATTAATAACTATATATGACTGGAACTAACGCAAAGCTGGTCTCAGGATTTGCGAATTGCTAATATCGCATTGCCTTAAAACCAGTTAAACACACCTATCATGTACACAAAATAATATAATTGATAGTGGTAAATAACTAACCTCTTCCTTGAGTAATAAGCCCCAGCATCAGGACAATAAAATGGCATCAATTCGTAAATATGTATGCCAGAATTCCATAAAATGTTTTGGTAGCTTAATTTTAGGAAAAAATGTTTTGAAAACTTCTCTAAAATTACCACTGGTCCAAAAATAATAATTTTAATAGTCCAGCAATCATCTGTATCAATCCCACTTCTGAAACAATTATGTCAAAAATGGCTAAATCTACATAAAGATGATAATAAGTGCATTTTTCACAAGACTCATAGATAAGGATTGCCACAAAAAGAACTACTCACTCGCATATTTATTTCATAAGATTGACTGAAGAAAAAAGAACAATACACAACTCCTTCTGCTGCCAAGACTCATCCCAACATACTACCAAACAATAGAATCATGGCAATTACAAATAACTGATGAGTTAGAGTTATAACAGCACAAAGTATCTCCTCTTGGTGCTACCGAAAACACTTCCAGAGATGTTTCTAAAGTCCTTACCTTGCAAATATACAAAAGGCTATCAGTAGCTGTAGAGGATTTAATTTCCAAAATAAAGAGATGCAATTATTTTCTGGTTCTTTCGTGAAGAGGGGTTGGAACCTTTGGTGTAGAACTTACACTTGGAGTAGTTTTCCACACACACCAAAACACTTTTGCACACACTCGACGCGCGTTTCGCCAACCAAGTTGGCATCATCGGGAGATGATTAAAACTGTTTTAATCATCTCCCGATGATGCCAACTTGGTTGGCGAAACGCGCGTCGAGTGTGTGCAAAAGTGTTTTGGTGTGTGTGGAAAACTACTCCAAGTGTATGGTTCTTTCGAATTTATTTTAGAATTCATATTAAATAAAGATGACAAATTGTCATATTAATTATTCCTCGAAGAACTAAACTGTCGCAATCGATAAATATGAGAGAGCTAGTTATTGAATAAAACAATTTGCGCAACTTTTTACTATCCCAGTGAAATAGTTGAAGAGCAAGGTCAATGTCCACACCCACAATAAGCTAATGGGCGCACCGAATTCTTGATTCCTAAACCAAACCCCCTTTGGAACGTGATTTTAAATGTTTAAATATTTTTAATCACCAACTTACTTTTGATGAATAACCTACTTTATTAAATTGTGTCACTGATTTGGATACTAAGTTGTTTGCTTATTGATTTATTTATTGGCCAGGGCAATTTATTTTGCATAAAACATAGCATTAGTATCGCACAATGTTTTAAGAGAATCCTTGGAATATTATGAGTAGTTGTACCATATTTCTACCTAAATAATTTGGCATTGGAAACTCAGATAAGCTTTAAATAAAAGTAATAACTGAATGAAACTAATTTTCAAACTATAAAATAATAATGATGGGGGATAAGTGTATCCCTCTGGTGGCCAGTTGCTACTACCTGTCAAGACATACAATGTCTCCAGATCAGTGTGTTAAAGAAAAGACAAATAATAAACTTGGCTACTAATTTGAATTTGTAGGCGTAATTCAATGCAAGTCGGGGCTTTAGTCCGTTGAGAATACTCAAATATGTTACCTACATTTTTATTCAATATAAAATAATAAATTGACAAAAAATGTGTTCTTTTGCTTTAATATAATATTTAGAAAATAGATTTTTTATTAACTAATGGATCTAATGAGAATTTCAAGTACCTTATTGTATGTAGAAATATCCACCTGTAATATAGCTTGATAAATGTATTTATTATATCTCGTAGGCCAAAAACCCAGAATTTTGCATTCAGAATTGACATCGAATAGACTGTCATTTTGTTTCTTGATGTACTGTAGGAGAACTTCTTCAATATTATCAGTGACTGCACAACAATTTTGACTTGAAGATGGAAACTTTTAGTTCATGGACTTCATAATTAGAAGGAAGTTCTTCTTCTTCAGGTTTTTTCAATCTGGCGACTTCATCAGAATTACTGCATCCTAATACAATTGCACCATTTTTTATGTTATTTACATTGTCAATTTTTATTTTTGAATCAACTGATGACTGATTTAGTACGTGCATTAACTTGATTCGGGATTTTTGGTTTGAGGAGAATTTTTAGTTGCGTAGGCGTAATTTATCTACAAACGTGGCTGTAGTAGGTGTAAATGCGTAATAAGTAGCTAGTAATGAAAAAAAATCAGGGATTCAGATATTAACTAATCTGCTCCAATTTACAGCGGCGCAATTTGGTAGTTATTGGTCCAAAGTTATGTGAAATTTTGTTCTTTATCCGTATTAACTATATTAAGTATGACCTATTTTTACTTGGCCCACTGAGAAGAATATATTTAAAAAAATATCGAAAATTTGGTATTTGCATTAGAGCCCAAACCATAGAACGCATTTAAAATTAAAAATAATTGACCTTTTGCAGGAAAATGCCCCTTATAAGACCCCGATACTGGTATATTGTCATAAACATTTTAGCATTACAATTTTTACAGTTAACAGTTGCTAAATCACCTTGTGTCTAACTATTTAGTTATTACAGAACTAAAATGATCTTTGCTACTTAGATAATCATATATCAAAGTGTATATACGTACATATATGGTAATTATATGCAACGTTAAAATTTTATCAAACCTTGAAGATAAAAGAAACAAAAGTACTGCCTAATGGTATAGTTAATTTAGTTTGTTTAATTCATTACTCCTACGATATGTAGGAAGTTGTGCATAGTAATAAATTGTAGTAGATACAGCCATAAAAACAAATATCCTTATATTAACTTTTCTGGTATAATAATGCTAATTCGATATACAAAGTTCTAAGTACTTAACATGTAAATTCTAAGGTTATCAGGCTGCAATTGCTTGTTGCGTTAGAAGTTGCAGCGAACCATGAGAACATCCTAATTATAAGTATGAGATTTATATTTAATTTCAGGAGACACTTTGAGTGATTATCAAGCGAACGTCGACTTGCCACAATTAAAGCTCGAAGTCTTAATTATTATTTTATTTTCAACGTTGCTAGGAGACACCCCAAGTGACATTCTTACGCATGGTCAGGAACCAATGAGATACAATTTTAATGCTAATTTATTAGTAAGAAATTGCCTTTGTTAATGCCAGCTGGATATATTTCTGTAACAACGTATTCATTCGTTTGGCACCACTTAATCCCCAGGATTCAGAATTATGTGTTGTGTTAAATTAATATTTATATACAGAGTGTTCAACTGAGAGCTTCTCAGAAATTACTTTCTGTGAAATTTTATAACGTAAACAGGTCTTTCCAAGTAAAATATATTACCAGTTCTGTCACTTCCAAACATGCTGCAATGTTAATTTTTTATTTAAATGGCATATTAATTTTTTTTTTTAAATCACAGAATCAGTTCAATTTTAATTGCGAGTTGGATATCTGCACGATTAATAAGTACTGGCTACTTCAGTCCCTTACCATTGAGAATATCCATCCTCTTTAAAGTTAGAAATGTTAATAAAGGTCAAGTGATACATCAGGAAACAGCCCATTAGTGATTCTAACTACGCTGCTTTTGTTTCATTTCGGCCAAATTTTTTCAAGATATAAAAACTCGTTACGTGTATTATTCAGTAACCTTAATTATTTTAGTTAATGTTAATTATTACCACGATATTCAATTTCGTGTAGCACTTGATGTCCATAAAAAATTACGCAGTTGGAAATGTTGGAATACCAATGAGCAACTTTTTCATTGATGTATCATTCTCATTTCATGCCAAAGGAGCTTCCACTAGCAATAGAAATTGACATGTTGCGGTGATTTTCCCTAAAAATAATTTTCTGGGAGTAATTAGAAATGTTTTGAATTAAATGGGATACCCTGTGTGTAAATGCATTTAGGTCTAGACTATAGGCCGTCCCATTCCATGGTAACGCGGACGTAAGTCAATTTAATTTAATAAAGAATATCAAAATCTACAAATTTACAAAGAAAATATATTCTCTTTGGCCATATCATGTTTCTTGTCCTTATTTATCCGTCTCTTCTTTCTCCTTTTTCTAAAACACAAACCAAATTGTTTGATATTGATTTTTTGATCGTCTCCATAAAATCTGTAAACATTTGAACTTGTCATTCCACCTTACACCATCCAGATTGTGAAAAAGCTTCTCTGACATTAACATTGCAAAAATTCGATATGCTTAAGCAGGAGGAATCATATAAAAAAGTTTACGATAATCTACTTTGTAATAATTGAAAATTCGAAATACTCAAGAAACAAAAACATTTATATAAAATTAAGTTCTCGTTATTTCCAACTATTGAAACTTTCTCTTGAGTAACGTTTTTTTTAACTTCGGCAGTAGAAAGTAAAACGGAGATTTTATAATTTCCACAAATTTTATTCCTGCAGAGCAACTGATTTAATTACTTAATGCTGTTAGCTAATTATTTAACTTCTATTCATTTTGTATATGCTACTGTTATTATAATTTTCCAATTTAATTATTTCGTAAATTTCCATAACAAATGAATATTATTATTTAACCCTTCGTATAATACCAAATTTAACTATAAAACGCTCTGCCATGATACGCCTTTGGCAGTATATTCTATCACAAATGCCAAGAGCATAATATATATCTAAGATCAATGAACTAATTTTTAATAACCAACGAGTTGTTATTAATTATTGTGAAATGTAGACATTGAACTTACCTTTCAATAATCTGAATAGCAAATTAATTTTTTAATGTCACTGTAACCTGATATCAAAAAAATGCATTGTAATGCAGATTATTTTTTTTAATTGAAACTAAAAAATACGTTTGCAAATTTATTACAGGGTACATTAATTTTGTTCAGATATTCAGGACGTGTAAGGACGTATAACAGATTTAATTAATTTTGATTATTTGTTTAGAAAACATTAAACTTAATGCAGCTAATTTTATTAAAAAATCTAAATTTTGATTGAAGATTTTATATTAATTTTCCCACTTATTAAAAAAACTTAGGGCTCCCTAGTGAAAATAATGTACTCGTTCATTTAAAGGTGCAAACAGTTTGATTGATCTATTTTTTCATCTTATAAAATTGTGTACAGACGAGTAATACGAGATGATTAAATTATATTCTTATAAAGAAATCGTAATTAATTTATATAACAAACTTGATGCTGTCTGGGATAAAATAGCTCTTTAAAATAAGAAAAAATATCAATTTCAATACTGAACTAGGATTTTAACATTGAACTACAATTCTTCTCTTAATGCAATTAAATCTTCAAATGTACTCATAAGAAAACAGAATTTTAGGAACATAACTGCTAATATTTTAACGAGTCATATTATATTAATAATAATAATAATACCAAAATATGTAATTTGGCCTAAAGGAAACAAAAAGATTTATACATAGGAAATTGAACAGTTTTGCCAGAAAAAAAAAACAGTTTAATTTTAATTTTCGAAAAATAATTAAAGAAAATGTCTAAAATTTAAGGAAAAATATTTTGTCCACCGAAGAGTTTCGGTTCATTAAATATTGTGAACAGACAGATGAGGACATCACATCAATGGTTACCACTATTCAGTAATTAATGTTTAGTTGGTATAGTGATCACTGAGTTTATTTGAAGCCACCAAAAATCAATTGCAACGAAACGTCTCTCTATAGATCGATTTCTTAAACAACAAATTAGATCATCGAAGTTTATACAAAATATGGACTGAAACAAAAAGCGCCTATTTTATATACGAGAAAGACAATTCGTTCATAGTTTAATGAAATCCAAATCGTAGAAGGAGAATAGAAAGTAGAAAAGTGATAGCTCATAGAACTTTATGTGAACAATGTATCACCAGTAATGTGTCCAAAGTTTGAAAGCAGAACATTTCTCACCTAGACAAACGTGAGTAATTTCTGGTGCATAGTGAATGTAATGAATATAATTTTTCTATTAAGGAATATGGTAACGCAAAATTTTATCAAGTAGATTTGGTGGTACAACTGGTACCTTACCATAAATAGCACTGAATTAGTAATGAGTTCAAAACTACGTTTTTTTAGACCACTGGTCAAATTTAATACTTATAGACATTTTAATCTATGTTCCTCTTAAAGCAAAAATATAATTTGGGTTTTTTTTTCGAAACTTTTATGATTTTTGATAACATTTAAGCTTATCAAAAATATATAAATTTAATTTATAGGTCTTATATTCCTCACATCTGCTTCCCTATGACTAACGTTTAATCCTAAACTCTGTCTGTATTATTAAAAACTAGAAGACCTGGTTGTCTTCTATTTGGAAATCTATTACATTATCTCGAAGATTCTTCTGCGACTGAAGCTTTTGCGAATTAAAATTATAGGTGAAGCTCGGAAATACCATATTTTAATAAAGTGTTAATTTGTGCAACTGCTTGATATCACATGTGGTGGAAAATCCGAAATTATTTACGTTCTAATGATAAAGAATTGAATTATTCTGATATAAGTGAATCTCTTAATAATATACTTTTATTTGCTTAAATTTATTGGGATAAAGCGCAAAAGACGCCATCTGGAATGCACCTGATAGTTACGATCAATGATTTCAATTTCATCAATACATGGCTTTAATAAGTGACACCAATCAAATTCTGTGCACCAAAGTCATAGAGAAACAATTGAGTAACTTTGATTATTATCCCGAAATGCACATTCATACTATTCTGATGAACTACTCAAAAATGACTATTAGATAGCTTGATGGTCTTGGAGGCAATTTGAATACATTAATTGTTTAGTCAATTGTTTCTTGAAATTTTATCGCAATATTATTTTCTTGATATCCACATAGTTTCTTATTATTTTTGACTTTCCTACATGTTTAGATACATTTTTGTCTTATATTGTATAGAACTACTGCTATTCAAATATTAGGTCTGTTTATGGAGACATATCTAAATAAATTCCAGAACGTTTAAAGTCAAAAATAATTTTACCAAAAATCTTAAGAAACTACAAATTAAGTTAACTGACGTCAAAAGTTAAGAGAAAGAAAATCACTACCTATTTGATATTATCTTCAGTATTGTCTGACTAATAAGTTATAATGTAAATTAACATAATTCAGTATTTTGATATTACTGAAAAATACGTAAGTTTCAGCGTCATATCAAAGTGGTTCCATTCTCTTTATGGTTAAAATAAATCATAAACGATAAAAATTTGGATGAGTAATTATTCCACTGTTTACTACTTCCAATTTTATTTATACAGGAGTTGGAAGAAATATTGTATGAAAGCGAATGAAGATGATGAATAAAAATGTTGTTTAATTACATGTAGCATAAAATATAAGGCTCGGCGTTGCTTCAGTGGAAATGAAAAAGAACGATATGTGTAAATGTGTGGGTGTTATATTAGAAGCTCGGTGTAAGCATTCATCCTATAGCAGTCCCAAAATATACTAGTACGGCTTTCGATCTGAAATTAGGAGAAACCAAATTTTTTCAGCAACGTAATTCAACTTTGCAATATCTCACATAACATATTTTACGAAACACTTCTTACCTTGTAATGTCAGCACCCAAATGACGTACATTTTGCAATTAAGAATCATATTATTATATGACAGGTAACGCTATTATATAATTAAGTCTATAATTATCAATTTTACTGTGAGAAACATTTTTTGTAGGTGCATGGGTTCAAGGGTAGCAGTCGTTGAAATAGGCACCCAAAAATGTGTATTTATTTTCAAATGTTCAGTTTGCAGTAATTAGGTATATGGGTAATTTTTTTAACGGTAAATCTGCACTGATACATTTAATTTTTGGATTATTATTGTTACAAATTTACGTTAAACCAACTCAGTGTGTTCTACTTCAGTGTACTTCATTGCAGTTAGTATCGTCTTGCTTCTATTTATGGACTCTATAGAGGTCATCGAGGCCACGAAGGAATATCGTATTTTGACGTTACAGTAGCAGCAGGTCACTGCGAATGTTAATACCACGCAGTGTTTATTCTTAGATAATCAATATCTCACCTTAGATGTGTAGAAAGATTTAAAGGCATAAGAAGTATCCCCCTTGGTTAGAAAAACTAATCGTTTTTATTCAGACCCATATGGAGTAACTCTTGCGTGAATTTAGTGAATGAATCATCACGAGAAAATAATTAAGAAAATAATTTATCTAAAGTAAATAAAAGGTCATTTTATTTGTATCGAAAACTGTACCTATTTAAATTTATTAGAAATTAAGTATAAATTAAGATATTTTAATTTATTATAATTCTATATTTTAATTACATTTGAACTCTTAAAAGTTTCCATTGTTTCAGCATGTGATTAACATCGTATACTAAAACTTGAATATTATAATAATTAATAATAGTTTCGCCTATTGGCGTGCAATCGTTCCTAATGGGTGCTGTTGTGTATTTCCTTTATATCTAATTCCTGCACACGTAATAGTTTAATTTAGTTTCTGGCATTTCCTGTCTATAAAAAATTAACATTGTACGTCAAGTTTACGCAAATTAAATATATTGAAATTCTTACAGTTAACCGTGTAACATAAACTATATAAAAATAATTAATAATATTACATATATGGACATAATTTACAATATAATAGCAGCTAGTAATTAACGTATATGTTTACATTGATTTAGTTTTTTCTACAAGAATTGAAAACAGAAATTCAATGTTCAGCATTATCTCTCCTGACAGCCATAATTACAGACTGCTTCATGATGTTGAGAACAGGATCTAGGTACTATGAGTAAGAAATTTTCTTACACAATAATAAGTTACCTCGGGAATTGTTTAGTGAATTTTTTAACGTGTAAGGTTAAATAGTAGTTAAAGGGTCGGGTTGGTAACAGTTACCGATGTAACATGTGCATTTTTAAGCTAATTTTACGTCTAGTATGGAAGAATTCACTCCCTTGTTCGTCATCAGTTTGTTAACATTAGGTTAAGATCTCTAGTTGTTTCAACAGTTCTATACAGTCGGTGAGTAAGTACATTATTTTGGGATATATTTCTTTAACTTCTCAAGAGGCATTCATAAAGCAGAACCCAATGATAATAAACACCAAAAGGCACCAAAATGTCGTTTATATGATGCGCTTAATATTTTTAAAATTGATTAAACTAAATCAGTTAAGCCCCTTGTATTATTATTAGAGTCTAGTACTTTAAATAGTTTATTATCCGTGCATTGAAGATACTCCTCCACACTAACACATTTGCTATCTTTCCAATACAAGAATTAAGTGTTGAATCCACAATAAATCAAATATACTTTGTTTTAGCTCCGTCATTCTATTTCTTAGCTGTGTCAATATCACCTCTTCAATTTTCTTCCCCAAATTTAGACGTAAGTAGTAGTAAGTTTCTAGGTGTAAGATTTATAATACCTTCAGTGGCTCCTTAAATAGGTCTGTCTCTAGAAACAGGTCAATAGATTATAGATCGATATTGTTTTTGAATATGGAAAAATATCCCAAAAATCAAAAATTTGTCATCACTAAACGAATTATAGCAAATGAACCAAATTTATAAGACTCTTTTACAGTTAAACGAAATGGTACGAATGACAGTTCTCAATTTATTCAATTTAAACTTCAAACCAAGTGGATCTAAAGCAATCGAATTAAGGGAAAATTTTGGTTTAAGGGCTGTTCATCAAATAGGTAGACTCCTCCTGCAAATCTTTAATTTTAGAACCCGGACCAAGTCAGAATGATCACAAGAGGATTTTGCTATTACGCAGGCTGAGTAAAAGTTAGGAATTTCGAAATCCTGTGAACAACTTCGTTTCGCTGATGATGAATTTAGTGTATGTAGGAAATTTAACGCAAAATCGTGAAGCGTTCCACATTTAAAACATCAATAATGTCTTGTGTTCGAAGAGTTTAGTAGTACCTATTCCATGCATTACTTGATTATTTAAACTCGACTGGAGTATTGATATAACCTTGTATTGGAATATGTAATGTATAACTGTAGCTGGATATCATTACTATTATATCCATGTTATAAACGGGTGTCATTGGCTAATGGAAAAACCAAGGCCATTTGCAAAAAAAAGTTCTTGGAAAGCAATAACTTTGCAACTTAGATACCTACTTGAGTGGATTTAAGTGTTGAAAAAAAATATATTTTAGGTCATTCTTAATCGCCTTCCTTTTGTGAAATATTTTATTATTGCAATAGAAAAAATAAAAAATCTGTTTTCAACCCTTCTGAAGGGTTGTAACAACTCCCAGGGGTAGTGACAGGCCTTCCCCTGTCCCCATACCCTTCACTTGTTATTCAATCCCAATTATGTTTCCAGCTAATCCCCTCCAACCCCGCGCTGTCGAGCATGATTACTAGCGAAAGCTTAAGAGGGTGGCTTTTGCCCGTTTGAGGGGGTAGGAAGGGTCAGACGCTGATGACACTAATTTTTTCTTGTTCAGCATGCCCAAAACCGGGGGGTATACAGATTAGAGGAAAAATAAAAGAAAATTCATTTTTCAATCCTCCGGAAGGGTTGTAACAATCCCAAGGGGTAGCTTAAAGCCTTCTCCTGCCGTTATCGTTCCCTTTTGTCAAGCCCTAATGATTTTCTCAGCTAATTTCCTCTAATCACGGGTTTTACTAGTCTTATAACGGGAAAACGCGAAATAGGGTTAGTATTTGGCCATTTTGAGAGTGTTGCGGTGGTTAAAAACTTGTTTCACTATTTTTTTCGTTTTCAGCACCTTCGAAAACGGGTGGGGGAGTAAGTTTCATTGCTGCATAATTCTGTTGGGTACTCTTCCGACTCCTTAACTCCATTATGGTAGCATCTGCGATGCTATTGGTGAAACAACTTTGACCTAAAAATATGAGTAGAAGATGCTGTAGAAAATTGCCTACTTATTGATACTTATCGATACTTCATTGCTTGCTCCGTTTTGTGTACAGGGTGTCCCAAATTGCTTGATTTTGGCTGGTTTTCCTATTTCCAGACCAGGTAGAGAAAAACTGACATATGAGTTTAGAGCTCGATTTTTGTGAAACTCCGATTGGTGAAAACCACATTTCGATATCTCTAACCGTTTCCAAGATATCGGCAAAAATTGACATTTTACAGACTCCGAAAAACTGCCAACTTTTTTATTTGTGGATATTTTTTCAAACGGTAAAAACTTTCTACAGACACTTTTTGAAGTACAATAAGATGCATTTGTCAAAAAAAAATATATCGATTTTCGATTGTTTGATATCAAAGTTTGCTTTGTTATTTCAAATGGAAACCATAGTTGGCTTTGGCTTTAGAAAATAGGAAAAAAAATAAGATTTCCAAAAATATATATGCCAAGATATGTTTAGTCATCCTTGCTGCCAATATAACACATTTCTCTTTAAAAATGACATTTTTTAACATTAAAAACAATTTTTCGCAATCTGTAAAATGTCAATTTTTGTCGATATCTTGGAAACGGTTAGAGATATCGAAATGTGGTTTTCACCAATCGACGTTTCACAAAAATCGAGCTCTAGACTCATATGTCAGTTTTTCTCTACCTGGTCTGGAAATAGGAAAACCAGCCAAAATCAAGCAATTTGGGACACCCTGTACAGGGTCATTCCTCATATATTGACACCCCACTTATAGCAGTTATTTAAAAAGTTTTAAAAAAATCGTAAAAATAAGAGATTTATATTTTACTATATATTTTTAGAATTCATTGTCAGAAAAAACAAATAAACATCAGAAGTGTAATATTTCTGCTTAACCTTAATTTTTTTAAATGAAACATCCTATACAGGGTATTTACTAAAAGAATGGGCCATACTCCAGGAATAGCTTCCTTGGGCGAAAATAAGGTGATTTAAGTCAACTTACCTTAGTATAATATTGCTTGCTTGATGAGTTCTAGCCCCCGGAATATTTTTTTTGTATTTTGCTTTTTTATAATAATTTATTAATATAAGTCTTCAGTTGTTATTCGATCCATGTTACTAACTGTAATAATTTTTTTAATTAATAACTTATTGTAATTTATGCATTATTTTAGAAAATTAAAAATATTACGTGCCTACTTTAAACGTTATTTTCTATAAAGCGGTGCATTTCAGCGACATGCAACAGGAATACCTTTCTTAAAGCTAATCGAATGCTGTTTTAAAATAACTGATTATTTTCCAAAAATATCTATCCTTTAAAAAAATGTGACGTAAACAATGTAGTGGCAAGGGCGCTCTGAACGCCATATAAATTTATCGCAAAAAAGCCTATATTCGTTTTTGTAACACAAAAAACATACTTCTCCAAAATTACTCAAACAATAAAAATATATAGTTTGCCTATGTTTGGATAAGTCGTGAGATAATGGGTCCTAAAGTTTTAAAAACAATATTAAATAATAAAGCATAGTAGCCATGAATTATCATGGCTGCATCGTCTAGATTTTAAAAACAAATGAACAACAATTTATTGACGTTTGCAAATATTTTTCTCAAAATCAAATAAAATCTTACACGGATGATAAAAAGTATGGTATTCTTCATTTATTGTATAAAAATAATAATGCATCTGCAGCGAAAGCAGCAGAGCTACATTTAAAACAAATACAATAATCCAAGTAATAATATTTATAAAAAATGTATTGATCTCTCTCTTGATATGAGACATACCTACTGGTCTCAAGCAACTCGAGGATTAAGTTATAATGCCAATATTAATTCTGAATTTGAATATCAAGTGAGGAACTCCAGAAGCTCCCAGACCAATAATCATTATTCGCATGCTTGCGTTCTTGATCAATAGTGATTCTTGAATGTCTGATTGTTCCCTGAATATTAGCTAAAGTGAATATACAACAGTGTACCGATCAAACTATTTAATAAATATGTTTTCAAGCGTGAATAATTGTTTATTTTATTTGAAGAGCTCTCAAAATACAAATCCCAATGTACTACTTCAGTTCTCAGAACTGATATTTTGCACACAAATTTTAAGTCAATATTGTATTATTAAGTGTTCGTTTCGTTTGAGTTGATTTACAAGAACCGACTTCCCTATAACAACAATTCGTGTGGCAGCGGTACAAGAATTAATTGATATGATACGTGACGAATAACCGGCATCTTGTAAGGAGATTTACGGTCTGTGACGAAAACTGTAATTTATGCTTATGTTGCCAACAGCCATTCGACACAATCCTAGAATCAATTACTGGAGGACCTTCGCGCTATTCTAACATCAATTTATCATCTATATTGTAGTACATTAAATCGATCTGTGTGTTTCTTAGATAATGTAAATCTAAGGTATAAACTATAGAGCCTATTCATAAGGTCACTCCTCTTGTAGTGCTTAAATTTGGATGACTAACGACAAAATTGTGAGGTTAAGTTGAAATGCCGATATAGGTAAATTAGGATGACAATTCAATTTGGACACGCAAGGAACTTCAAATGGACATGTGATTTTTTTACCTTAGAAGCCATTTTTTAATGAAAGAAGTAAGGCAATATCTGTATCCTGGCAGATGACAGACTGGCCCACTGATTGACCAGCTTGTTTACCAGATTTATTGTCACTAGACTTTTTGTTATAGGATTAGCTAAAGAGTATCGTTTACACGACACAGAACATATTATGGAGTATTGTGGAAGTCTGTGGAAATAGCTTCCGAAAATGTTTCAAAAAGGTAGGACAAATTTTATAATCATCTAGCAATATGGCAGGAAGTAAATCATGCCCGGTTACATTTACCTTGTCTCCAGAAATTTTATTTTTACATGAAAGTGAAGCATTTGTCAATCTCGAAATAGGTAAGTATGTATCATTCCGTGATATTACGCGAAGTGACTTGATGGGCGCACTTTATATTATATACTAGCTATTTTTTCAAAGTATATAAGAAAAACTTAATTCAGGAAAAGGAAACCCTGAAAGTTTATAAAACTCTATGTATGTGATTTTCTCACTTTCACAAATAAGCATGTAATTTTTTATCGACAGTGTTTCTACATCATTAATAATATCGCGAGACCTTGACTTCGTACAATTATTTAACACTATATGTAGCATATTAAAGATCGGGATTAGATTCTTGTACTGTTACGCATATAGTTTAATTGCTATACAATGTCGATACGTATATGCAGGAGTGGTAGACTAACCTTGCTCTTCAAATAATTTTGGTGATTGTCAAAATTGTGCAAATTATATTTAATAAAAAACTGGCAAAGAATAGACCTCAAATTAATAAAAAGCAGTAACGACTAATTACTCATTTGTATGTTACAGGAAAAACCAATGACATGGTCATCAAAGTAGTGTCGTTGATTTTGATAGAAATGAATAATATTTATATGTAAAATATACTTAGACAGCGTGTCTCAGTATAAAAAATACTAGGTTCAAGTAGCTTACTTCTTAATTTTTTTATAAATAATATATTTTGGTTACCAATTATATAATTGTCTGAAGTGATTGTTTGACCAAGCAATTTAAAGTTCTGGGAAAAATTGCTCTCCAGATAGACCAAGAAAGTGAGGAATTTTACTTATAATCTCAAACTGCTCTAATTGGGTTTGAAGAAGGGTATTTAAATAACAGAGATAAATACATTATAGCGTTATTCGTTATAGAAGAGTTTCTGGTTCTCTTCTGCGTTGACTATTTCCAAAAAACAATCACGATAAGATAATAAATAATAAATACACCAAGACAAAATAAATACTCAACGATAGAGCAAATTTGAAAACCCTTCTACAAATCATTAGCTCCTCAAAAACAGATCTTAACGATTTTGTTTTGTATTGCAAAAAAAACGAATTGTAGATATCTTCGTGTTAAATACTGCTTTTATTGCTGATGAAGTTTTACTCGTCACCAAAACACTTACAATCTGATCCAATTTAATTGACGCATAAGATGCACACAAAACAGACGAAGAGGACAGCAGCGTTTTCCTACTACTTAGCCACCTTGTCTAATGCGCATAGAATCTCAGATTGTGAAACACGATGCACTTCGGCGACTAAGTTAGCACGGTTGGGAGGTGAATTTTAATTTAATTCAACATTGTAGACCCCCTTCAACTATTCTAATTTATGCAACCCAAAGGATAAATAGGAGTACTGAGAGGTCGGGATTTATACGTTTATACGTTGTATAATCGTGCAATTATAAGTAAGTTTAAGAAGCGTATGCCTCAGAAATGGTCAATTTTCAACCGTTTTATTAACGCTTTTTAGCTATTCCTTCAGATAGTTTTTGAGAAATTAAGATTACGATGTGAAAGACGTTGCAGTACCTTCAACTGATTTTACAGAGCTATCACTTAAGTAGGTACAGAAAATACGATTTTCAAGTGTCTGTAGCTCCCAAATTTCCAACTTTATACATAAGTACAATACGTTTCTGAATTCAATTTCTCGTGTAGAGCTTATGAATATACGCATCTAATAATAGACATGTCTTAGGATTTTTTCGAAATATATTTATATTCTGAAGTAGGTAATGAATTTATTCCAACCAGTATCAAATAAAATTATTCGGGAATTCAACTTTTTGGCGACCATCAGTCGTATTGACATTAAAACCATATTAGTATAAAATTACTTCGAAATTTAAAATAATTATTATCTACACCAAAACATAATTTGGGAACAAGGAAACCTTTCCCACTGTTATTAGAACGTAGATATTATACTTCCTTATTGTTTTCATCTCAGATATGTTATTTTGTAAGAAATAGTAATAATTTCAAAATAATATAGCGGCTTGATGTGATTAGAAATAAAGTGCCAAAATGGAAATATGTGTAAGAAGAAAAATAATACTCCAGAAGACTGCTGTAACATATATTATAGCATTCATTTATGAAAAACAATGTAAAATTATGGAACAATGCAAATAAGAAGATTAAAATAAAAATAATATAATAAACAAATGGTAATGTCTTAGCATTTTGTGCAAGTCAGTTAACTCTTCCATATTTATTTATATTTATTATTCAATATATACAGTTATTAGAAAATTTAAATTAACAATGAATGCCATGATAATGAGATAATATAATGAACACAACATAGAAGTATTGAACCTTGACCACCGAATAAACAAAAATAATATAACGTACATATTAAAAATAGATATTTAAACATAATTTTTCTAAAGCATATATTTTCTTAGGTTTTCGATTTTTTTCACAAACAAATTTTATGTAGTAAACAAAAAATTATACAAAAATTAAATAATTGAAAATTTTCTTTACTTGCAGAGATGGAATATAAGCATTCAACATAGAATGTGTATTGACCTTCATTTTTTATATTCATGATTTAAACTAATTTAAAGTGTTAAAATTTGTTTATATAGTTTTCAAAGATTTTTTTATAGCGCGGAGTTATTTTGACCTTAATTTTGTAATAACCATATAAATTCAGTAATTGCAAGTGGTTAAGGTGTAGACCATAATTTTTTACTTTCAATTAATTTAATAAAGACATAATATTTTATCAATATTTTCATTTCACTTTTTACGGTGTTTATTGTGGTCGATGTAAGTTAGTAAAGAGTTGCATTGTCGCAAGAAAATACTATTTTTACTTATTTTATTATCGTAGGTACTGTTAGAACATCAAACTTTAGAGAACATAATTCTCTTCTTGTAACATACTGAATATATGACTGATGGTCGAGATGGAAGCGTACCTGCCTCTCACCGAAAAGTCCCGTGTTCAATTCCCGGTCGTGGCAATGGAAAATACTGTGAGAGGGATTATTCCATTGTACACGGATATTGGATGTGTGTCCCTTGTCTTTAAATGTGTAGCCCCCTCCTGCACAAGACTCTTCTAGAGCCTTCTGAGATAAAGGGGGTCGTAATTACATGTGGTGTTATTTATTATTTATTTATTATTAGAAACGGCAACTCGCTTCAGTATCAATATATTGGCTATAACTCCACAATTGCCATATTATCTTATTCTGTCTAATAATTTCAAACTTCTATCATTCAATTATTCATCTATTATAGTTTACAGCTAGAATACATTTTTATATTGTATTGATTTTTTTACTGAAGAGAAATATTTTAAATTGTTTTTAATGTTACAAACTGTCATAGTTTTTCAAAATTTACCTGCTTATATTATGTTTTTATTGTAAATATATTAAGATATATTTTACAAATCGTATTTTTTATGCTTATGATAAATAAACTATAGCAAATTATATATTCAATGTCACACTTTTAATATAAAAAATCTTAATATGAAATTATGTAGAATAATATATCGCATAATTAATTATTTTTTATATCTCGGATGTTAAAATAATTTTATGAAAAAATGTTAATTGTTTTACATATTTTAACCTAATGCTCTAAAATATTTTCTATTTATTAATAAATGCGTTCATCAGCATCTAAATCACGCCTCATTTTAATATTTTTAGAATTTCAGGATATTATGAGCCGTCTGATCTGAATGCAATTTTTATATTATTTAAAAAAATACTGTATTTTCCAAAACTGTTTTCAAGTATATTTTAAATAAGATAGCTTAATAGAGGATTAGAATTCATTAACTACTTAGTTTATTCGACATAGTTATCAAAGGAATTCATACAGTAAAATAATATCTTAAACTGTTCGAAAATTAATATTGAACAATGGACATATTTAAATTAAATTATGTGAATTTTTGTGTATGATATTATATGTGACATTCTAATCGCAACTCTCGTATACAACATTTCTTATTATTAAAAAAGTCAAATATGTATCTTTTTATTTTTCAATGACAGGAATTAAAGTCCTATAGGTACTACGAAAAATAGACATCAAATAATTACTGGCATGTGTTTCGTAGTTATTGCTACTCATCAGCTTAACTTAGCTTTAATAAAGGTTCTGTGTAAGATAGAACATGAACAAAATATAAGATTATTAAAAGTTGGAAAGTACTCACAGCACTTATTATACAGAAGTCTATCTTATAAAAATTAATTTACATGTGTGAGGAGTAGCATCATATTTCTTTTACAGGATATGCGGCACTAATTCCTGTTTCTGGGAATAAGAGGTTGTTTTATTGTAAAACCAGTATTTTCCCACTTCCTATTTATGGATATCGTAGTTAGAAATTAAAAATTGTTTAATTTAATTTTTTTGTGTAAATTTTCAAAGTTCAAGAAACCTAAAAGTAGGTAACTATTAGATTACTTGACCTGGAGGTTAAGCGCAACCTACCTTATTACAGGTCATAAAGAACAGATTGACGTAGTGGTTAAAATTACATAAAAAAAAAGAAACAGAATATGATTCCTATTGTATCTACCAAATAGAAATGTTTGGCTAAATTTTGGGTGGTACATAAATTTCCCCACTTCTGTCATCCCCACCACTTTCATTTATATTGACAATTCCTACACAATTGTCAACTTATATATTATATATTTATTCATCAGATTTCGTCAAAATTTATCAAGGTATTATGCTGGTCAGATTGACAGACTAACGAAAATGTTTGCTTTTATTTTACTTTTTTACTTATTATTTAAATTAAATACAGTTTTTTATAAAATTCTGCCATATAAGACGTCTATCTTAGCCGCGTATTAAACACTGAAATATAGTAATAAGCAAATAAGCAAATATATTATAAAAAAATTCAACGGTTATTTTGCTGTTCTTTTTTCTGATCATAAATACTTAACTTCTAATTCATTATTCTGTACATAATACTTATGAATCATATTACTTTACTCTTCATGTCACGCAAAAACAATAAATAACATTTTTAAATTTTTTATTTAAATTAGGAGCGGCTCTTCAAAGAATCTCAAATTATTCGTAATCAATCAATCACGACTAGGAGTAAATATCAGCATACAAAGCAGTGTAATAGAACGTAGTTTAAGTTTAGTTCTTATTTATGTTTTATACGTATACAAGTCTAGGTATAATTGAATATTTTTATTATCTGTATACTGACTGCTGATCGAGTTGAATTTTAATCCCAAAAAGGAACCAACTTTCGGCGAAATAACATTTGCCATTTTTTTCAATTTCTTGTATTTTTGCAAATTTTTCTTAGCAAAACGAGTATTTTGAATTATTTTATGAAACAAATCAAAATCTGTTTTTACATAAACCATGATTTGGTAATAATTTAATTACGTACCTCAACCTTAGCGATGTCAAGGACTAGTTCTAATGATTACTTCACGTGTTTAAGTTTATGTTGTGTGGTAATACAAAATGAACAATTTCCAGAATAATGACAATTGAATTTTTACAGTTAAACACAATAACGAATTAATACCATTTCTTCGATGACTTCTTAGAGACCAAAAAAATCATTTTATGAGAACATGTACAATTTATCCAAAATGGTTTTTAAAAAATACGTAAAATCATATCATAAAAAATAAGGCAAAAAAAGATTAATTTAAAGTTCCTAGAATATTACGTGAATAACTTATGATGAAATTAAAACGTACAGGACTTAAATGCGTTTGAAAATTGTCAAAATATTGATTTATCACGCAATTGGTACAAAACAACCAAAACAGAATCTTGTTTTGGTATTACAAATATAATTTTATTGTTTTCCGTCTCATATTAATTATTATTACTTAATGCATTTTATTAAATAAACTTCCAAATTTTTATATTAAAGCAAAAATAGATTTTTTAGTTTAAATATGCCACATTATAGGACATGGTATAGTTTACATGCACATAATAAATTTCTAGTAAAAATGACGCAATTTTATATATTAACATTTAAGTATAAGCAAATTCTGCTTAATATTCTTTTTTATATTTTGTTCTGTTCACTTTAAACTCCACACGTACAAGGTACCTAATAAAATGCTTAATTTCTGAAGGTAGTTGTAATACATAAAAATAGCATTTTTAAAATCTTGTTTGCTAATATTTTAATTTTCAAGTTCATATTATGTGAGTTATCAAATAATGTGGCTGTTACAAATAGAATAGTATCTCGTGACAGTAAAACTACATACATTAGATTAGTTCTTGACCTAAAAACTCACTATTATTTTACAAGGAATTAGAGTTGTTGTGTTTTTACTTAGAGGACTTATTTGTTTATTTGTCAATGATTTCGCGAATTTTTAGTTATTTATTTTTGTTGCAACCGTTTTGGCAGAAACAACTTACTCTTCTGGAGATTACGATCGACCTAAAAATTAAAAGATAAGATTGAGAAATATGTGCAATAAGTTTGAAAGTATTTGTAAGAAATTTTTCCTGTTAAAACCACACTTTTGGTAAATGATACATATTTTATGTTATTGTTTTTATTTTTAGGTTTGTCGTAATTCTCGCAAGTAAGCTGTAGAATTATTTAATGTAAAATATTTATTATTAAAAATACAGAATACCATGCACTTCATGAAGATACAAAATGAGTTAAAAATCGTACTTTTACGTTTTCCTTGAGATGATTGTAAAACAATTATTTCTTCTTTCCTGCTTTGATCCTACTCATAAACTTTCTCTGAAAATGAAGAGTGGCCATTTACGCATAACAAGAAATGTAATATTTTCTTGTTTCGTGATATTTTAATATTCATAATAACGTTTCTCTAATTTTATATTTGGCAATAATAAATATCATGTCAAAAACACTGTCGCGAATTCATTTTAATATGAATTTAACTATTGGCCATTTTACTGCCGGCAGAAACACAATTTGCACATTTTTCACTACACATACACAAATAACATAAAAAACTAATTCGGTGATAAAAATCACAGTGAGACATTTATAACACACTTCTTATACCTTTTTTTGTGAACATTTTTATACGCCGTAATTCTCGAAGCATAGGAGTGTTAGTGCCTAACCTTGCTCTTCAAATAGTTTATTGTCGAAATCTACGATTAATATTATCGAGTAACACACAGCATAATCGTTTAAGGAATAGTTCTCAGTGCATGACAGTAAGACAATACTCCGGAATGGTTTATGACCTAGAGAGAAAATATTCTTTGGGTTGGAGTGTCGAGCAAGAGCTTCAGAGAAGGCGTACGCTGTTCAGTCGACCAGCAGACCTCAGTTCGTCCACTTCTCCTTCTTCACTGGTGTTCTTCCCCTCGTTCTCCTTACCGGTGAGTACTTATCCTCTTGATTGACCCTTTGACCCCCCGCTTTCTACCACCCTCGCTATTACTTTTGTCCTTTTTCAATCGGTGACAAAGACAACAAGGTGAATGTATTATTCTTGGTGATCTTAGAAAGTGTTGCCGATAATGTTGATGATCTTTTATGCGGAAGAAGTCCGGAGACATCGACGATCGCTCAAGCGAGGAACTTTGTTCCTAAAACGATTATGATTATAATACACCAATAACAAACGAGTTTCACTGCGTAAATAATTAAGTGTAAACTATTACGAAGGAATTTAATTAACTAAAAGTGGTTTTTGCGTATTTTGTGATTCGTGTGTTTGTGTATGTGATATTTTATTATTTTAAATTTATTAGGAAATTTGGGATTTCTCCTAAATTAATTTAGGCGTGTTAGCCGGTTTTCTAAATTCCATAATTATTATTTTGGCGCCAAAATTATTAAAAATATATTTTACAACGCCAATAATTTTTAACGCGGGGCTTTAAATAAAAATACTTTTTTAAATAAAATTTTCAGATATTTTGCTTAAAATTTAATAACACAAGTAACTGATTTTTAAAACGTTTAAAACAAATGTCATCCATTTTATCAGTCTGTCAAATTTTTCAATTAAATTAATTTAATTTTTTAAAACGATTTAGTGAGTTTCCATTTTCTTGAAAAGAAGTACCTAAAGGATTCAAAATATTTAGGAGCATTAACGTTAAACTAAAAAGGTGATTTATTTTTTATTTTTGTTAAAAATGGACCTGGTGAGTAAATTAATAATTTTTACTTTAATTTATTATTTTTCTTTGGGATGCTAAGAGTTTAAATTTTTTAGTTGAATAGATTTAGTCTCAGCAGTGAATTAGTTGTTCTGATTAATTTTTGCAATAACAAATATACATTTTACAAATGTTACGTGTGATTATAAATATATTTGTCCTGATGCACAGAATTATTTTTTTTCAACTTTTAAAGACGATAGAAAAATTATCTGGCTAGTTTCTAAATTACTATTCATACTATAAGTCATTTCAAACAAGTGGTTTGTAATTAATACGACTAAGTTTATTAATTTAAAATTGATCCAATGTCAAGTTGAAGAGGCAAAAGCTAAAACAAGTTGATAGCTTAGAAAGTTCAAGTTATTGCGAGCTCTGAAGGTAAGAGAAGGTTAAAGAAAATATATATGCGGCCAGCTGATACAATTCAATTATTACATAATACAATTCGGACAGAAAAAACAATATGTGTTAATTTGGTTTCACACTTCCTTATTTAAAATAAATTATAACAAGGTGCACTTTAAAGTAACATCACACGTTCTTAAATTAGAAACAAATACGTATTTAAACACAGGTAATTTGTACCTTGTCAAATTAAAATATCATTAAAGATAATTCCACACATAAATAATGATTATTATTTTTTATGTGACATTTCTGTTTTACTTGAAGAGATAACTAGGCGAATTAATGAATGATTGGAAAATTTAAACATGACAATATGATACAGTAATTTTTTTCCATGTAATGTCGATCGTAAGGGGTGCTATTAGCGATAATTTTAGTAAGTGTTCAGTATTTATTAAATTACCGATCTCTTGTCATGTTCATTGTAATTTTTAAATAGATGAGCAATTATAAAAAACATATTTAGTGAATGAGATTTATAACTATTTGACGACTGAAATTGAGCAGGACATGTAAATATCAATATAAGGGAAAATAAATCACACTTGACACTTTTGAATGAATATTGTTAGAAAAATAAGTCTTAAAACAACTACTGATTCAGCAGATACATTAAATTCGTTCACAATAATAAATTCTTAGCATGACGAGGAAAATAAAAATGAATTTAAAAATTATTAATTTACTAACCAGATTTAAAAAAAAATGTTTTTAACAAATCACATCAATTTTTCCATAATCTCCTAATTAAGTATACCGTGCTATATGTGGTACAATATACCATTCAATACTTACAAAAAGGATTTTTTAGTGACTTTGGACTTGACTTAACCATAAAGAAGTGTTAGTATTAAAAATAAAAACAATTTACATAAAATATATTACTAATTTATTATACTTAGTTAAACTATGAAAAAAAATTGGAAGGACACAGGGAAGTAGCTTCGATTTACTTAGATTTCTCACAATAATTATAAACAAAGACAGCAATCGATATTTGAAAAATATTTATATCTTAATTTACAGAATGTGAATAATTAAATGTGATAATTTAAATGCTGGTTTAAGATTTCCAAAAACATAAGCTCTTTGGCGCAGTAATTTTAAATGAATTAATACTATTTTTGATCCAGATACTGAATGGGTTAAGTAGTTACTTTTTTGTTTTTTTGCTATCGAAAGATTGCACCCATTAAGCAACCTTTGGCACCCTGTTCGCTTCATTGTTATTAAGTATGAAATGTAGGAAGAGGCAAATGTTTCCTTGTTTGTTGTTTGCTTTTGTTCAATAAAAATTTCTAAAAATTAGTTCATAATGTAACCAACCACAAGCACCTCTCATCGCCCCCAATAGTGCTGGCGTGCATACTATTAGGCAGGCAAATTTACAAATTTTCTAGAAAAATATTTTTCTTTAAATTATTATCGAGATCCAAATGTTTCCTTAAAATTAAAACTAGCAAAAACTTACCCCAATCTCACTTTTCCAAGTAACTTCGATTCGAATGAGGTGCTTGTTAATTTTTTTGCGCAAAGACAAGACGAAACAGGCGACATTTTTAGAGAAAAAAAAAGTTAAAAGAAATAAATTAGAGGCAACTGGGTGCTGCCATTTGGAAAAAATTGACAATTCAACGACAATATGAAAAACAAATTGGGGAAAGGCATATCAACATATACAGTCATTGTGTATATTGTCGTCTATTGATTATACGGTATTTGTAACTGTATATGTAAAAGAAATATATGCAACTACATTCTGTATGTAAGTATTTTTAATTTACGAGGAATAATTAATAAAGTAATGTCTTTAAAAACGTTTCGATGAAGCAATAATTAATTTGTTTTTTATTGTTGTCGTATGACTTGTAAGTAATTAATCAAACAGTTTATTAGTGTTATCTCGAATGAAGTTATTAACATGACAAATTGCTTAAATTATTATCTTAATTTGAACATACAATTTTGGCAAGTACCAGGAATCGATATGTGTGAAGATTTTAATTTGATGTCTATATTTATCTATGCGGTAATCACCTGGAATAACACATTGGGAAGTCTAACTGTGTTTTTTACCATGCCAAAACGGAATAACCAAGTTTTAAATACAATATTGTATCACACAATTATTTGAGCTGGTGATCACAAGTTGTGGGTTTACTTGTGGCGCCCAGTTACATAAGCAATTAATTAATATCTATCCAAATACGTTTTGTATTTTTTTATTCCAAAAATAAAAACGTTATTATTTTTCAATTGTAAATAATGTTATGATAGTTTGCGTAACATTCTGATTTTTGTGTTACAGTAATTCGCTTCGTTTCGCTATTGCCTGAGTATTTTAATGTGTACATATTTTAAAGACCAGCATTAAAATGCGTTAAATTTGCTTTTGTGCCGATACCGAAATATTGGACGCTCTCTGAATTAAACATTATTTAACGGTAAAAAAATGGAGTATTCTAATTTGAGGCCATAATTCTAAAGAAATTGTCTAGGTATTATTATGCAATAATTACTGACGTATTTATTTTTACGTAGTTTCTAGAGTTACTGCTGTTTGTTATTGTATTATTACAGGTGTTAAAACTGTTAAGATAACTGTTAAAGTAAGTTTAATACTCCCACTAATAAATTGTTTATTACCAAGTTGAACAAACATTAATTATTCTAACGCTTTGAACAGGTAAAATATTATCTTATTTGTTTTTTAAGGAAGCAAAAAAACTGTGGATACTGATGTCGGTTTAATACAACGAACTAGCTCTATAGATAAATGAAATAGACTTATTTAGAAAATGTGAAAAACATATTAGGGCAATAACAGTAACTATCATTATCGATATCGGTAGCAAGGTGCTGCTATCACCATACATGAGTGAAAATGTATTGCTTGGGCACAATATTTCATTGGGCAATTAGGTAAGGTAATATGAAGTATAAGTTCCTTATCCAGTGCTTCACGATTTCCTATATACTTTAATTTTTTCTCAATTAGAAACCCACACATTTCTATTCTTGGTGTTACGTCTTCAACATGTCAGTGATATTTAACATCATCTTAGGTACATGGTAAGGAAGATGACCTTGAAATTAATATATAAAATACATTTTTTGTAAGATGACCTTGGGAACACGTGAATGAGTATAGTTTTTGCAAAGGAATCTCACTTTAACTAATATCAAAACAACAATATATTTTAACATTTTTAACAGAAATAATATAATTTTATCAGAATAAATATAATATTATTCAAATTAATCATACCTAGGGAATAACTCGGTTAATTGTCTTCTGGAATAATTAAAATTTTCGCAAACAATACCATTTATTTGGAGTACGATTTTTCGGAAACAAATGGGAATGTTGAAATGCTTGAAAAACTAAATTTGTAGCAATATGCATAAGTTGTTCAATTATTTGTTGTGGGCACAGTAGCCAAGTGGATAAATTTGTAGATAAGTACTTTCTTGGTTCAAATCCATCCTGAAGCAAATTAAAAATTTACTTGAGATTTGGAGAAGGAACAATTATTGATACCCCAGATATGGTTCAGATTCCACAATAAACTGATGACCTCGTCACTTAGGTATATAAAATTACCCAACGTTTGACAGTTTGACAATTTTGTTTGATTTATGTACAGACTTATTTAGTAGGTGTATCGCGGTTTTAAACAAATATATGTATCTGCTTTCAATTTTTGCAACTGCAAATGATTATATTGTTCCCAGTTTTTCATAATCAGTAATTTTACTGAATAAAATATTGGATATGTGTTAATCATGGCATACGTCCACAGTTCATTTCTATCAACCTAATGAAATGCAGCACAGCTTTGTAAACACTACTGGATAAATTTGTTATCATTCGGTTAGTTATAAATCAGCGTTGCCGATATTTCATTATGTGATATATTTTCAGTTAGTGCGTTGGTAGACGCTTTTATTTGTTATTCAAAAATATCACGTGAAAGTGCAGAGCAGAACTCATATCAGCGTAAATGTTTTTTTATGCCCTTTGATTAATAGCCATGAATTTTGTTCAGATTCATTGGTATGTCACATAAAGACCTTTTTCATAAAGCGCAAAGATACATTCATATGTGAACATTTAAAAAGCACGAATAAACTCATTTTTCATGATATTCGCCTATATCAGTTTCATATATTTTCAGGAATAATTCCGCATATAGTCATTTTGCACCTGCATCGATGGATTGCTTTCGGAATAAAAGCTGCTGGTTATTATAAAGGCTGTAATATTGGAGAAATTTCGTTAAAATACTGAAATATACCCTTTTATCAATTATTTAACGCGGGATTATTTTTGCTGCCGAAGGCACTGGCACCTATAACGTGAATTTTTTGCAGAACCCCTACTTTGTCGATAAATAGAGATCTTTCACATGAAAAATGTTGTTTTACACAATATGTTTTATTGCATTATTTAAATTGTAAATTGTCCACTTGTAGGCTATTTGGATATTCAGGTAACATCTATTATTATGGCAAGTACCATGATATTGTATTTTTACTTTCTATATTTCACAAGCAATGTACCTATGTGAACAATATTTAAATCGACTGTTTTAAAGTTTTGTGCCAAAAAAATTTAATATAAGAATTGCACTATTATGACTCACCGTAAACAAATAAATATCACAGGTATTTGAACAAAAAAATAAAATGTATGGACATGTCCAAAATGAGGGTCACTCAGGCGAATCAGGATGAGTCGTGCAATTGGTAGGCTGATAAAAGGAGCCGATATTGTAAGATTCATCAAAAGTAGACTTACCTGGCTAGTACACGTTCAAAGAAAAAGCGAGGGCAGAATCACCAAAAGAGTGATGTTATGGAAGCCTATTGGGGAACGTCTGAGAGGAGCTTAGGGAATTATTTGGGGAGAGGATATTGATGGACACATGGGATTAAGATAATGGAGACATAGTTTCTAATAGGTCAACATAGAAAAATGTCGTCTAACATGCTAAAACCCACACTGGGTTGTAATGCCGTAAGAAGACGAAGAAGAAGAAGAAGAAGAAGAAGAAGAAGAAGAAGAAGAAGAAGAAGAAGAAGAAGAAGAATACGAAAAAGAAGAAGAAGAAGAAGAAGAAGAAGAAGAAGAAGAAGAAGAAGAAGAAGAAGAAGAAGAAGAAAATGAAGAATGAGAGGAGGAAGAAAAAGAAAAAGAAGAACCATATAATCGATAAAAGGGCATTTTAAGAACCTTCTTCGTATATTTTCTGTACAATTATTTTATTTAATATAAACCCGGATATCCAATAAAATTTTATTTTTTTTTTAATCACTTATTTAACGTCGGTCTATTTCCGCTACCGAGGCCAATCACCGACCCAGGAGACGAGCAACCCCCAACGTGGAAATTTTGCCGAACCTCTTATCTTACTGAGAGTAGGAATTTTTTACTTGCCTAACATTTAATAGACAAGGGACCGAGGGATGGTATATCCTCAATACACCTCTCGCCTACAGTTGTATTGCTTCTGCAATTCAATTAAATCCAATGAAATTAGTATATTCAATTTTAGACTTTATTGTATTAAACAGCATGGATAAAACTTAAGTGCCAGGCGTTATTTTTGTTATGATAGGGGGCTACATGACATTTCGCAACATTCAAAGGCAAGCAATATTTCGTACACCAATCCTGTATTTTGTAAGTCTCCTTGTATCTTCATACAGTCACCTCTATAAGCCAATATATCTAATTTAAAGTCATCTGTATAAAGTAGGCAATGCACATCTAGAATATTTACAATATCGTTAATAAAGATAACAAATAGAAGAGGTCGCAGTATAGAGCCTGAGGTACACCAAAAGTTGCAGTAATTTGGAAAAATTTTCTTCCAATAAAAAATGATTGAAAAAATTCTGGAGAAACGTCTACCTTGGTCCTTGGTGGATGGACATCACATCCTCCATGCTGATAAGGGGATAATAGTTAGAATCCGGTCTACGAATAGTATTAGTGTCCTGTCCGGTGTGAGTTAATTCCACAAAATTAAAAATAAATCTGTGGTACTGGTTTGAACCTTTTAAAATCTACATTTAGCATGATTTTTGGGCTGGAAGAAGTACAAGAGAGCGTTGAGTATTAGCTACTAGTAAATATTGGATATAATTGCATCTATTTTTTGTATTCTCAATTGCTTTTGTTGATTTTCCATAAATTATTATTTATGACAAATGTGTGGCTGTTTATTTAGTTTCGGTGTGAAGAATGAGCAGTATATTTAAATGCCAAAAAAATTTAACCGTATTCGTCGTCTAATTATTAAAACAAACACCGACTTTATCCAAGGAGAGATCTAAGCCAGCCTAAATTTGGATGTAGAGTCATAACAATGGTTATAGTAATTTATAATTGAGATTATGTAATTTATAACAATAACAGATTAGGACGTAGATGTCATGGCTTACGATGAAAACCTTTTAAGCAACCAATGAAAATGGGTAGTTATCTTGTCGTCAGAAATATGCTGACACATTTTCTCACTTCGTGATGTCCATAATATTGGTTTCAAGGTCAAGATATTTCTTTACTGGTACAGTCATCAAAGCTGGTAGATCTTTGTTACTTTATTTAAATAAAAAATGGACACAGATGACTTTATAAAGAAAGTTTACAGGTACTAGAAAATGTAAGTCATGAGATTTTACTTTAAATATATGCATATTATTGTAATCAACGTTTAATTGATCGAAACTAATGAACACAAGCGATTCGCTGTTGCCTCGGGCATCTAGGACATCCTGTGCGTAATAAATTAATAAATAATTAAAAGTAATAGTAAACACGTAGGAATATAAACATACTTCAGATAAGCATCATTTGTAATAATTGCGAAACTGACTTGTGTACAAACTTTTCGAGTTATTCTCTATTATTGTTTTTTTGATCGTGGACTAGAAGCGACGCCGAATTTTATACGTAAGGAGGATAAGTTACATTTTACCTTGGCATGCATTTATGAAGTGGCAATATAATATCATCACTGTTTAATGTACACTTACTTTAACTGTGTGCATTATTTATGTGGCCATTAATGGTTACAAACGAGTCATTAAAAGATGAATAGGAAACGAAAAACCACTAAACCAAATAAAGTAACACTTTTAAGTTTCCAGGTGGGAATAGAAATTAAAGTAAATGCTTTGTATACTTCCTAGAAGTTATCGCCGTTCATATTATGAGGTTACTTACGCGATTGATTGCACAAGTCTTAGTTCAATTTGGTTGTGGCAATATATCTGTTAAATAGGTTTTGTGTTGGTTTTTGGTATTACTTTAAAATTGGAATTTAGACCCACTTATGTAACACTGCATTAAGAGCATTGTTACCCATTACCCATTCGTTGCTCACCAGCATTGCCAGTGTCGAGGCTGAAGATCGAATCCAGTCCACTATTGAAATTCACAAAATAAAATTCTTTTAAATGGGAAAACCTTTCTTTAAGGAATATGAAAAATATAATTTACAAATCCAATTTAGTGTATATTCGTAATTTTTTTATAAACATTATATTTTATTTATAATAAGTGGTTTATTTAATTTTTTTACATCCTGGAATATAAGAAATGTGTTTAAATTATTACGGCGCACGTACAAAATATCAAAATTAAATTATTTATATTTCACCATATTTGAACTTTAAAAGTGACTAATCGCATGTCAGTAAATGACACACAATGCTAAAATATTCACTTAATAGAAAGATACTAAATTCCTATTTTTTTGGTGCATTGTGAACATTAGAACTAATTACTAATGCCCTTTTATAGCAGATATAGACCCTAAGCTATCGCCAATGCCAGCACAATATTTCTACTTTTCCTGAGTAAAATCCTTGGGGAAGACTCAGCATATACAGAACTTGGCAGCGATTTAAGTATTAGACTGGTCACACCCGAGCACAATTAAAATAATTTGACAAAGAATCAATAAAAAAGTAAAAAACGCTATTAGTTTAATTCTTCTCACGAATGAGATCTACTACCAGCACATTACACACCGCCAGCCACAACAGCAGAACGTAATATCACTCTTCCGTCATCAATAGTAACGGGACGTAATTATTATTTGTCTCTGGACACGAACAGAACACTCTCGATTTTAAAGTGAAAAATTGCTATTTTTCACAATAAACAAAAGACGTCGTCTTGTGGAAATTTTATCACATAAATTAAAAATGAACAATAGATACAAATTTTCCAACGATACTTGTGGTTGCAAGGAATGAAAATGCGGCTTCCAAACGACGCGACGCAGGGCTTGTTTTTTTCGTTGTGTTTCATTTTAATTTCAAAGTGCGGATATGCTTGTGACAGTGTCATTTAAATATTTAGATAAAATCTAGACTCATGTACCGTGAAATAGCAAGATGTAGCAATCTAGAAATATCATATCCAGCTGGAATCTTATCCGTGCAGACTCTTCATATTTACTGGAAATCATATCCGAGATTTATATTTTATACAAGATACATATTTCTCCAGACTTAAATATTTCACTGAAATATTTTTTAAATGCCTAGTTATTTCTATCAATTTAATTCTTTTACAATTAAATTATTAAATAATAGAAGTATGAAAGGAAAGGCGTAGAACCTAAAAAATCGTAAGCGCGTGTCACTAGCACTGAAATTCAGAAATATAATCTAAAATTAATTAGAATAATTTAAGTACCCTGTTCAGGACAGGTAAACCTTCCCATTTTTCGGTGACGGTTTACGGAAAAACTTATTTATATTCTATTGTTTTCCAGGAGTATTCAGAAGTTAGGAACACTGGAGGCCTAGATCGCAGCTTCACGAACACACTCCTTCAAATGAAGTGTTTAATTTATTACCCGAGTATTTTATTTTTTTACCCGAGGTATGTCTTTGTTTAAATTAAAATTATGGGAACTTTCAGTTCGCTATGTGCTTAATGAACTTATACCTATATAAATACTAAGGAGTCTAGGTACTGTAATCGCAAAAAATTGGTATTTCGATGTTAATGGAATTTTCGTGTTCGACATTTTTTGGTAAATCAAAAACGAGTTATTTTTTAAATTTCTGTCGGTATTCTAGTCTATATATATCTGGCTAAAACAAACTAAGAAATATTGTATGAATGTTGCACAATTTCTATCAATATCACACTTGCATGTCGTATTTTGCTTGTAATAAAGTGCCGATAATATAAACATTACCACATTAAATACCATAGAATTTTCAATAAAGTATTAATTAAATATATAATTAACATTGCATATTAATACTTCGTTATCAGTGTAATAAACAACGTCAATGTTTTATTTAAACCTCAAGAGACAAAATTGATTACGAATTTATAGAGCAAGCCTATTTTAATAATGAACTAAATTAAAATTAAAATGTGGTTGTAGGTAACTATTTTTTTCATATTAAACCAACTTTATTGGTATAACATTGTCCAATATACATTTGGGTTAAATGGAATGTGTACATATTAATACTTATTTTAATACATTGCTTTATATTATTCAAGGATTATACCTAAATCATATAAAACACTGATAATTCTAATGAAAATTGATACAAAATTTTGCAACTAAATTATCCTGTAATTACCAGAAACAAACCATGTGTGATGTAACAGTATTTTGGTAATTAATAAATTCATTATATTAATATACTGATCGAAATAATTAGTACACCATTTATATTTATAATTTGTCCTTATTAAATTATCATCATGATTATTAGAGTAACGATTTTGTTTTCGCGAGAAAAAATATTGTAACGAAATTCTTTGTTATTTAATAACAAAAATTGCGAAAGTGTTAAAAAACATTTAATACACATTTATTGTGATTAATTTAACTTATGTCGTAAGTTCCTATTGTCATACAATAGAAGTTCTGGAGTAGAAAAATGAAAGATTGCAATTTTTCTCCTAAATCTTTTTGGTTTTTTATAATTTCTGGATATTCAATAAGAGTGTGAATTTTACTAAAATATGAGCACTCGCAACAATGGAACTCATGTTTGAATCTTCTTATAACCATTTAATAATTGTAAATCTGGAAAATCGTTTGAATACACTAAATTATTTTTAACAAGTTTGTAGACAACTTTATAACTGATGTCACAGTTTTTGTTCATTTTATGTCAATAGGGAAACTCCAACAGCCCAGTAACTAATTTCTTTTTTTTTTTTCAAAACTTTATTGTAATGAAAAGAGGGAGATATTTCCTTCACAGACGCGCTTAAAAATAATTGGGAGACTCATTTTACATTTCTATTAAAACTTGAGATTTTTGTAATGAAATCAATAAATAAATAGATATTTGTTTAAATATGAAGAGAAGTGAATATATGTATAAATAGGAGTCTACAATGAATTTATTATCTAGTTATACACATAGCAGAATAGAACATATTTCATGTTGCTTTCAACATTACACAAATGTCAAATTATATAATTTTACCTCTTATTTACCAAGGTTTAGTATATTATTATATGATCTGATTACATCCAATTCTTCCAATTAGCCTTTCCATTACATTTTTAACTGATTAATCTTCACCTTAGGGTGAAGTCTCAGCCTTACGATTACATTATCTATTTAATATCACATCCAGCTTAATTAGTTTTTAACTAAACATATATATTATGAGAGCTTTTTCTGTAATAATTGCGACTGATTATCACGTTCTTTGTATGCGCAATATTGTAATCACTGACATAAGAACTACTTTTCTATCATCTTTACGGTATTCCACGTATTCTGCTGTCCAACCCATTCCACAATTAATTTTATGCTAGGGTGTGTAGGTAGTCAGTCATTCGGTCTGCTTCGTTTATTGCAAGCAGTGGTGATAAAATTTCCAAATTATCGGAAACCAACAGGTCTGATAAACGTTCAACTGGTGTCTATGAATTTTCAGATTTGCATTATTTTATAAGTTTTTAGGTCCGAAATGTTAGGCAAGTAAAAAATTCCTACTCTTAGTAAGATAAGAGGTTCGGCAAAATTTCCAGGTTGGGGTTGCTCGTCTCCTGGCGTCGGTGATTGACCTCGGTAGCGGAAATAGGCCGACGTTAAATAAGTGATTAAAAAAAAAAATGTCCGAAATATCAGATGGTAATCCAACCGAAAACAATGGTCGTAATAATAATTTAGTAGGGGATAAAATTTATATTTCTGATATGATCTCAATTGAGGATATGTTAAGTGTTATTGCATTCGATAGTGTTCCTCTAGCTGATATATTTCTTAAATCAAGATGATTTGAAAGAGTAAATCAAAATCTACTAAATAAATTTCCGTTTTATGGCTTGTTAAATCAGTTGTGGTTATGGATGTCAGATTTTCTCACTAACTACTCACTCATGGTCAACTTCAGTTTCTTCCTTTCAAACATCAGAAAGTCCAGTTTAATATTACACTTTAAACTGTAAATAGACTAACTTGATTAACTTAATTAGACTAAAATTGTAGAGTAGGACACAAGTAATCTTGCAGACCAATTTTTCTAAAATTTTGTTCGGTATGTTTTTAAGAAATCTAACAAAAGTGTACTAAACCAAGTCAGACCAAGTTGCGAATAAAAGCCGCATGATATCTGTTTGGATTGACTCTCTGAGAACCTTTCAAGTCACATGTTGATAATATAGTTTTCTGCAAAGAAGCTTGATTTTCTATAGGTATAGAGCTAAGTGACAGTTTTTTCAAAAGAGCTATTAACGCTATACGCCTAAGGCACGGATACGTAATGATTTAGAATTGTGCTCATATATTTTGAAATCTAAAAATGCATTTTAGATCCACTCCAAAACAAACTTTATGAATAGTATAAGAACTTTGAGACCTCGTCACATTGTTGGTCATTCAGTCATTATTTTCGATATTTTTTTAAGGATTGTTGTGCTGAATTTGTGTAGCTAATCGCTAAAGTTACTGATATTAGTGTCATAGCAAAATGTAGCAACTTATCTCTTTACCTTGAAGCTCCAGAATTACCGAACATCGGCTTTATCAGTAATATTTTTAAAGCAAGAAAATTATGAAATTCTTTATCCGACCGTCCTAGTCCTATTTTTCTCTGGCCTTTAATTTCCTTGCCATTCGTGAAGTGATTAAAAAATTTCCGCCACAACATATATGATGCTTCAGTTTTTACTCCTTTTATTTAAAGAAATTGAGGAAAACTTTATTAAACAGAATTTTTGTGGTAAAATATACTTTTGATCGCTTCGTCATGGAGGTATCTTCGAATAAAATATATAACGCTTAGACTTTTGAAAATTTCGTCTCGTCTCGTTCGTTTGAAAATTTCACGGCCGCGGATGGATATTAAGCGAGGAAATTTTCAAGAACCCGAGAGGAAGGTGGGTTCTAGCTCTTCTGAAAGTCCTGTCGAAAAAATCCTCCGGGCAAAGTAGCGAGGGCACCCGGAAAAGTACCATTTTTCGCGAAAATCGACCTTTTTAAAAAATTCGTATCTCGGCTAATATCGGGGATGGGCGAAAAAACAAAAAAACTGCTCGGCGCCTATTCTGCCTCTTGCCCTCGGTCCGGGCGCGGATCCTCAGGATCCAAACGGAAGAGCTGTGTCGCGTTTCCAAAGGGTGCGTGTTTGAAAAATCATTAAAATCCGACAAAATCACCCTTTTCCAAAAAATCATAACTCTCTTTGGGAGCAAAAATCGGAAAATATAATTTGCGTCCGGGGTTTTCTAAATTTCATTTAGTTTTCAGAAAAAAATACGCCGCCGCTCCCGCTCAAAAGAGGCGCGAGTTATTGAGCTCGGAAGGAGGACGTGTTTAAGAAATTTCGTAAAATTGAAAAAATTGCGAAAACATAAAAATTTCAAAATTTCCAAACGAAAATTAACCGCTGTGCCGGCGTTCTGGCACGACATCCAAGATCGAAGGTCCAACTTGGACGTACCTACATCGCGAATGGCGCGGTCCAGCTGCGATTGTCGAGGCAGCAAAAAGCGGAATTTTGACGTTAACGAAAAATTTCAAGTTGGGTTAAAATTTGAAAATTTGTGGCGGTGGCGGCCATTGTTCTCGTATTTAACAAATTTTATAAAATTTACAAAATTGTACAAAACTCTTCGACAATGGGGATATTGAAAGGCTAATAACTTTCTTACGACTCGACGCATCGCTACCAAAGATGCCGCGGCCAGAAATTTTAAAATTTTTATCCCACTTTAAATTTTTCATTAACGTCAAAATTTCCCTGTTTGATTCGGTCCTGCTGCCTCGAAAATTGCAGCTGGACCGCGCTATTCTCGATGTACTCCCAAGTTGGACCCTCCATATCGGATTTCGTGCCAGAACGGCGGCCCGTAGTTTAATTTTCGTTCGGAAATAGCGTTTGAAATGTTCGTGTTTTCGAAATTTTTTCTGTTAATAATAATAATAATTTAAAATTAAATTAGAATATCTTTTCTTCACACTGCCAAAATTAAAGGACGAAAAACTGGAACACCCTATGTAATAATATACTTACCTATAAGCTAGTAAGACATCTCTTAATAGACAAGGTATTTATTACTTACCTATCTATTGAAATTTTAGCTGTAACTTTGCACGAAATTAAAAATTGGCACATTTTTTCAATCGACTGTCTGTAACAGGCCTTTATGTCATCTTAGATTTTCGAATAGTTTTAACATTATTTTAATCATTTTATTCGTAATCAAAAATATTGCGGAGGTTACTTAGATTTAATAACCATTAATTGAACACTCTGGTATTGACGATAATTAATATAAACACTAATTTATACCTATGTTTATCGAAAACACACTATCAAAATTAAAAGTAAATATTGCGAAAACAAAAATCAATACACATTTATTTAATTTACCGCGAATTATTGAAATAATAAACAGTCCTGTCGCGGAAGGCCATTCTCTGCTCTTGTATTGCATTGCTTTATATCTTTTTTATGACTAATATTTCAGTGTCACGTAAAGCCCAGGGCGAGCCCAGTATTAAATTCACAGTCGTTTTTCTACACTAATTCGCTTAATATGCTTAATAATGAAATTGTTATACAATCGATTTTTTAAAGGTCATTGCCTGTTTATTTAACTTGACATTAAATGCAAGCCGAAATATACGAGGCAAACAGTTCGTATGAACAGATCGCTAATTTATAATACAAATTTATAAATAATATGTAAATTAGACGTGTGCCCATGCAAAGTGGCCAACACCTTGTAATGATGAATGCATTTTATTAAAAACAAATGGTTCTAATTCAGGACTGTTCCACAGGTTTAAAATATTAAAGGATTAAAATATATTTCAGCTAAGAACAATTTCGAGTTTTTTGGAACTTGGACGACAGGCGATGGTGATTTATTGTACAAGCTGAGTTGTTAAAATATTTTTTATAGATATCTCTTTATAGAAAACTTGCGTTTAATTTGTTTTTTCTATCCATACTCCGGCTAACCCATTATTTTCTTTCCATACTGCCCAACCAAGAACTCATCTCTATCAAATTTGAATAAAAGATGTTATGGGAACTTGCCAAAAATTCTAACGTAGATTCGTTAAAGAATTTTAATGTGGGTCTCTTATATATATTTTTTTTATAGTAGCCTCTTTAAAGAGAAATTTCACATAAATATGTACTGGTAAAACGTTTAGAAATAAGCCAATAATGTTTGATATAAAGTTTGTACGTATTAATATACTTTTAATTGAGTGGCTTAAATCCATTGCAATTATCTGCTATGGGTAGAAATTAACAACCCGCCCCAAACTCCATAGCCCTGTCCAATAAGTTTGAGTCATTTAAATTTTTCAAGAATGCAGGATGCAAAACTCTGAAATTGGAAACTATTTCGTTTATTCCAAAGAAGCCAAATCTCAACTGATTTATGATGATGTCCAATCCACGATAAAATATGTTTACTCGGAACAAACTTTCGGGGTCATGCAGACGTTCATCTTCGCAAATTTAATCGAAATGCTCGAGCAATTTTTGAAAAATTAGTCGCCTTTTGATTTATCATTCTTTAAATTTTTTTCTCATATTGTCATTGAAAGTACATAAGCATGCCTTCCTTTGGCGAGTTTTAATTTTTAGTAGTCGACGTCAAAACTATTTTGTTAATTAGTAATTTTTTATTATTGATTTTACATAAAAATACTTGAAAATTAATTTCTGAATAGCTATAACTTTTTAGAAGTGGCCTTTATCAAAAAAATTGAAATATATGAAAATCGTTAAAACCCCTCGAAAAATTAAAATTAGTATTTTTTTACCTATTACCAAAACAGCCTATGTCTAACCAAGCAGAGAATTTGGGAATTTGTGTAAAATACGAGTACCTTAGTATAGTACCATATCAGTACTTTTTTTAAGATTTTATTCATTTACTTTTTTTAAAACGGTATTAATAATATTTATCTTAATTTAAATCTCGATCATAGGTATAATATACTCGTATTTCAAATATAAATTGGAATATATTACAAATTTAAAATATGTTACAAAAATAACTGTTTAAAATAACAACATTATGCATCAAAATTATGTAAACGTTTCTAGCAACCTAGGACGGTTATTTGGCAATCCATATTGCACAATGTCTTTCTACGTTTTAAGATTAGCAGAAACAATTAAATAAAAGCATTATTTCATTGCGCACTAAAGTTATATCATAAAATGTTTATTTTATTCATATACGCGGTTTGCTTATCTGAAGGATATCTTCTGTCTGCGACTAAGTAATATTTGAATTTTTTTGGGAATAAATTGTTTTTATGACATTTTTCATAAAAAATTATTACTTTTCGTGTAATCTTACATAAATTTTTTCCAATATTTTGAACCTACATATTTGTAGAGGATAGATTAATTTAGTTCTATTTGTAGAAAATAGATTAGTTTAGTTTATTTCGATATAATACATACTTACAGGAAATAGTTTAAATTTTAAATAACAAGTTTTGAAAACGAATCTTTTCACACGAGTGAGACGAATGAGTGTGAAAAGATGCTTTCAAACGTGTTGTTTACAATATTTTTTCTACGATTGGAAAAAAGACCTCTAAATATTGTCAAATTATCAATGTCTTCGTTGAAGGTAAATTGTTAAATATCCTAAATCCAGCTTATAAAGGGTTTCTTCTGATAATATTATAATTAAAATCCGGTACAAAAAATTATTATTAAGTTATTTCTGGTATTATCAATGAATCTTAGACAGGATAGCACTGTCCTACCTAAGTAGGCTGATTAAGTTCTTAGGAACGCCATACGGTTCAACCTGGAGAGTAGGCAGATTGAGACCCTGGACTCGAATCACTCCTTACATTTTAGACATCCTTCACTTCTTTTCCCATTTTTCTCTTGAAAATGTCTCCAAAATAGGAGCCGAAATGTCAAGACCTTAACAATTTCAGACGCTGTTCAACTCGAGAACCGACAACCCAGTAATTTTCATACTGACAACCGCGGAAACCTACAGTAAATATTCCCAGTTTCATAAAGTATCGCCAACATGAGTCTTTGGTTTCAGTTCCATAATAAATCTACCTATGGCTCTTTCTGATATATTAAATTATGAAAATATGCATAGTAAACGTTAAAAGCACATTGAAAATATAAATCAATGTTTTTATTTGATTTCTCATAAATGGCTCTTGAAAATTGTTTTAGTACATATTTAAATCACTACAAATATTCCATTTAAGTTAGTTTTTATGACTGAAAACGATACTTGTGTCATTAGCAAAAAGAGAAAAATATAGTTGCGAAAAACTAGATCATCATCATCAGGTAAAGTTTTATGAATATGATTATTATTTTGCGATTTTTCAAGTAGGGTTTAAACCACTGTATTGGTATTCCTCTTACAGAGATTCTTCAGTAAAATGTTATGGTTCATGCTGTCAAAGGCTTTTCATAGATCTCAAAATACACAAAAAAAAGTCTTTTTGCTCTAACGTTTCAGATATTTTTCCAATTAATGAAAATATAGCAACTCTAGTGCTTTTTCCCTTTTGGAAACCAAATTACCCAAAATACTAAATTTGTGTAAATATTTTACTAGTTGTATAAACAATAGTTATTTATGCAACAAGTGCGTAAGGTGAGATTTTCTCACGAATGGGAATTTTGTCGCATTTTTGTCGCATGAGCCGTAGGCGAATGCGACAATCCCATGAGTGAAAAAAGCTCACTTTTCGCACGAATTGCATACAACATTTTTTCTACTACCGAAATGCATCTAAATTCTCTAATAATAATGTGAAACGTCAAAACTTACTTATTACGTCAAAACTTCATATGTCATTTAAAAATCACAATACTGTAATAGCCCACTTAATTTTAAATGAGTGAAATTAATCAATGTCTATTATTTCTTTGTCTAATGTCAATGTCAAGAATATAAATGAAACTGAAACAAAATTCAATCATTATTGTTTTAAAGAATACTCAAAATTAGGTGGTATGTTTTATAATAATACCGTAATATTAAATAAATGGACTATATAAAATTAAATAGCCACATTTAACGTTTTTAAAATAAGATATGATTATTATAGGTGATTCTAACAGGTATGCGATTGTTTAGTATGTTACCTTTTCACGCACTAGTGCGTAAGGTAAAAACTCTTTACGCACTAGTGCACTGTACAGCGTGCGAAAAGTTAATACTTTAAGATCGGTAGTAGAAAAAATCTTTTTCAGAATTTTACACAATGTGGGGAGAAGTGAAATTGGCCTAAAAGTTGTTTGGTTCATATTTTTTACCTTTTTTAAATAACGGCACAATTGGAACAGTTTCAGTAAAGGGCTGAAAGAAAAAAGACGATTTGTTCTTATATAATGCGTTTAAAAAATAATTTTAAAAATAAATATTATATACTGTTTAACGAAGCAGTTTAATATGAAGTTTGTGTAGTGAAATATGTGGAGAATCTGTCTGCACCGGTATTTGGATTAGGTAAATTATCATTTACCATAAATAAAAGATCTCTTAAGAACATTATTTAATATTTTCCGGGTTGCCCTTATTTTATTGTTTGATTGATTTTTTTTAGAGATTTAGATTATTTTTTCAAGATATATTACAATATTTCCTTACATAATCCGTCAAACTTATTGTTATATTTTTTAATAACAACTAAGGTGCCCTTAAATTTTTAAGAAGTTCGAATCCGCTTTATCATCAGCCTTGGTTTTCCTCAATTAGTACTTATAATATTTATATTAGTTTCTGGAAAGCCGACCTGAAAATATGATTTAAATAATGTACGTATAAGAAATTTCCTCATCATTTACGCTACACTCAAAGCATAAATTTGTCTATTCTGTGGACTCAAGTAACGTACGAAATGTCTTTATATTTTTGCTATTATACTAAAATAGAATAAAATATTTTGGAAACATTTTCAAAATTGCTCTAGAACAAATTTAAAGAAAAATAATTTCGGAAGTTCTTATTTTCAAATGGAATAATTGGAGTATTTATTATACATGATATATTATTATACACAGAGATAAGATACAAATTAAGTCGCAGTTTTTTCCTAATCTCTCTATATTTGCATTTTTTATTCAAACTTTTCTTACTCTTTACAGGGTTGTTATTCTTTATTTGGCATTTTCTATATCTCATGAAGTGTAGTTGTATATACAAATGAAGTCTTCACAAAAACCACGGTTTCCTGCATGAATTAACATTAATGTAAATATCATTTGCCGAGCAAAATATTATACGAGCACAGAAACGAGTGGAAGCCTTCACTAATCAGGAAATACGTCGCGCGGTTTTTTAGTTACATCCCAGAAGATCCATTTAAAGAACAGTAAATGAAAACATAATAAAAAATACATTGGTGCTACATAAGATATTTTCCCGAAAAAGAATAGACTGGAAGAACTACTTGATTTTTAAATATTTCAACGTATAACTGTTATTCTGTTATTGACATGAGTCTAAACAAAATATTGAGGTAAGATGAAATTTGTAATATGTAAGTTTGGATAAGAAAAATAAAACTGTTTTGCTAATAATTAGTTTCATTATAATAGTTTAAACATAGCGGAAATTTTTGGAAATAAGGAACTGGCAACAAGCAATTTTTGATTATTGTCACTGAAAATACACAAGCATGCAAAATTTGAAGACATTCGGAAGTCGGGCAGCTGGTAAAAGGGGATGTAGATTGTAGGTGTACCTGAACAGATAATTACAGCTTTAAGATATATTATAGCCTTAGGTACTAAATAATGACGTCAATTAGCCGTACATGATTCTCTGTTTCACCGCTATCAGAAGCTACCATAGGAGTATTATTTCCTGTCTTACATTATATTACTTAAACATAAATAAATTAATTACAGAAATAAGGCGCTTAGTAATAAAAACTGAAGAAAATGGTTAAGCTGTTTAAATTCCTGATTAGTAGTGGTACAAGTTCCGCCTTATTTGCTTACTTTACAAATGAAAGTGTTAGTTAGCGAATTGTTAAGGCTTGCATATTAAAGGAAATTAATAAGTGGACATTAGTAGCTTCCATAGACAGTTATAAAAGTACTTATCGTTTTAACACTTACATTTCTACTTATGAACATTATAAATTGAATTTAGTTTTAAATGGGAAATATACATTCTATTACGCTTGGTGCCCAAATTAATTATGTAAGAAATATGTTGCCATTACAATAGCAGCTTAATTAACACAATGAAAATCAATTAAGCAAAAAATTAAGTGAAGAAGGTTCACATTGGTGTGTTCAATCCTGAGATTACTATAATTAAATAACGAGAAATCTGTTTCCCACTGCCTAGAAGTAAGTTTTATGAAGTTTACATAATTGTTACACTTAATTAAATATTACGTGTGAGGGAATATTATTTTGTAACAGTTGTAACACACCTGAAGATTTAATCAATTCGTGTTATTTTTTAATAAAAAAATACTATTCCTGTAAGGCGATGGATGAAAGAGGTATATTATTGATAGTGTTTATTACTAAATATTTCATGCATTTAGCTCCACATGGATCATTATGTTTTGATATAAAATAGTTATAAATCCAGACTATGGTCTAACTTTGCCTGCAGTATATTTTTAGTGATTGGATTTGTTAAAAATTTTATGTCACTAATTTTTATCTTTTCCAAAGTGTTTTGGGAACTTAAACCTCGTGAATCGCCGTGATAAATATTATTTTTTATTCTTCGAAGTTAGCATGCTTTTCAACCCTAATTACTGCCGCAGTAATAAATAAAAGAAAATAAGAGTAAAGCCCGAACATTTCCTCATAAAAGCCACTTTGATAAGAATGTATAAACAAAGGTTAAGTAGGAAAGTTTTAAGAATTGAGGCAATCACTTCCGACACGAGATGTGCGTGGATGCTGAAGAATGCAAAAGAGTAGTGGAGAACTGGGCAATATTCCAGTCACGGTCCACTTTCTATCCGAGTTCCATCTGTTGTGTTCTTATTGCTCTGTCACAAACGTTTGCGTTATTTCACATGTTATCAAGCAATAATCGGATGACATCTCATCCATTGAAGTTTGAGAGCTCCGATTGCTGCAAATTCCCTTAAATTTATATTCCATACGTCGATCTGTATGACGCATAGACAGTTTTCCAGACACAACGCCATTTCATATTCAGTATAAGTAATATTATTTTAATATTAAATCTGTACGCTTTGTGTACTTCTTGAGACTCGTTTAAGTTTCAGAGGGTGAAAGGAATTTTAATGCAATGTTCCAATTATTATTCTCCTAGCGTAGGTATATTTTTTAGGATAAAATTTTTTCGTAGGCGTCGTTTACTTGTTATGTAATTAACATTTAACTAGAGTAATTCACTACACGGGAGATTTCAATAGAAATAAAATGTGTTTATTCGGAAACTTTGCATTGTAAATATAGCTTTGATATTATTATGCCAATCAATAAAAGAAATCTATTGTTTAAGTGGTGTCATAATTACGTTAAAAATTACCAATAATTCTGCATGAGCGCTTGTTGACTTGAAAGTACTTAATATCGAGAAAAACCGAATCACTTTTGTAGAGGTCAATGTTCGCTTAATTTGTTTTATATTTTCAATTATTGTTATTTTAATGCCTAAAACAATTCATTTAAATACTTTCTATTTGATGGTTAAAACTTGATATTTCGATAATTATTATTAATTATTAACATTCAGTATATAGGATGGTGACATTTAAAATTTTACCCCATTTTTTTTACTGTGTATTTTTTAAGAATAACGCTGAGACTGGTCATCTCTTTTGGAGCATTTAGGAATGATAATTTCATCCCCTACCCAATGAATGCAACATTAAAACATTAAATCAGAGTAGGAGTCAAATGATACTTTATTTTAGAGCGATTTCCATTCTCTTTACCAATGTGGAAAATTTTTTAGATTTATGTGGATGGTTTTCAAGATATAGCAGTCTAAAATGACATAACCTAAGAAATTGATAATTAAAACTGTAGAAATATTTTACTTGATAAAATGTTCAAAATGCCAACCTTTTACCATAAAATTAACTTTATTGAAAGGATTTGTGAACATTCTTGTCGCTAAAATTTGACGAAAAATATTCTTCAAAAGAATAGAAAGCGTTAGCTATTAAAAATGATATGACAGTATTATTAAATGGGTCATAGTCAAGTTCTCTGATGCTCACTGGTAAATGGTTAAAGAATCTTACTGCATAATAATTAGTCCCTGTACCTGATCTGGAGAGGTGTAAAAAATCTTGAAAGGGATATTTGTTACATCTTGTAGGATATCTGTGAATTTCGTTATGTGAGGTATATTTACTTTGATTCTCATTGATATACAATAATCATTGCAATATATATGAGCTCGGTAAAGTTAGTATATTATTATGTAATATCTTGTCTACAATCTTCTCTATATTTTAGACCACATAGGATTCGTATAGCTTTTCTTTGAAGAGCAAAAACATTGAAACTATGATTGGAATGCCCCCAAACCAAAATATCATAGGATAAAGAAGAATGTATAAGTCCATGGTATCAGTACCTACTTTTTTAGATACATTATTTACAAGATTTCTAAGGAGATATATATTTTTCGAAATTTTTTTACAGATAAACTGAACATGTTTTTCCCACGATAATTTGCTTTTTTAGATACATTATTTACAAGATTTCTAAGGAGATATATATTTTTCGAAATTTTTTTACAGAGAAACTGAACATGTTTTTCCCACGATAATTTGCTATCAAGTTATAATATACCAAGAAATTTGACACTATCTTTGGCATTTTTCTTAGCTGAATTTCTTAGTCTGAAAATCATTGTCTCAGTTTTTAGACTAAGTTTGTTTGCAACAAACCAGTCCTGGACTTTTGCCTGTGTCTCAATCATATCAGAACATAATATATTGGTATCTTTATGAGTCTGCAATGCAATAATACGAATTTAGAAGTGGTGATAGCAGTTTATACAGTAAAGACCGAGGAGGTTCGAACATGGGTATTAGGTTGCGCGATTAACTTGTGCCCGTAGTAGGCAAGCGGACATAATGGTGGGAATCGTGGATCTCCGCGCTGTAGCCGATGGCTCTCGCGTCTACTGTTCCTTGTTTGGATTCTTTTATAATAATTTTTATTAAGGCCTAAACACAATGAAAAAAATAAGAGATAAGAAATAAGAAATAAAAAACATGGAATATAATTAACAAATAATGATATCCGAAAAGCAAGGAGCAATTTGAACAGTTGAATTTTAAATCGAATAAGCACTACTTAATAGGTATATTATCCCGCAGAGTATTTAAAACTTTCTTATTTCTTATTCCATTTTCTTATCTCTTATTCTTTTCATTGTGTTTGCAACACTCGAGGTGCAGCGACAATTAATTTTATGTTGTAGAATCACATTTTTGTTGCGAAAAAACAAACAATATAAATATTTAAATGTGTTTTGAGATTTTTTTAAAATTACAATAATTAATCCTATCTAGGATGAATTATTGAAGTTAGAAAAATTTCGAAACGTTGAATTTCTTTTAAGACATGAGTTCTACATCCCAACATGAGAAACTAACAACAGACAGTCTGCGTCTGCCGAGCCGACTGCAGCAGTGAGTGAGTGGCCACAGCCGCTCTTCTCCTAATGTACAAATTTCGAACTGAGGCGAGTTGTCGGCCACTCGTATATTCGTCCCAATCCCTGTCGTGTTCAAAGCATCCTGGACTTATCTGTATACCGGGTGACCACGGATCATGGTAAACCCCCGCCATTTCCACAATTTTTTAGCTATCCAAATGAAATTTTACAGCAGTAATGTACGTACAATATGACTCATTTTGGCCCATCCGATTTTTTTCTCGACGTACGGTTTCGACGGAAGTGACCTCAACTTTGGAATTCTAAATGGAACACCCTGTATATTATTGCATTTTCGAGTACGATAAAACTATTTTGGGGACTCTTTAAGCCCACTTGATTTCTTTAGAGCCAATTTCATCTTTTAATCTAGAGTGCCGTGATTGGTCTAATTTGGTTCAAATGTACTGGTATAACTCCCAAAAAATTAGATCGGCAAAGAAAATATAAAAATGGCGTCTTGGCGTGCATTCAAATTTGACCATATCAATTTTTGTCCATTTTAACCAATTTCCCAAAAGATATCATAATGGTAAACCGATACCATAATATAATACATTTTGTATGAAATCCATTGATGTGTCCATCCTTGATAAATCTGCAATGTGCAAGTAATAAAATAAGGGATAAATCATCAAACACAACACATCATTTTATACTATTTATCACACTAACCATGGAAGAAACAATTAAAAGACGTAACTTTGACAGGTGAATGAGTTTTTTTGGACGTACATTACTGCTGCAAAATTTCATTTGGATAGCTCAAAAATTGTGGAAATGGCGGGGGTTTACCATGATCCGTGGTCACCCGGTATATGAGAAATAATATCGGTCCCAATGTCGAGCCCTGTGGTACTCCGTATTCCATTCTTTGTATACTTGAATTTTTATGACTTTGAGTGACAAATTGACGCCGATTTGAAAGATATGACTGTAATAATTGTCTGTTATTAGCATCGAAGTGATGAAAAGCTAATTTATCAATTAAAATATTATGTGAGACACAGACAAAGGCTTTAGAGGTCTAGGAACTGTGCACGACCATACTCACCATTTTCAAATCATTTTTTATGTCAGGTAATCTATTTACTGCTAGAGTTGTGGACAGTTTCGATCCAATACCAAATTGACTCGAACTTAGTAGATTATTGATTTCAAAATTATTTGTTATTTGGATCTTTAATATGGTTTCAAGAATTTTGGAAAATAAGGGCAAAATAGAAATGGTATACACCGCCTCTGCAAATCCAATGACCAGCGAGACGTTCTTTTAAAATTTCTCCTACACAAGTAAAAAAAGATAGGTCGTCTTCTGAATGGTTTTCATCGTTTTTAATAATTTCGATTATCAATTGATCAGTTTCCACCAAGTCAAGATACATGGCTCTGGTGAGATTACTTTGCACAAATAATGAGTTTACAATAGTTTCCTAAAATTCCTAAAACATTTTGTTTATGAGGAGAGACGAATGTTAAAAATCTAATTTTTGTTGTTCAATAAGCGTTAGCTCAATTTCTTATTAAACCTTAAGTAGATAAACTATGAGAGTTCCAGATCGGAAGTGACGTGGGTGGTATGCGTCCATCGAAAGGATCCACGAAGAGAACACCTACTCATTGTCGTCGCTAAACGGGATTATGGGGATGATGATGATGGAGATATCGATGTCACGCTGTTTTGCCTATAACTGGACCGGAAATTAGAAACATTTTTTTATTAGTTTCTCATCGAGGACTACTCCTCGCAGATCTGTGTACTTGAACTCCTGGCCATTGTCGTGGGGGGAGCTGAAGACTTCTTACGTCACCGAAGAAGATACTCGATAATGGGATGAGTTGTGGAGGCCCATCAATCATCCTCATCGTCATCTTCATCGTCCTATAATATGAGTGTAGACAAAATCGGTAGGTCTATCAGTAGATCCACTACAGCGATCACCATCACCTTCATAAAATTCTAGTACGAATTGTATCTCTTAGGTATAATATTTATTACTCTTCAAAATTATACGAATACTATTTCTGGAAATTGTAATTGTCTGGTACTCACAGTATTGTTTAGTGGCACATGCCCCATTATAGTGATTTAGGTACCTTCAAATTTTCGTAGCAAAAGTATCAGCAATTAACAAAATCTTTCTTTTTCACGATCATGATATTAGTCAAAATTTAGAAAATACTAATCGAAAAATCTATTTCAACAACGAATAATAACAAAAAATGTACGACAAATAAAAAAAAATGAAAGAGCTAATTTCAAATAATTTTAATTTTAGATCAAAGCGTCTGGATCGACGCGAATATGTGGGGCTAGAATAATTTTCATTTAAGACCTTGCACCAATCAATACTTATATTCCATTAAGCATAACAAGTTGCTTAGTTCAGCTCATGGAACAGATACGTTATTATACGGCACGACTACGATGGAACCGCAGGTATAAAGGGGTGGTGATTTGCAATGTACAATTCACACCAGGAAATATATATCATTGTCACAATCTGCATAGTTTATGACAATTTCAGCAGAGCGCACAAAAGCCAACTACTACTTTCCCAAGTTTTGCCGGTGTACATGAATAGCAGCATAAAAAGAGAAAGAAACTTTTCAGGTTGATCCAATTTCGTTGTGTCTGAGGTAACCAGGTTACAACTTAAAATTCAGAAATATGGCCGGCATATTTCTGTCCTACGATTCTCATATTGTTGATGGTGGAAACAATATTATTTCTGCTCGTCAAAATAAACTTAATTTGCATAAACTCTTTTTAAAAATATCACTTATAAATTGTTAACTTCTTGTGGTCTTTTAAAGCACCTTCTCTAAATTTGTTTTCATATTTGGGTTACATTATCTCATGTAGACAGAAAACGTTAGAAAAACGTTTTATACATACCTATATTAGTCACACTAATCAAATTTGTTGTACTATTTATTTGGAATTTTCAATCATGATAACAAAGGTGGTTCCAATTTAGATTTTCATTACTAAAAAGAATGGGTTTCTTATATTGTGGAAACTGTTTGATTAATTGCATATATTTGACTGCTTCGTCCAGAGGTAAACACACTTAGCTTCTGAAGTGGCAAGGTTCGACTCTTCGCTGTGACAATGGGAATTTTCTGGAGAGAAAATTTGTAACGATGTTTAATTTGATTAAATTTAACCATCATAATTTTCATTAAATCTTATGTCTACAATTAGCAGTTAAATATTGCTTTCAATGCCACTTATTATATTATGTTAGTTAAAATATACCACACAAATCTGGTAAATATTCCCTGAACTTAAACGCCAGAAGTCGCACCAAAGTTAGGTAGTAATTATTTTATTTATTATACCACTTAAAACTAAGGTCGGTTTCCTAGAAAACTTGCAAATAATTATTATGATTATGTTCCTTCTGTACCTAATATTTTAAATATATTTACAAAAAAAACACAAAACGCATTAGACAACCTCCAAATCTCAAGGAGGGGATTGACATATAGAAAAACGCCAACACGCATCCATCTCGGAGCTGGGAATCGAACCCACTTCACGATAGACAGTGTAACCAAGAAGATCCGCCACACATTGTGCTACTGAGTCTGAGGTCAAATAATTGATACGGTTGTTCTAGTAACAGATATTCTGAATTTAAATAACTTACGGCAAGCCCATTACTTGTTAAAAATAATGCAGTACCTACTACTATTGCATGTTAATATTTATGTATTCGCAATGCAGGAGCATTAGTTGTGATATAAGTTACAATGCAAAATAATAAAAGTAAACCAGTAAATTAGAATAAATTATGATGAGAAAATAAAAATGAAAGTGTATTAATTAAATAAAATTAGTTGCAATTATTGTACTACTTGCGTAACATCTTTGTTCATAAATAAGTTCTTTGTTGATTTGAACGGAACTGAGGATTTTTGATTTTATTTAATTATTGTATTAACACTGTGTTAACCAGCACTTCAAATGTAAATTAGTTAATTTACTATTATACTTTCAACATATTCCGTCCATAACCATAGACTGGCACTGTTTAATTTTTTTTAACAAAAACAAAATTTAAATCTCAAATACTTTTCCTGTCTACCAGCAATACAGTAAAGTTGTTCTTGAGTCACAAAGCACTTCTGTCGCATTTGATTGAAAGTCAAGTTTTAGAATTAAAAAAAGTGTCAATGTGTTTTTACAGATGTCAAGAATCGGTGGTTTAAATATATCTCCGCTCTTAAGATTCCTGTAAATTAGAAAAGAATCATTATCGGAATAAATAGGGAGTTCATCTTATTTTTAGAACTTGTGCATATTTAGAACACGCTGTATATTAACAATTAATTAGATCTCCCCAGTCTGTTAAATTAATAATTGTTACAAGTGATTGCCAAACCTATTCCAAGTCACCGATCTAGATCTGAATTTGTGAAAAGTATAAAAGACGGAGCCAAGTAATGGAGTGTGATCCACTTCTTAGGAATTTTTAATCAAAATTTATTTCGCAGTCAGCAGCTCGAACACGCTTTCCCAGTGCCGATGTAGGTATACTATTAGTTTAAAGACGAAATTGGTGCTTTTACTATTCCTCTATTGCCGATGAGGTACAAGTGACCTAAGCACCTTATATTACACGAACGAAACAAGAATTAAACGTCCTGCTTAGACAGAAGTCTGGAAGATATTTATTATTCTTCAAGCAAAAAAAAAACTGTCTTTATTTTAGCTACTCTTTGTAAATCCACAATTTACAAATAATTATTTAGGAAAACATTCGATATGTGTTTCGTATTACTGCTTTAATGGCTTTAATAGAGTTAGGTCTTAATTAACAAACTAAATAAAATTAAACGGCTACCAACGGAAAGGGCTTGCGGCATCACTTAACGACTATTATTGAGACAAGCTTTTTCCAATGTTTACCATTCATTTTGTGACAAGTTTGCACTACGTTGTATAAACTGGTCTAATACGTGTTTCAGTATTTTCCCAGTAAAGGCAAACTATTAAAGTCTTATTTATTGTACGAACATTTTATCATGACCAACACCAGGAACCTAGTTTGCTGACTTAGTTGATATTACAGGAATATATTTCTCTAACAAATAGTATATTGGTAAAATTAATAACAAAAAATAGTCGGATACCAGTGTTGCAGTGGGCTACTTCGCAGCTATGAGAGAACTCGGCTGATTCAGCTGGTATCATAATTGTTACAGATGGAAAAGATGGCAGGAATTCACTACTGCCACAGTCTTGCCAATTTCTTTCTTCAACTGTTTTTCGGCACGATAAAGATATCAAAAGTCCAGATAAAAATAGGAAGGACGTACACTTTTAGTTTCATGTAGAGAGGATAACAAAATGGAGTGTCAAGAGAATCGTAGATCATACCTACCAAGTTTTGGGACAGTGGGACGTCTGATGCATAATACTTTTTAGCCTACTTTTCAGGCCCCAGACTTACTATAAAACTGCTAGTCGCATTTTAATTTTTCGATTGAGATATTCATTATTTAGTTATTCCAAAACGCATCGGTTTTTTGAACTTCATCAAATCCTGAATATTAGCGATCTTATATTATGTATGCTCAAAATAAATCACTTAAATCAAGCTCTAACTTGGCGCCTCTAAACATTTAGATGACAGTTTTTATAGTACTTATTTTCATCTACTTAATATCTTAAATAATTCTTCTCCAAGACTTAAACATAGGAATAATTTTAATCGTTAAAATATACCAACTGACGAGCATCAAGTGTGACGATGAATAAGTTTGACGGCTATATTGAACAAATCCCATTTTTCCTCCACATCTACATTATTAAATGATATAGTTTTTCATTCATATTTATAGAGCATTTATAACACAGACGAGACGTCGCGACGACAGTTACAGCATTAATTTCAAGACGGCAAATGTAAAGGTGCGGTTGTGTACTCTGTACCTATACAGAATGGTTTTGAATATAAATTATGTGATTTGTTACGTAAACAATACAGAGTAAACGTAGGTATACGTATCATGGAATATCAACTTTGAATTTTAACGTTATGTTCTTGCATGGCTGTAATTTATTTAAGGGGTATTATGTAGCAAAATAAATGCATTTTACAATTTTGTAGCCTATATTTGTTGTATTAATATGGATGTTTTATGAGTCACAGGAAAATATTAAAAATGCTAGACTATTTTATTAAAAATGTCGTGTGCCAGAAGTTTCAAACAGATGACGCTTTAGAAAACATTTCGTAATCAAACTACTGAAATATTTCATCATTGCAAGTAAAACATGATAATTTTCTGTTAACGTTAATAAGCAAGTCGTGATATATGATATTGCATTGATTGATTCTATTTATCTATTTCCAAACGGATTGTAACAAGATGGTATCAAATAATCTAAAACAGTCAGTTGTGTTAAATCATCAAAATCAATATTTTGAAATGAAATATTGTCAATACAATATTTCATTTCTTCTGAATACTACAGTTTCTTTTTCTTATTTTTTTAGAATTTTAATACATTAAAATTAAGAACTACAGTACCTAGATGTCGCAAAAACACAAATCAGAAGTCAATGTTTTGGATTTTAAGTTTAAACTAGGTTAGGCGGCGAGCGGCGACCCTCTGTATCAGTAGTTTTATCTCGGGGTTTTTAGTTGAAAGACGTTATTGAAATTTCGGGAAAAAAACAGAGTCCGACATTGGGTCGCGGGGTCGAGGAGTTGGGAAAAATTCAGAATTTTAGGATTAAAATTGAAGAAAAAAAAATTTAAAAGAGCCCCTTCGGGGCTCTATTTAAGAAATAGTATACAAGCGGCCCCTGCGGCCGTGGAAATAGTGGGTTCTAGACGATCCAGCCCCTACTGGGCTGGTTACCGGATTTTTTTTTTATAGAGGAAAAAAATGTTTAAACATTTCGATGACAGCTGTCAAATAAAGGTCAGAGACGTTTTTTTTTTGGAATTTTTTTTTGGGGGGGGTGGTGTCTAAAATGGAGGAAAAACTTTTTCGAAAATTTTTTAAATTCGGCCCCCTTCGGAAAAATTTTTTGGGCGCCCACTTTAAATTTTTCTTTTCGACCCCAATGGGAAAAAAATTTGACGCCGTTCTTTAAAAAATATTAAAGAAATGGCTCCTGTGGGATCGTAGAAATAGTAGGTTCTAGACGGTCCAATATAGCAAAAATAATAATGACCGTACGCATCAAGTAGTTTTGGTAAAAAATTTGTAAAAAGAAAATGAGTGCGACATAGATGTCATAGAGAAGATGAGAAAGTTATCAGAAATGAGGCGTATCGCATATTTTCGTAGGCGTTTTCGATTAGTTAAGGGATTCGGGAAATTTAGTTGGATTCGGTGGAAGAGTCTCGGGAAAGATGCAGAGTCCGACAGAGATGTTACTTAAAAGCGAGAGGGTGATCAGAAATGAGGCGTTTCGCGTATTTTCGTAGGAGTCTTCGATTAGTTAAAGGATTTGGGTAATTTAGTTAGATTCGGTGGAAAAGTCTTGGGAGAGGTGTAGAGTCCGACAGAGATGCTACTTGAAAAGTGAGAGGGTTATCGGAAATGAGGCGTTTCGTGTAATTTCGTAGGCGTCTTCGATCAGTTAACGGATTCGGGTAATTTAGTTGGATTCGTTGGAAGAGTCTCGGGAAAGATGTAGAGTCCGACAGAGATGCTACTTGAAAAGTGACAGGGTCATCGGAAATGAAGCGTTTCGCGTATTTTCGTAGACGTCTTTGATTAGTTAAAGGATTTGGGTAATTTAGTTAGATTCGGTGGAAAAGTTTTGGGAGAGGTGTAGACTAGTGTAGAGTGCGATAGAGATGATACTTGAAAAGTGAGAGGGTTATCGGAAATGAGGCGTTTCGTGTAATTTCGTAGGCGCCTTCGATTAGTTAAGGGATTCGGGTAATTTAGTTGGATTCGGTCGAAGAGTCTCGGGAAAGATGTAGAGTCCGACAGAGATGCTACTTGAAAAGTGAGAGGGTTATCGGAAATGGGGGGTTTCGCGTATTTTCGTAGGCATCTTCGATTAGTTAAGGGATTTGGGTAATTTAGTTAGATTATGTGGAAGAGTCTGGGGAAAGATGCAGAGGCCGACAGAGATGCAACTTGAAAAGTTAAGGGATTTGGGTAATTTAGTTGGATTCGGTGGAAGAGTATCGGGAAAGATGTAGAGTTCAACAGAGATGCTACTTGAAAAGTGAGTGTCATCAGTAATGAGGCGTTTCGCGTATTTGCGGGCATTTTCGATTAGTTAAGGGATTCGGGTAATTTAGCTGGATTAGGTCGAATTAGGTGTCGCGGGAAAGATGTAGAGTTTAACGGAGATGCTACTTAAAAAGTGGGAAGATCATCGGGAAAGAGGCGTTTAGCGTATTTTCGTAGGCGGCCTCGGTCAGTTAAGGGATTCGGACGTTTTAGTTGGATTGGGTCTAAAAGTTTCGGAAGAGATGAATCCGACATAAATGTCACAGATAAGGTGAGGAGGTTATCGGAATAGTGGTCAAATTAGACTCATAGATTTAAGAATGGCCATGCTAAAAAATAAAAGCTATGTAATTATTTATTTTGACATTTGTTATTGTTCCTGTCATTAAATGTGAATTCAAAAATATACAGGGCGTTCCATTTAAAAAAATGCAAGTTAGGTTCATAAATTATCAAATTAGCATTTAATTTTTAATTGTTTTTCATTTTTCATAATTAGAGTCGTCATAAAATTTCACGCGAATTAAATATAAAAAATAGAAACAATCCTGAAAATTGAAGTGGGAACTTTCGCGTGATAACCCTGCACAACACAAATTTTTTAAAAATTATGATCTAATTATTTGACTATTAGTTTTTTATCTTTAATATGCTAATACTTCTAATTACTAATGCGAATACTAATTTGTTACAGTTAACTTGACAAATATTCAAAGTGGTCTTCGTTATTGTTTTCGCACTTCACACAACCCAACAAGTTGCAATTCAATTCGTTGAAAATCGTTTTTTAAACGTCTTTAAAAAAGTTTTCATTTTTTAGAAGAAATTTGGGGTGCAATAATAACGGTGACCATTTCAAACAATTGATCATTTACCGTTATTTAATGTTAACAAACTGTTATTTTTGAAAATTAATTATATCTATGAAATTATTATTTAAACTTAATTTTTAAAACAAAAACACTTAGGAGAAAGAAACAGAGCAGTTATGAAAAAAAAAAATTCATAAATTAGTAAATTAGTTCAACACAACAAAATATCACAAATCAGAAGATATCAAAAAGTATATTTTCCGAAAGTTAACTTTGGACGGTTATAACTTCTTAATGATGTAAATTGAGTTAATTTGCTTTTTCTAGAATTTACTGTTAAAATTATGACATGATTTTCTGGAACATCTTGTATAAATATACATTCAAAAATATTGATTTCACCATTCCAATACTATAGTTAATATTATGTTTTAAATCTTTCATAGAAGCGTAGATAATACAAAAAAAGGCGAGAAAAATAATATATTTTTTCCCTTAATATACGTAATTTTCCACATTAACCTAATTATCTCATTGTACCTGCGCCACCCATATCCCATTTTGGGTTTCACTTAAGGTATAATTAGGGCATTAAAACCCTGTAATAATTCTCAATTACCGCGTAGTAAAAAACGCACACAAGAGGGTCTTAGAACAAATAAAGCTGAAGTGCTTTACGGCGTATGCGTAGGTAACATAAAACATTATTACTTGTGGCTTTTTATAATGAACGCAGCACAATTACGTTCCCCCATTTTACAGGACGACAAGGATGATTTGGTTTTTATGGACCAAATTGCATAGGATTAAGACAGATCTAAATATTAGGCACCCTAATAAGTTCGACAAAAAGTCCAAATGAAAAAAATACGAAAATTATTATTATTATTATCACCATGGAGATTGATTTCCGTTGCGTTTAGTACAGACTGGCAATTTTAATATTCTCCTTTTTTATTGAATTTTATTCATTCTTTTATGATTCAGAAAACGACAAATTTGAAATTCGTTCGATATGATCTAAACAAAGAAAATCTTCATGTTCGTACAACTTTGAGTAGTTGACAATTAAGAGAGTTTAACAGGTGAGCAACTGTAATTTTCAAGTCTGTGATAAATTAATGGACAATTTATCAAAAAATTATTTCCCCTTGCCTCCAAAGGTACATAAAAACTTTAATATTCCTAGAAAGAAACATGAACGTGTAAATGTACATCTTCAAAGATCATCCTGCAGGATAATAACAGACTTTGTACTGCTAAGGGTTGATATGAACGTTATCACACGATCCATAAGATCATCTGACCTCTTGTCTGATCGAAAATGATTTGAGATATGTTTGTAGCATTGAAGACATTTAAATAGATGTAGAATGAGAAACAAAAAGAAACGAAAACAAAAATTTATCAAGTAAAAAATTCAACATCTTGCCTGAAATAAAAAAAGATATGAAATATCATGATAAAAATTGCTATAGCTGGTAAAGTTTTGGTATCCCCAACAACATGAATCATAAATCAAATATATTATTATTAAAACGCGGACGAAATATTGAAAGAATCAATATGAAATAAAGGCATATTATTTTTACTGAATTATTCATCCTGCACTTTTATATGCTTCTGCTCCTGTTTATTTTTGTTTGTCTTAGAGCTATGTATTATAAACCGAATCTGCTTTCTATATATTGGGGAAACATAATACCAAATATACGTACGTATTGCTACAGTACCTCATATAATTGTTATATCTTTATAACGACTTATTTACATTTAAATAAAAATACTGCATATTGGAGGAGTTATTGTATTTGTGTCATTTTATAAATCAGAGCAAATAATTTAAAGAAATCGTGCCTGTAAATCAAACTATATATGCTAATTAGATCATGGAACTCGTTTTACCAATAAATATGCCACACAAATGGGCATTTTGCAGAAATAAATAATATAAATTAAATTAATTTTTATCAAGATAATTTATTTAATCCAGGTGTGAATGTAAATCCAGAGTATCTAATGAATAAGTATTTCCTTAATCTGTGTTTGATTTAGGATTTACAGCGTTCACACCAAATTAAAATTAAGGAGTATGCTAACGAATGGAGAAAGTAAATTTTAAGTTATAAGATAGCCCGAAAATTAATGTAGCTTGTTAAATTTTCATTAAGTTTTCATTAGAATTATTATCCGGTCGTGTGATCGTTATTAACAGTAATTTTAGATGTCGTCGGGCTTGTATTTCATTACAAGTGCCATCAATAAGTCGCTGTCGAGTACACTACTTGGTTTCTTGTGACTTTCCGTTATATTAACTCTCCTAACGTCTACTGAAAATTACGGTCCTCATATAAAAGTAATACAACTCTTATGGTGCGAATGACACTCTTAATATAAGAAAACCTTTCTTGTTCGTTATATATCTCGGCTGCAACATAATCTGTCATCTACACTAAAATTGTACGTATTCAGTTCCATTCAATTTGAAAAGAAATAGTTACATTCAATTTACCGAGTTCGAAATATTTTTCTAAAGTTAACAGAATTTCAACAACTCAGTTTTGTAATGGAGTAGTAAAATGTCTTCGTCGAAATAAATAAACACAGAAGTGCAGGAAGTGACAAATTTGCAGCATGTAGTTGGATTAATAAAAGTTTAATATTATTATGGGATGAGAAAAAACAGTATATTATTGGATAGCTATAACGACAATAAAGCGAATATGTCAGCTCAAGTAATCTCCTATTTATGACAAACTACCAATACAAATATTTCTACTAGCTTAACCCCGCGTTTATTCAAATTTTTGTTAAATTGTTGGATTATGCCATAAGATGAAATGAAATATTAGCATTTTCTTGTTTATTTGCAAATATCCATGCTTCGTTCTTGATCAGAACGAAGTATGGAATAGCAATTCATTTTGATCTGTGCTATAATTTCCATCTCCTGATTACTGATTCTTATAGATTTAGAAGACCCATCGTGTAATTCTCGTAAACTTTCAGACACCCTTAAGTTAGGCAGGATTATTTGCATTCTATATTGATTTTTGTATTACTTAATATATAACTTTTTATGCATCAAGTAAATTCTATTGAACCCAGTAGCCTTTGAAGACTTCTCGGTGTGGTATTCTGTTCACTTTAATGTTGAAAATGTTCTTTTAGTATGAGTACGTTGGTTATTATTTTCTCCTCTTTGGACGCCTGTCTGTTTTATATGGTTTCATCCTGTCCACAGCCTCAGACAGATTTATATTGCAGTTATTACTTCGTGCCCCTCGATCTCGAGCAGTGGTTACAACCTGAATTACAGGGTCGTCGGAGATAGGCTGTAACATGTATTTTTTGCCCACAGCTAAAATAGTAGTTTTAAAATCATATACAACTGACTAATGACTATTCCTCCTGCCGGATTTTTAAACTGTAGTCATTACTTCCATGCCAAGCTCTTCTACGTAGAATGATTTTTTCACCATACAGCAACTAATGAAAATGTCTTCCTTTACTATTATTATAAAATATTTACTAAGAGAAACACAAGAAGAAATAGTTTGGACGCTGGCCACGAACATTAGCGACTCCGACGCTTAACCTTAAAGAAAATAATAAATTTAAGGCGGAAGAAACTAAATCAGAACCACAAAATGATTCCACAGACTCAGGTTCAGAGACAGAAACTAAGGAAGAAGAAAATCAATTAAACAATTTTGACAATCCACTAATATCTATAATAATCCACTGCATATAGGATAGGATTTTTTCTACAGACCAATTCATACAAAAGCAAATAATTTTTTTTCCAGGTAAGTTCTGGTGTCCCCAAAATGGGAGTAGAAGGATACAATTTGGCAACGTTGTAAAGGGCTAAAATCGTGCTCTGAAACGAATTTTTCGTGATATCTGCGACAAAAGTACATCAGGCCAAAAATAAAGCTATGAAAATTCTCTATAAAAATGATAGATGGTCTTTTTTCGTATACGCAATAGTTTTCTTGAAAATCTTGCATTGAATGTGAACGTATGTGGTATTATGAATAATTTAAGTACTCTATTCCACACTACCCTAGAGATTGAGTACTAGGTGCGTTTTTTATGTGGTTTCCCCGGCAGGCCTATTCCACGACTGTCATACTTATTAAAATATTTTGAAATTAATAAATTTGTTCGTGTCCGTTTTCTCTTATAAATTCATCGACTCATTCATTGTTCGAGGAAATCCGAGTCAATCTGAGAACTATGAATTCCTGCTTCATAAGTGAAGGCTTCTATTTCTGACGAGTCTTCAGTCGGTTCAGCATTCAAGCAAGATTGTCCATGGCAGTTGCCTCAAACTGATGAGCAATTAAATCCCAATCACCAACAGCCACACAATGGTCCACAGTCTTTCGTACAGTTGCAGAAAATCATCTTCAAAAGGCAATCAGGTGCAGGAAGTTGGGATGTTGTATTTGGCGACAATATGGTGTCTTTTAACATTCCCCCTCACTGTTTAGGATTCAATACATTACCCAACCATTTCTGTAATTGAAGATAAACACGAAATAGATACTGTTGAGCTGCGTCATGAGTGGGTGGTAATGAATTCAATTTCACTGGTTTGCTCTTGCTCACAGCTTTAATAAAGCAAGAATACAGATAGTTGTAGATTGAAACTTCTTTAACTGGAGCGTTATAGATTGCGAGGAAAAATTTGATCCCATTCGGAGTAACTGTCAGGAGCGGTACCGGTCTTACTTAAAACTTCTGCAACAAGTTCCAAGTCCTGCTGGTGATTAAAGCTTCATGAAGAATAAACTTTTCCTTCAATCTTCCCTCTACCTGGTTTGAGTAGAAAATTTCTTTATCAATAGGTGTACGAGCAGTTAAAATTATAAGAAGATCCACATCTTCCCCAAACACACTATTTGCCTGAAAGTTTTCTATCAACATCGAAATCAATCTGGTTTTATTTTTATTATTGGAAAGAAGCTTACAGTTGTAACAATTATATACCACATACCCTGAGCTATCCTAGAGACAACTGCCGAAGTCAGCATAATTACGATAATAATGTAAACGGGCACAAGCTAGATCAGTCTTAGTCTTGTGGCCGGAGGCTAAACTCTGTAAATTATAATATTGAACAATTCGGAATTTTAGAAATAAAAATTGTTTTTAAAAATAGAATTCATCGATAAAGTAATTTAACTGGCGCTGCGAACAGGATTGTTCAACGTTGTTGCAATCGAAGTGATTCACGGTAACGGCGGATTTCAATCTCTTGTGAACAATCGACAAAAACGGACTTGTTCAATCTTTGAACAATCAGTGGGACATCAACTTAAGGATCATCCCCCTGGTACGACTCAACCTCGAGTGTGTGACAAAGGATATCAGTTATTCGCAGAAGAATTGAGTGAAATGCATTTTTCCATCTTCCTGTAAGTACGATCATCCTATCTCATAATTAAGCTTTAGTCTTAAGAGCCATTTTCCAACAAAATTTTTTCGAAAAATTAAAACACTCTGTTTTAATATTGTGTAATGTCAAATAATAAACTAAGTGTAGAATTAATAGAAAATAAAACTTATCGTGAGACTCCATATCAATCGCCTAGAAAAAGTAGTTTAAATTCTGCTCAAGGAACTTCTAGCTTTACATCAGAACAAATTAGTCATTTAGAGAGTATAATTCCGGAGACTACAATAAAAATGAATATCACAACTAACGATATATCTGAATTATTACAAACACTACCTTGTTTTGAACCTAACGAAAATTTGCCTCTCTTTATAGCAAAAGTCGAGAAAGTTCTAGAAACTCTCAGGCTATTTACATTAACAGCGTTTCAAGAAGTTTTAATCACACAAATAATATTAAGTAAAATTAAAGGTCAAGCCGCGACTAATATCTTTTTAGAAAATACAAGTGAATGGACACATATTAAATTAGCACTTATAAAATATTACGGTGATCATCGGAATGAAAATCTTTTAAATTCCAACTTAAAACAAACTCGTCAAAATCAAAATGAAAACTGTTTACAGTTTTATCATAAGGTAATTGAAGCTCAAAATGCCTTAATCCAATATGCACAATTACATAGTGCAAGTGTTGAAATATTAAATTATGAAATTCAAAAAATTAAAAATGCAGGTCTTGAACAATTTAAAATAGGAATTAAAGAACCGTATAGGTCCTTACTTTCATATGCTCCACCTCAAAACATCGAGGAAGCTTTATTAAAATGTCACGAATACGACAATAACCAAACCGCTATTCGTCAATTGCATAATCTCCCAAATAAAAGTCATTTACCAATAAAACAAGATAATCAAAGATCATATCAGTTTAATGCACGTACAGTAAATGAACCCAACAAGTTCAATTACGGCACGAAATATCAAACACCATTACAAAACTCGTTTTATCAATCTCCCACTAAACAGTTCGGAGATATAAATCGCCCTATTCCCCAAAGAAATATACCGCTCACAAATAACCAAGTTTTTAATCAACCAAGTCAAATGAGACCTTCTACTTCGTCTCAAAACTTCAAACCTACACCAATGTCCACTCAGACAAGTAATAGTGTTCGTCCCTATTCAAGACAGTTCACATCTAATGGTAAACCAAATTTCCTTTTCAAAGAACTGCATAATACCGAAGTAACACCGGAACTTTCCATACAAGAAAATGAAGATTTCTGTAATGACCCACAAAGTGACGAACAGGAATATTATGAAGAATATCCTCCAGATTACCAAGAAGAAAATTTTCAAACACAAGCCTCAGATCCACCCCCATTGATTTAAATAATATCAGCTATGGCTCCAAACTTCCATTCTTCTATCTACCGGAGAAAAATTTAAAAATCCTAATTGATACCGGAGCCACCGATTCCATTATTAACCCGAATAAAATAAAACAATTCAAAAATAATCTTTTCATTGAAAGTTTTCAAGTTACTGGTTTACACCGAACTATACAATCAAATAAAAATTTAAATTTAAAATTATTTGAAGAATTAGGTATAAATAAAAATATAAAAATACGAGTAATTCCTTGGCATAAAAGATTTGATATCCTCATAGGGTCTAAAGACCTACATAAACTGCAAGCTAATATAAATTACAAAGATAAAATAATACAACTTAACGACGTTGTTATACCATTCTACTTAGAGTATAATGATAACGAAGTGAACTTAATATCTAATGATAAACATTTTATTAAAATACCAACTAGCATAGAAACTGGAGATATTTATATTCCAGAAACTGAATTAGAACAAATTATAATACCTGAATGTTTTTTAACCACTGTAAATGGAATAGCAAAATTACCATGTAACAACCCTAATGAAATTGAAATCAATTTTAAAGAAAGAATATCTGTAATTCCGTGTGAATATTTCCAACAGACAAATCCTGAAAGTAATCCTCAAAAAATAAAATTTTCCGAAAATTTTCGTACACCTCATTTAAATAGCGAGGAAAAAGAAAAAATATTAAATCTTTGTTATAAATATAAAGACTGTTTTTATACAGAGGACAGTGACTTAAGCTTTACTAACCAAGTTAAACATACAATACGCACAGCAGACAATGACCCGATTTTTACCAAGTCTTTCAGACACCCACACAATATGCAAGAAGAAATACAAAGACAAATATCAAAATTACTTAAAGACAAAATAATAAGACCGAGCGTTTCCCCATACAGCTCACCTGTGTGGATCGTTCCAAAAAAGACTGACGCGTCGCAAAAGAAAAAATATCGTATGGTTATCGATTATAGGCGTCTAAATGAAAAGACAATAGAGGACAAATATCCTTTACCTAGAATCGAAGAGATATTAGACAATTTGGGTAAATGTACGTATTTTTCCACACTTGATCTTGCTCAAGGTTTTCACCAGATCGAAATGGACCCGAATAGTATAGAAAAAACCGCATTTACAGTCAATAACGGCCATTTTGAATATCTTAGGATGCCATTCGGCTTAAAAAACGCTCCTGCCACATTCCAACGAATGATGGACAATGTACTTCGTGAATATCAGTACAAAAATTGTTTTGTTTACATGGACGACGTGGTAATATTCTCCAAGTCTCTCCAAGACCATTTAATTCATTTGCAACAAATATTCCAACGATTACGTGAAACTAATCTTAAAATACAATTAGACAAAAGCGAGTTCCTTAGAAAAGAAGTGTCATTTTTAGGTCATGTTATTACACCGGAAGGCATCACGCCAAATCCCATAAAAATCGAAGCGATACAAAAATATCCTCTACCCCGTACTACGAAAGAAATAAAATCTTATTTAGGCTTAGTAGGTTACTACCGAAAATTTATTCCAAATTTCGCGAAACTAACACAACCAATGACAAAATGTCTTAGAAAATCTGAAAAAATTGACCTTAACGACTACAAGTACAAAGAAGCTTTTCGTATCACTAAAGAAGCAATAACCAATGCCCCTATTTTAACATACCCTGACTTCTCAAAACCTTTTACTTTAACTACAGACGCTAGCAATATAGCCCTTGGTTCTGTATTGAGTCAGGATGGTAAACCGATAGCTTTTTATAGTAGAACCCTTAATTCCGCTGAGAAAAACTACTCCACTATCGAGAAAGAACTCACAAGTATTTTAGCATCGTGTAAACACTTCCGTCCTTATCTATTTGGAAGGACATTTACTATCGAAACCGATCATAACCCATTAGTATGGTTATCTAAAATAAAAGAACCAAATTCGCGCTTAGTACGATGGAGACTCAAACTAGACGAATTTGATTTTAACATCAAGTATAAAAAGGGAAAAGAAAATTATGTAGCCGACGCTCTTTCCCGAATCGAAATCAATATTAACGAAAACGAATCGATAATACCACAAATATCAGAAAATCCTAACCCAGACGAAATTGACGACATTATTAATGACTTACTAAATAATACCCAAAATTTACCTGTTATTAGCGATGAAGCTCTCGAAGACTTAGAAAACACCTGTCATTCAATAAACAATGACGATAACGGTCTAGTAATACCAATTACAGAACACCCCGTAAACCAATATAAAAATCAACTTATTATACTAACAGACGATACTGCAGACGAAATGTCTACATCCCAGCAATATTTATTTAACAAAACCAAAGTAAGACTTACAATAAATATCCCTAATAATAATATAGAAAAACATTTATTAGAAATATGCAGAACTCGCATAGGCCCTAATGTAAACACATGTTTATATATACCAGAGGAAGAAGTAAAAACCATCTGTTTAAGAATTTTCAAACAAAATTTGAATAACTCTGTACACATGTTAATATCTAGCCAACTTTTAGACGATGTACAAAATGAAAATGACCAAAAAGAAATCATTTCCTCTTACCATAACGAAACCCATAACGGAATTAATGAAACCGTAAAACATCTAAAGCAAAAGTATTATTTCCCTAAATTACAAGAATTAGTCACTTTCCATATTAATAAATGTGACATTTGTCTAAGAGCCAAATACGACAGAAATCCTTATAAACCTCAACTAAAAGGACCAATGATGCCTTGTAAACCTTTTGACTCTATTTACATAGATACATTTACTTATAAATCTTCTAAATTCTTAACTATCATTGATGCTTTTTCTAAATACGCTCAAGCTTATTTATTGAAAAGCGCCACCGCCCCCGAAGTATTAAACAAATTACGTCACTACATTTCTCATCATGACCGCCCTAAACGTATAGTTACTGACCAAGGTACTGAATTTAAAAATAAAACTTTCCAGGAATACTTAACAATGCTAGGTATTGAATTTCACTGTACCACAGCTTATAATCCTAACTCCAATTCGTTCATAGAAAGATTACATTCAACTTTGTTAGAAAAACTAAGAATAATTAATATAAAAAACCCTAGTGAAAAACCGAGTAATCAAATGATTACTGCCGTATGGATATACAATCAATCAATTCATGCATCCACGGGATTTTCACCCTTTTCAATTCTCTATGGTCCCTATCAACATGAATTAAGTTTTTCAATGACCGAAGAACTTTACGAAAATTATAATCTAAAACGTAAGAATGAACTTAAACCATTCTTAGACCAAATTTATCAGAAAACAAAAACAAAGGAACAAAATGTTCTTGACAAAATAAATAACGACAGGGAACAAGTAGCAAATATCCCTGAAAATACTTCTCTATATGTAGCAAAACCAACCAGCCAAAGTAAACATAAAGCGATTTTTAATAAAGCTACACTAGTTAACAAAAATGAGAACACAGTCAAAATAAAAACTCCTCACGGAAATTTATGTACTAGAAATATATCTAAAATAAAGAGACTAAGAAAACAACCTTCTTTACAGGTCCACCCTAATGACGGTGCAGACAATACAAATAATTCCAATTAAAACACCTGGATATTACCAAGAGCCCTTAGGTTTAGCCAAAACTCTAAACTACTATCACAAAATATATTTCTCATATAATCTTAATACATTAAATAATCATTTTTATCAACTCGAAATTAATACCGAAAAAATCTTAACGGTAAGCAAATTATCAAGTGCTCAGCCTAACCAACTGATTGTAGAACAAATTGAAACCAAAATTGAAACTATACGACATAAATTACATAAAATCATCAATCCAACTAAAGTAAAAAGAGGCCTTATAAATGGACTAGGTAGTATTGTAAAATTTATTACAGGAAACTTAGATCAAGATGACCTTAACAATATTAATAAAAACATTGAAATTCTTTCAAAAAATTAAAACAAACTTAACCAAAGAATATCACAAAGCATTACATTATTTTCAAAGGTTACAGATAAATTCTATAACGAATTAAAAATAATCGAAAGAAACCAGAATTATACTGCCTCAATGATTAGTATTTATACAAATCGATTTGAGCAACTCTACTTTTTACAAATTCATAAAGATTACCTTCAATCTTTTGAGAATCAATTAGATGTAATTATTAGAACTATCACTCTTACTAACGATAAAATACCCAATTTAGAAATTATTACATTCTCTGAGTTAACAGAAATTCAAAAAGAATTGTTATTAGATCACGATAAAAATACTCTAATAACATATGACTCTACTCATCCCTTTGAAATTCTACAAAACGCAAAGCTAGGAATAGTATCAATTGATAACCTAATAGTAATGGCTCTTAAGGTACCCATCCTTAATCCCACCTATTATAATATCTCCCGAATTCACCCTATTCCTAATGAAGATGCCATCGCACTCATTCCACCTACCAAGTACTACCTGGAAGGCGATCAAGAGGACAAATGGGCCGATCGATGTCAACCCACTATTGAACTTTTTATATGTCAATCTTGCCAATCAAGCAGATGTATTTTATCAAAACCTGATAAATGCGAAGCCATGAAAACAATAAATGTCGACGCCTACATGCTCACATCCCATGGCCTATTAACCACGTTTTCAAAACCCAAGGAAGTAATAGAGAAATGCCAAAACTCCGTCACCAGACATTCCATAGTCAAAAATAATATAATATTATCCACATGTGCAATCATAATGGATAACAATTTAATTACAATAAATGTCAACCATACATTTAGCATCCCAGTAATGGATATTCCCAGTTATATTGGAACACAACCAAAACAATCAATCCAATTACAAACATACCATTTAGAAGACATCTCAAAAATAAAAGAAGATTTGCAACCCCTGGAAAACGAAAGTATACTGAACAACCCTCAACTAAATGCCGCTCATGTGACGACAACATTTATCCTGATTATATTATGTATCTGTATACTTGTCTTTCTGTACATTTTTAGGCACAGACTTTACCAATTGTTATGTGCCAAGAAACACATTCTGCAAGTTAACCCTGCAGAGCTCAAGAATCTCCAAGCTGTCGAATCACCCTTTGACGAGGACGTCAAAGACTAAGAAGGGAGGAATTATATACCACATACCCTGAGCTATCCTAGAGACAACTGCCGAAGTCAGCATAATTACGATAATAATGTAAACGGGCACAAGCTAGATCAGTCTTAGTCTTGTGGCCGGAGGCTAAACTCTGTAAATTATAATATTGAACAATTCGGAATTTTAGAAATAAAAATTGTTTTTAAAAATAGAATTCATCGATAAAGTAATTTAACTTAACCATCTGCTAATCAAAGTAAACATACCGGCGAAGGCCCTTCCATAGCCTTCACACTGTTGCTAATATTTTCATAACCATCAAAAACTATTACTTTGAAAGAACCTTGTTGAAATAAGCTTTGATTTTCTCATCAGTACCTACTTCTTGGAAGACTACTCTGATTACCATATTGCTTGCATTGATATCAAGTAGAGAAGTTCTACCAGACTCAGCGTATGCCAATATGAGGATTTTACAAAGTTCCCTTTTAAGTTTTTAGCGGTACTAACTCTTCGCGTTCTTTTTTTCTCAAATATCCTACAGACACATCATATAATTATCGTAAAACTTTGGATATCTTTGAACGATTTTCTAAATTCTATATTACTTTTCATTTACTGGTTCCAATGTTCGCTTTAATATTAATAATTGATTTCTATTGAGATCAATAGTTTTTAAGGCCTTTGTCGGCTATTTCTGCTGATTTTAGTATTTACAAATGGTTGTTTCGGATGAGTATCTTTGGGCATCTCTCTGTTACGTATAATTTCATCTTTCCGTTGGACTCATAGTGAATTATTATTTCTTCGTGCCCCTCGATCTCGACCAATCTGGGTTATAGGATTATCTCACATCATTTCTATGCGTGTTCCCTTTTTCGCGGCTCACACTGAAATTGTATTTTTGAAGTCTTTATATCTAACTTACTATATCTGCTCCAGTAACTATTTCGGTGCCTCATAATAGGTACGCTGAATGAACTATTTGGTTGGAGAGCTACTTAGTAAAATATATGTTGTGGCTATCGCCAAAAAATTCCCTTCTAGTAACAATAATTTCTTTCATTTTTTGAGAAATTCATCTGAAGTTTGAAATTATTTTCCAATCACCATATTTCTTGAAAGGATAATGCTTCGAGTGCTTGCATCGGTATGAAGTATAAAGGATTTACCAGACAAAGGATCTGCCATCACAGGTGCAGAGCAGTTTATTATGTTTTTGGATTTCTTCATTGCATTGATGCGACTCTAAACAACACTTTTCAATTAATTGATGTGGTAAACACTTTTTATTTTAACGCTGACGAGTTCTCCAAGTTCGTAGTGACTTCTTGTTAAGTGTTATTAAGATTTAAGCTTTCAATATGCTCCTTTGATTCGTGAGGCGAATTTTTCTAAATTTAGTACATGTTCTGGAAAGTACTTTCCAATAATCTCATTTAAATGAACAAAGCACGTTTTTCAGTCAAACACATTCCTCTTTATAGAAGCGTTGCTTAGTCCTTAAATTGCAACAATCTGTTCCCGACAGAAGATACTGTTTTATTAAGATATGTTTGGATTATGAAACTTCAAAAAAAAACTTTAAACTCCAGTAATCAACACAAAACCAAGAGCTGGCATTCTTTTTCTCCCCCAAGACTGCAGGAAACGACCACAAACTCTTAGATTTCTCAAAAAAATTATGCTGTACCATGATATCTGCAACGAAGTCATGTAGGTGGTTATATCTTTCGTTTCTGCCTTGTTGGTTAGAGTATAAATAAATGAGGAATACAAAGTAGAATTTATATTCAACTTGACTTCTCACATCTTTAGAAACTTGTTCATATTATACACCCTAAAATACGCCTATTTTATCTTATATTCTGATAAATTTTACGTTATGAAATACTTCATTATATTATTATTTGTAGAATGCATAAAAGTATGTAGCGAAAAGGCAAACACACGGCATAAAATTTAACAAGCAAAACAATTTCAATATTAAATTTATTCTCATCATTCTTCTCTATGAACACCGTATATGTTAACATTTATGAAACCAGCAAACAATTCATAATTTGAGGCTGAACGTAATTAAACTAGTAACGTGCAAGGAAGGGAAGCTATTTTCCAGAGCAAAGCAAGCAAGTTTCACAAATTCCAATTTGTCATTTTAATTCATAATAGTGTTTTGTCGTATTTTACATTAATTTTGATGTTCTTTATGAGCGGCAAATGGCCATCTGTAGTATGTCATAGTTGCAAAACAGTGTCGTCGTTTACTCGGTGGCACGTAACAAGGGTTTAGTTGGTCAATGGGCGTTATGAGCTGCGTGAGCTGTAACAGACGGAAGTAAGGCCGACACATCATTTATATCCTCCATTTCCAAGCCACATGTGCCCTGCGTAGCCTGTATATCATACACGCGTCCTCTAGCTATCGATCTAAAACAGAACCGGAGCTTAGAAACAATATCGAAAAATCATCTATAAAAATATTTCATCCCGATTCTTTATTCAATATAATAATTCCGTCCATTCAATCCTATTCAGCAAAAACAACTGGTTCTTATCCTTTATATCTAAGATATGGCACATGGAATTAATTCGAATGAATATTTGGATAATAATCTTAAAACTAATAATAAAACTCAGTGAGCATTGAATATTGATCAGATCAGAAATCTGTTACATCAGCAATTTTTTTGCTCTTAACGACTTCCTCTCAGTTAAATCTAAACCTTGTTAATTAAAGCACCATAATTTTGTTTACTGAAATCAAGTTCCTTTAACATTCACTTAGGCAGATATTATAAAGTTGACCTGTGAAAAAATTAATAAAAATATGTAAGTACGCAATTACATAACTGCCTCATTCATGCTTAGGATGTACTTTCTTGAGTAATGAATGTTATTCCTGAGACAACTTATAATGACATGCAGACTAATTAAAATTCCAAATAGAATTGGTATGCTTGTTACAACATTGAATGGTCCTCATCAGAAATCATCTTCATAAACTTATAGTAAACATTAAATAAAATGTTATCAAAATAAACTGCAAATGAAAATATACAGGTGATAAATATAAATACATGTATAAGGCAAATGAAATTGAAATTGAAAAGAAAGTAATTGGTTAAGGTTGGAAAAGAATTAGTAGTTAGATATATTATTTCAACTTTACTTTCTCTTTTAAATACTTAAACATTATTTATTAAATCTTGATGGTAATTGATGTAAATTATTACTTCTAGGAGTACAAAAAAGTGCAAAACGGTTTGAACTTCTTAAAGTATTCAAACAATTTAAATTGTTAAAATAGAACGATGAAGAGAAAAACAGAATAACCCTTAAGGTTTAAGAAGTACACATTTTGATGCGGATAGTCAACATTTAGGAAGCTAAACGTCCTACGTCTGATATATCATCAAGAATGCTCCAGTCTCACCACTGTCGTCTTTAAAATGTCGATACTTAGCTCATTGCGGTCCTGCCTTTGCGTCGCGATACTATGAGACGCGCCGATGCTTTATAAATATACTACACATTTCTTATCAATCGAGTTCCGGCTTACCAGGGTCTAACGACTGTTTGATATTCCATCAATTCATCAGGCTGATTCTTGGAGCTCTTCTGCGAATCTTATTCACGCTTTGCCAACGATTTATCTCAATCTTCAGCAACTATCTCTTCCCAAAGGTGTCTGATCATTTTACATGTTCCTTTCTCTTCGTACGGAACAGCCGTTTAATCTTAAGTTTTATATGTAGGTCAACCGTTAGTAAATCTAGAGCGGTTCTGTATGCTTCATAAATATTTTATGATAAATCGATAATCGATTTTCATTATAATAGGTCGTTTTTGGGTGAGGTTTTTGTGCATAATGGATGTTATTTTTTACTCTTTTTGTGGGCGTTGTAACTTTTTAAATGGAGGGCTGTTACATAAATCTTTTGAACAACTAAAAACAAATTTATTACGAGATCGGTTTTTATCGTCTTTATAAAATATTCAGATTTAAAGATCTGTTTATGGAAAATCGAAGTGTTCATAAAACATTTTTGCCGACCCGCAATATATCTGTAGGTATCATTTTATACCCTTCAGCAGGGTCAATAGCCGTTTAGTATACAAACGAAGTAATAACTGATAAGTATTTAAGTATAAAAATATAGGTGCAGAAGTAAAGAAATTAAACACTTTCAAAAATGTTTCTGTCCATATATTTCAATTACTTCAAGATGACAACAAACTACATGATGGCAATAAAATACAGAAGTATAAAAAGGTCAAGATGTCATCGTAGTCAATTATAGTCAACATTCAAATTTAATACTGGTTATAGAAGAACGGCAAACTGGGAAAAACTGGGAGTTGTTGATAGATTTAGATAAATTGGATATTTTAAATATGTTTAATAATTTTGCAAATTTTTTAAGGCTTGTTGATTGGTAACAGGTTAACATCTTAAGCGGAAGGTGTAAATGACTAAATAACCAAGGGCGAAAAATCATCCCGGTGTAGATAACAACAGAGAAGCCATGCTCTTTGATTGAAAAAAAAAAAACAGACTTTGAAGATCCATCAGATCTGGGCTGCAAGGATCAGATTTATCTTTCAAAAAATTGTACTTGATGCTTGTCATCCTGGTCTAATTTTGAAACAAATTTTACGTAAAACCAAAATCTTGGATATGACATTTGAATATTATTCTACACCGACAAAAAGTTCCTATTATCGTTTTATTACCACCACAAAACATAAAACACTACATATACTGATGACTCCCAAATCGAAACTCAAATTCATTCCTTAACCACCAATATTTCCAGCGTTTGAAGTAAAGATCGAATCCAATCCACGATGGATACTGTAACCATGCATGCTCATTACAACACGTCCCAGCATACACACAGAGTATGTAGCTAATTTTCAGGCCCCATTTTAAGTATATCATTATGGATTAGCAGCTTTAAGAAAATGCTGCGAGTATGCGATATAAAACGCTAAACTCCTTTTATTATTTTGGACACTTTTCTTCTGTCTTACAACTATTATCAGCTGTCATGATATCGTTGCGCCATTAACTTCTGCTTAGCAAAATTTCACTCGTTCACACATCAATTACGATAATTTAACTATTACTTTATAACAATCGCAGTGTCCCAGCTATTTATTTAGTCAATTAAACAGACACTTATCGAAATTTGTTTTAAAGCTACATACGATACTTGTTTATCCAACCGAGCAAGAAGATATTAATATATTACTATTAACATGTTTCCAATACCTACTATGCTTTAATGGTAATAATTTAATTTATTAGAGAAATTTTATTCCAGTTGAGACAATGTTCTACTTTCTCAACCTTTAATAACATGGAATATATGCAAGTATTAGAATATAGGTCGCCAACTTGAATAAAGTAACATATGTTATTTAAATTTAAGAAAGGGGCAATTGATATTAACAATATAATTGATTGTGGGTCTTAGTTATTGAGATTCATAAATGTTTTGATATTATTTTCTATTAATTATGCATTAGTCAACGTGCAATGACTGTAATTTTAAAACAAAACGCTAATGTCTTTGAGGACTGTTGTGGGTTATTACTACTAAAATAAATAAATAAATCAGAAATAATTACTTAACAGATATTTAGGGAAGATAAAAAAACAAACAGTGGTGTTAACTGAACATTTTCTTAGATAATTATTAAAAAAATTAAGGTATAAATATATGTATGTTTGACACTAGATATTTCTTTAAAAAACTTCCCTTTTTAAATAAGATCAACGCCTTATTTGTAGAAGAGTTTTCAGGATTCCTTCAAAGCCGAATATTTTGAAATCTTTACGTTTCAGTCGACTTGTCATGGTTTTCCTCAAAGGAAAGGACCACGAGAAGATAATACAAAATATGCAACAAGTTTTCTACAAATTATCAGCTCCTCAAAAGCCTTCAAACCAGTATCCATATCAATACTTCCTAGATTTACTTAATGATTCTAATTTTTAATTTTAATTTTTCTTTTTCTTTCAGGTAAGATAAAAGATGATATTCCTAGTGCCACCATCTGTAAGTAAAGATAACTGCTCAAATTTTATAAATTACCTTGGATTACGTAAACACATTTCATGAAATCGATTTTGTATATTTACTTTAACAAAATAGTTACAAAGTTCAATTTCTTTCATTCTCATAAAGAACCATTGTAATGCCTTTAAACTGCATGCACTTTATCACTACCGCCTAAAATAAATATTACGATCGATTTGCGGAATCAGATCAGTACAAGTCAGTCGGTAGATGCATCGTATGTTTGAAATCTATCAAAATCCCATCACACCTATTGCATTCTAAGAGGATGAAAGGCCGACAACTCATCCTCTTACTCTGGATATCCGTAAATATCAACGATCTCTTTACAAAACGTCAATTCTACTTCAAACAACAAATTTGATTTACCTCATCATACTTCAATAGTAGTGTAAAGTAAACATGAAGGTTATATTTGTTATATTCTTTGAATTAACTTAATGATATTCTTTCTTAAAATGAAGCACCTATTATGTAGACGAATATTCTCAAAATAAGCAAAAGATAAGACGACATTCGTCTTTCCGAATAGATACCAATATGTCAATTCTTGATTTTGAAAGGTGTTTATAAACAATGTGTCAGTGATAGCCGATAGAATGTTATTGTGGATATGAATTATTTAAAGAAGAGTTTAGAGCTGAAGGGTTTTGTTCTAAGATCGTACACCACAGTCCTCCAGGCAGGTGCGTTATTGTTTGTTATTGATAGGCAAGAAAAAATTAAGGACTAGTTCAAACCGAGAAATATGCTCGACAATTAAAAGAATCTGAGAATTGTCTACTCGTTTAGGTCGAGGTCAGTTATTGTTCATCTGCGGAGAGGCTCTTTGGCAGGAACACTTCTTTTGTACGTTCCATGAGTTTCCGGGAAAATAGAATGAAGATAAACTAGCCTAACCTAGACCTTTTGGAATTCTGTCTTGGACTGGAGTTGATGCTGGTTATCACAAAAAAGGAGGTCTCGATTAGGTGGGGCCAATGGAATATTGAGCAATGCTTAGAGGTTGAATGTTGGCTACAGACCAAACTTGGTGATGGGACCGAATAAAACAAGGCTTTGTAACTAAGCCAGAGATAGAGACAGAGACAAAAAGTATCCAAAGAAAAAACGTATTGTCTTTATTAGGAGGTAGAGGATATTACAAAAAAAGTTCGTGGAGAAAATGGTTGAAGGGGCGGCAGGGCTAAATAAAATGAGTCCGGCTGATGTGCTGGTCTCATTAAAATTATCACTAAACTTTGAAAGTATCTAATCAGCCCGAATAAATGATGAACCCGACGTTCCTGACCGATTCCCAGGTCAGTTGGGAAACTTGAAAGCAGAGCAACCTACATCCAACTACGATTGTTAGTACTGTTTTCTTCAGAGTAGATAATGAGGTAACAGAAGGTAGTAAGTTAAGGAATGGTAGAGAAAGAGAGCGAAATTTGGTCATTGGCTAAAGTTGGAACTTGAAATGGTCTCCCCTTACATTAAATCTAACAACGATAGTGCTATGTATACAAGCATCACAGCTATAGATAGGTCCCTGGAATTTACAGTTTAGAAGTGGTTCAAATCTGTACAATCAGAATGATTAAAGTTCAGAATTCAATTTACACATTTATACTATTTAAGCTGAATCGATGATGTGTCTACTCCAAAACCGTCAAAAATCCATTACCATCATTTGAAATTATAGCAAAATTAGACAAATTTATACAATTAAAGAAAAAAAATGCAGAAAACGTATGACTGATGCGTAGTTAAATAGACAAGAATTAAGTTATAAGAATTTTCATCTGAAATCTATACACATTTACTAAAATATCTATCTAAGCATTACACTTAGTTACATGATGCTTCTTAATAATTTTATATTTAACTTTATCTTTGAAACACAAAAATATTTAAATTTACTTGCTATTATGCGCGTACCTATTGAATTTCACATCAACCATGCGTATCTAATGCTTCAAGATTTCTATTTATATTTCTTTTAGTCGTTTCTCTAAGCTGTTTTTTGTCACAATTAAAAGTATTTGTACAAATTTCAGTAATTTTACATTAGTACTATTGTAAGCTTTAAATAAGGTGTATAAGAACTATAAGAATCAATAAAAAAAACATTGCTGCCAGCACTTTACGATTTAAAGTATTCAAGTGTATTGAAAGTGAAATTTATGTAGATTTTTTTGTTTCATGTTTATTTCTTGGACCTCGTCAACGCTAGCATGAATAAGATATTTGCATATTTGAAAACCTTGTTATACGATTTTCTTTTTTTTTATGATATGATGGATTTTATTTTTAAATTCGCTTGCATTCTCCTCCCTTTTAGATTACGTTTCAGTTGCTATATAATGCTTACAAAGCTTAAAGCAAATTGAATAGAGACTTGCCAAATTTTAATACCGACGAAGCTGATATGAAAATAAAAAAATCAATATCAAATCTAAAAACATTCGTAATTCAATTTCAGTAAAATAGATGCTATTTCGTTTACCGACAAAATACAAAATTTAATTTCGAGACGAATAAAATATTTTTATTCTGGGTAAAATTATTTTCCGGCGGAAGAAACATACTACGCATTTTATCGCATTCGTTTTGCAAAATAAACAAGATTATAATGAAATTATTTACTTCTACGTACGTCAACTAGAATAAGGTACAGTGTGTCCCAATTTCGTTGTATTTGCGGGGTATCTCAGTTATTAGTGAAGAGAGAGATGCGGTTGTCACGACACGTTGTCACTTTTTTTAGAAACGAAAGATGCCGTAAACGGTGTTTTTCATAGCCCCCTTCGTTTTTGAGATACAGGGCGAAATTGAAAATTTTGCACTTTTAGGGCATATCTCGTTTATTGGGAAACTGATGAAGATATTGGAAAGGCAAGAACTGCATCTCATATATATTTTTACGTAAAATCCAGTGACGTCCTCAGTTTTTTTCTAGAAGCGATTTGAGATTAGACTTATTATGATATTTTAAATGGGACACCCTATATGTTTTTACTTGTTGAATTCAGCTTATCATAGGCTTTACAAAAATATATAACACTCTGTAGTTATTTGTAAGCTAGATAATTACAATTTTCAATAATTCAGCCAAAATTTTTATAATTAAGCCATGAAAAATAACAAACAATAAAGGAAGAAAGTCACCATTTCACAAGAACAAATAAAAGTTTGAATATACTTTATAGAAATTGTTCAAAATGATTTCCGTTATGTCTCAGACACATTTCATAAACACTAAATATTATCGCAGCCAAAGACGACAAAATGATGACAAGAGAAATTGTTATGCAGGATAACGAATAATGACATTTTTTGTATCTTATTTTTCATGACCTATTTATGATAATTTTTGTTGAATTTTTGAAAATTGTAGTGTTCTAGAATAATATAGAAAATAAATACAGAGTGTTATATATTTTTGTAAAGTCTATGATAAACTTAATTAAACTTAATATTCATAATAACAGTTTATATAAACGTAATAATATATTCAGCTTAAAATACTGAAATTTGTATTTAAAGAAAATGCAAAATTATATTGGGGAATCTTTGATCTACAAGTTTCCCTTAATTTATCGTATAACATTTTTAATTTTGTTACTGTAAATGTCTACTTCGTGTTTAACGAATTACTATATTATTGTATTACACAAAATAAAATTATACTACCTAAACTTCCTTAAGGTTAAGGAAACTTTATTGTTGCTAGTATGAATGTCCTTCATCCTGGTTCTAACAAACCGTTTCATAAATTAAACTATCATAAATCTCACTCATTGTCACATGATGACAGTAAGATTGTGAATACAAAATCTATTAGTAACAATCAATATACGCTAAGAAGTTAAGCCGATTACTTCTGTTGTTGTCTATATATTTTCAAGTTGCGAAAAGAACACTTTCTCGTTGTAGAGAGAAAAGTTAACGACTTAATAATTTATTATTATATTAGCGCTTTCCAAGTTTCCAAGTTAGAGGCCAGAGTTCATACTATTTTATATTATTATTTAATACTTACTTACTTTTAAAACATTAAAATATTGATTTAGAAGTAATTTAAATTGTAAATCGTTTTATGTAAAGTACGATATTTATTACATAAGGAAAATATGTATCCCAGGAAATAGGCAGACTTGTTTTATTTTGTGTTAAGTACCACATAAGTTTTTACGTATTATATAAAGCCAAAGGAGGTAACAAAGCTTAGTCTCCGTTCTCTAGGACAGTAATAAAGTTCATTATATTATCTTAATATCTTAATAAACAAATGAACAAAGTATGTTTTTCGCTTAATTGTACGGTTATTGTACGGTGAAAATATAATGCAATATTCAAGAAAGAAAAAGAGTTGAGAAAATTATAAATTACAAAAATATATTTTTGTAGTAGCCTATTATGTATTTTTTTTCAGGTGAGGTTGAGGCTAATAATCGCAACATCAAACAGTTAAGTTGGCGTTTCCGATTTTATAAAAAACTGTTTGTTGTTTTGATTATTAGCTTCAACCCCACTTAAAACTGAAAGAAAAAATTTTTATTATTGTAATTATTGTAGTAATTTGCAACTTTTTCGAATACCTACTAGTGTTTCATTTTTACCACATATTTCCTTAAATTTTTATAAAAAATGCCATTTTCATTGCATAAATCATTTACTTGGATGATTCAAGGTCTCCATCCCACAAATCACCTACTCCAACTTTTTAATTTTAATTTTTTTTTAATTCGAATACTAGCTTGTTGAGCATTTAGTGAAGAGTATCATGCTCTATAAGAATTTTGCAAATATTAAATTAAAAAGCTGGAATTACATATTTTTTAACGGAACTATATAAAAATAAGTATTATAAAATTTGGATTCAGCTTTTTCTAATTTCGAAAATACATGTGGTTTATCTTTCCCATTTTCCATACAAAAATTATTTCTTCTATTCAACCAAAAATTATTTTCTACCGTCTGATAATGTTATTGTCAGTAGGCTATGGGTAATTTGAAAAACAATCTCTAATCACCGGACAACATTTATTTGTTCGGTTTTGTTCTATTGTTCATTATAACGAAAAGTTGATGAATGGACAGGTAAAAATGGAATAAAATCAGTGGCCACCAACTTGTACTGATGTAAATTCATACATTTTTTTCTATGGGCTTATTTAGAGAACAGTCTATTTTAATGAATTTTGAAATATAGTTGTCTAAAGAATAGAAGAGTTTAGTAACAGTGACAATCCAGAACGTTTACAGAAATATATCAGTCACAATTTGTACTTGCAAAATTATGATTCTTATATACAAAAATAATAAGTTGTAAATTATTCTGATAGTGATTTGTTATTTTTCGTTGTTTAATGTCATTTAATTTCTACTTCCCAATACAAGTTATCACATCGTTTGGTTCTAAATTACGATACAATACAATAATACTGCATTTTAAAAATATTATGCAATACATTCTATTCGTAAATATTTATATTTGGAGATATCTAAACTTATTTATTATATTAAACTATAATTAACTATTGTCACCAAAGTCCACAGCTTACTAACAGTTATTACCAGAAGGTAATAATTGTCGTTTGTGGAATAATAATTACTTTTTATTTGAAGTAAAAAAGATAAATACATAAACCTTATATTTTTTATATCAGAAAAGAACACTGAAATAAAAATGTTATATTTCCAGTTTTACAAATTTATTACATATTGTTGTATAGAATCCGAACCTTTCTATTGAATGTCCTACAATATAGTTTCTTAATTTTTCTAAAATCTAAAAGTAAAAAAGTTAGGGTAGAATAATTTTATTGTTGGTTGAAGTCCTTGTACGGCAATCAAACTGAACTTCACCACGACATTAAATATTAAAGGACATCTCACCCTTTTAGGGGTTTTCGTATACTGACAGATTTTCTTGAAATTTTAATATGCTGTTGGGGCTGTCAAAAGTGAGCATTTTGCTCAATTGCACCAAATAGCTATACAGGGTGATATATAGAAAATTCAGTTCAAAGAATGAAATTATCGGTTGTGAGATCTCATATTCTAAATTCAATTAGCGTTATACTTTTAAGGAAAAACATATCTATTATAATTTCAACATCAACAGTTTTTCCCGAACTCGACCAACAGAGGGAGTTGAAATCCCAGCTTCAGAAATCGCACACCAAACTAAAACTTTATCAGCAAATTTCGCTTTTGCTTTCAATTTTACTGCATTTGAGCAATTTTCAATAACAGATATGTAAAACTCATATTTACCTTTTATTTCAGAATTCGATCGCGTGAAATATTCATCATCATCCGTTATACGGTTCCTCACAAAATGCCTTCGCATCAAAGCACTGCTACATCTAGGTCTTCTTTCGAGCCGTGCCTGGGTGTATTTGAAGCACTCGCTTCTTTTTCGAACGTTAACACTATTTCTGGACAAAATTCTCTGGACGGTCTTGTATGAGACCCCAAAATGTAGAACTAGTTTTCGACTACAGATTCCAATCCTGGCTTTAATTAGTCTATTAATCACGTATTATGTCAAAACACGAGGTCTTTCAGTTTTCAGCAAATTAGTGCGTATTCGTATTCTCTTATTGCCCTATAAATCATTGTCTGACTAACATTTTGATCTTTGAAGAAGTTAACAATTTTACGCTTGGTCAAATGTCCAAAGATACTCTTGCGAATTTCAAGTTTGAACGACATTTTGAACTTTTTTTTTTTCCTTATGGGTTGCGGTTCTTTGGCCCGCTGTACTGAAGCTAGAGCTTATTGTACCCCCATAGTCTCCCTATTCCATGAGACCCGTTCCTCCCATGAAGGCGAGTATACGGTCGATGGGAGCATTGGCTATCTCTTCCGGTGTCACTGATGGTTCACCGAAATGTGCAATCCTTCTCGCCGCTAGGGCCGGGCATTCATATATGATGTGGTGAGGTGTTTCCTCCTCTTCACCACACATCTTACAATCTGGATCATCCTTCACCTTTATGTTGGTGAGATGTTGGTTTAGCGTGCAGTGTCCTGTTAGGATACCCACTGCACATCTTAGCTGGGTGCTGCTCAGCTTCAGCAATTCCTTAGTCTATGATTTGGATGGGTCACCTAAGAATATGCGTGATTGTCTCATTCCTGGTGCCGCTCTCCAATGCAAGTTGTGTTTCTGTCTTAATAGTTCCTTTACTGCGCCTTTTGCGGTGCTGTATGCGATCCCGCATGTCGGCTCGGGTCTTATCAAGGCTTTTTTTGCTCCTTCTTTGGCCAGCCTGTCAGCTTTCTCATTACCTGAATTTCCCTGGTGTCCTCGCATCCATTCCAATTGCACATTGTTGTGTTCTGCCAGTTTCGCCAGGGGTTTCAGGCAGTTTCTTACTGTTTTGGAACGTATTTCTACTGCCTCCTGAGCTCTGAGAGCTGCCTGGCTGTCAGTGATGATACGAATTCTTCTGTTAGTGTATGACATCCGTACCATTTCTTGTGCACAAGCCTCTATGGCTGTTATTTCTGCTTGGAACACGGTTGCATTGCTGCCCAGGTTCAGGTTGAAGTCTGTCCCTGGTTGGTCTCCCGCAATTCCTGCTCCGGTACTGCTTGACGATTTTGATCCGTCCGTATACCATATGGTATCATTTGGGTGACTTCGCATCTGCCTTTTGCCCTCATCTTCCCTATCAGGTATAACCACCCTGAAGGTTTTTGTGAAGTTATAAGTTGTGCTGATTCTGTCAGACTACATTTCAAGTAGTCGGTTTTTTCCCAGTTGTTGGGCTATTTCTGTAAGATATCCTTTTCTTGGAAAGGTCTCATACCCGTTGTTTCTTAGCCTGTAAGTCGCTATCAATGCCTCATTCTCCACTACTACTACTACTACTAGTGGAGGTAGGCAGAGCAGCGCTTCCACAGCTGCGGTAGGCGTTGTTGTCATGGCCCCCGTTATCCCTAGGCACGCAAGTCCTTGTAACTTGTTTAGTTTCCTCAACGACTCTCCTTTTCCAGCTTTGAGCCACCAGACCAGGGAGGCGTAGGTTATTATTGGTACCACAACCCTTTGGTACAGCCAATGTACCATTCGTGGTTGTAGTCCCCATTTCTTGCCCACCATTCGTCTGCAGGCCCATAGAGCCCGCGTGGCTCTGGTGGTCACTTTCTCTATATGAGCTTTGAAGTTCAGTTTGGTGTCTAGAGTTAGTCCCAAATACTATGCTTCACCGCTCATTTGTAATTCTTTTCCCCGAAGAAATAGTTTCTTCAGGTTCTGGATTTTTCTTTTCCTTGTAAAAGCTACCACTGTGGTCTTTCCTGGGTTGACGGATAGACCTTCCTGGGTGCATCATGTATCTACCGTTTTGAGGGCTCTTTGCATCATTTCCGATGTGACGCCCTCAAATTTTCCTGTTGCCAGGATGGTGATGTCATCTGCATAACCCTGCGCATATATTCCTTGCTGTTCTAATTGTACTAGGAGTTCATCAACAACCAGACACCACAACAGGGGTGATAGGACACCCCCCTGCGGACAGCCCCTGGTTGCCGACACCTCCTCTGTCGTGGAGCCCAGCATTGTTTGTATTTTCCTGGTTTTGAGTGCCGAGTCAATCCATCTTGTTATCGACTGCTTGACCCCGCGTCTTTTCACTGCTCTACTTATAGAGTCGAATGAGATGTTATCGAAAGCCCCCTCAATGTCCAGAAAGGTTCCTATAGCCGTTTCCTGGCTGTCCAGTGCCCTTTCTATTTTGTGAGTAAGCTCGTGTATGGCTAGCTCACATGATTTTCCTGTCTGGTAGGCATATTGGTAGGTAAAGGTTTGGAGTTCATAACATCGTCCCTGATATGCCTATCCACCAGCTTCTCCATAGTTTTCAGGAGAAAGGATGTCAGGCTGATAGGTCGGAATAATTTGGCCTGGGCGTAGGTCTCACGCCCTGGTTTTGGTATGAATACCACCTTTACCATCCGCCAGCTGGTTGGCACATATCCTAGGGCCAGACTGGCCCTGAATAATGTGCACAGGGGTGTTGCAAGTTTGCTTATACCCTGTTTTAGTAGTGCCGGGAATATTCCATCTACCCCCGGTGACCTGTATGGTTCAAACGAATTGATCGCCCACTCAAGTTTTGTTATATTAATTACGCTATTGGCATGTTTCCAGTCCTCGTTAGACGCCCTCTTAATAGGTATGTCTTCAATTGGACCGTTATGGTTTCGTGGGATAGCTACACTGCCCGGGAAGTGTGTCTCTAGGAGTAAGTCCAAAGTCTCCTTCTCGGTATTTGTGTAGTCACCCTGTCGTCTTTGCAGTGATCCAATTTTACCTTGATTGTCTCTCTGTAGAATTTTCTGGAGTCTAGCAGCTTCTGGAGTGTTTTCTATCTCCTCACAGTGCTTCCTCCATGATTCCTTTTTTGCATCTCTTATGGCATATGCGTAGTCGAGACGGGCAGTTCTATATTCTTCTCATCTGCCAGACTTTCTCGCCTGGTTGAAAAGCCTGCGAACCGCTTCCCTCCTAGAGGAGAGCTCGTGATTCCACCATGGGGTCTCACATTTTGAACTTAGTTGTTGACTAAATTTGGCGTTTATAAATAACAACAAAACACGATTTAATTACCGGATTCAAGGTAAATAGATCAATCATCAAAAGCAAGTAGATATTTCTAAGCAAAATTTTTCTCAAAACTTATGTCCCATACGTTACTACAAGGAATTTACTATTCATATTTTTAGAGTAAAATTATACAACACACATCTATTAAAATTTTAAAAAGTGTTTCACATTGTTTTTATTATAGAATATGTCACGTAATACTATTTACTACTATTTCCAAACTCTGCCATTTAGCAAGCTGATAAATCTTGTCTTTGTGATTATATTTCCTTGTAATGATCTTGCTAATAAAAGCCATTTATTATTATTATTATTATAATACTTTTCTCTCAAGCATTTGATATCGGACAACTATACTGGACATGATAAAGTTGAAATTTTACCGACTTCCATATCCTTACCCTAATTGCATTATGCAGAATAGAATTTGTGACAACACTAGCTCTCAGAGAAAGCACCACAATTTCATCCAATATGAACTGGTGTGACCGAGCTGATATTCGTGCTTCCTCTAATTTGAACTCCAATCCATCACAGTTGTAACTCAATAACTTATTATTCTTGTATGTTCTTCACAACCTTTTCTACAATCGTCATCTTGAGCTAGGATATAGCAAACATAACGGGATCCCGTTACGTATTAGGATTTTGATATTCTTCTACCTAACCACAATTTTATTGTCTCTTATCAAAGGTTGGTATCTTAGTGGGCGTCTATTTACTAAACTATTAAGAGACCAAGATTAGTGGTTCAGTAGTATCAGTCAAAAACTGATTCTGGATCCGAAAATTTAAAATAAAATTGACATGGAATACGTATTTTTTAATTCAAAATCATGTTTTTAAAGCAGAGCTATATTTTACTATAAATTTATTAGAAAACAACAATCAAAGTTTTTAAATTTGCAAGATTATTTTCTCCAAGATATAGTGTGACAAATCTTTATATTTCCTCGACGTACTGTGCCATTTTGTTTTACAGTAAACAATACATACAAAATAATACATACCATTAAGATGCATCATTAGACTAATTGATTAGATTTTGTTTAAAGTATCACGACAAAACACAACAGTTTTGGTATATCCTTCTTTCAGTTTACTTGCTTAATAAAGTGCATTTGCACTGATGTGGTTTGTATGATACTAAAAAAAAATCTCTTACGAGGTCATTACATCATGGTAAGTTTTGAAATTGATACCTAAAGCTACTATGTCATGCATTTCCATAGAGTCTGAGAAAATATCTGCTTAACCATTAAGAATTAATTGAAGGACCTGCTCGGATTACTGTGTGGAAACTCTCAGTTTTCAAGTACTTACCATGTGTGCACGATAATCATCTCAAGTACATAATAAAGAATTTAGAAATATTTATAGACTAGACAAAGACTTTATTGGCAGAGGGGAATAAAATACATAATTTTAATTACATTATTACGTATTATTAATTTATATAATTTTTCCAGAAAGTTTTACAAAGATAATCATCTAAAACGTATATACAATACATACACTCAAAGAGGTTAAATAAATTATACTTGGTTTACCACCTACTCGTATGAAGTACGTACAAAATTATTGAGAAGTACTTAATATAAATAACTTTATACCTAGTTAGTTATTCAAACAGATAACTATGGCTATTAAATAAATTATTATTAACATTAACTTTTATCTATAATGTAAATTTTAATACGATTATTTACACATAATAAGGTTTTAATGTGCTTTAATAAGTGGTTTTTAATTTGGTTGAAGGATAAATTTACAGATATTATTTTAGTCACGCCATCAGCATCGTCATCCTAGTAAGAATTATACAATTTACGTGACCAAAGACCTTCCCTATCATTGCATTGGTGTAACAAGGATATGGAATCATGTTTCAAAGTATTCTCCTCTTCCTGCAACAATATTAAGAAGTGTGAGCCACAAACTTCTGTACCTGACAATATACTACACGTAATGCATGCAACATAATTTCCAGGAATATTTTTTGGGTAAACTTATTAATTTTTAGAACTAAACGAAAAATGCCCTAAATATAAAATTTTAATTTCATTTGAATGATATTATTTATTATAACCGACTGAAAAAACTGTATTGTTGGAAAAGAATACCATTGCTTAAGATTTCTAGAGGTGGTGGTGAAAATAACCTGAAAGAAATTAGTCCAATTAGAGATTTATGTTGTCTAAATTAAAAAAGAAACACTTCTGCCTATTTCTTTGATGCAGAAGTTTACTAAATAATAACAACAATATTTTGCAGCTTAGGGACGTAACATTCAACGAAAACATGAATATGTCAGGACACAAAAATTAATAATTAATATTTCCTAAAAAAGCTTATATGGAAATTCTTATGTGAAATTTAATATTATTTTTCGCCTTATTCTTTATCTAATTTACCTCGTTTCTAAAAATAAAGTATTACGTGGTAAATTTGAATGATCGGAACAAAATATCTCCTTTATTGAATTTATTTGCACTGGCATTTTAAGAGCGAAATAAATCATGTGCAAATAGGATACCAGCAAATACTGATGGAAGTAGCGAAACACACGTTGCATCTCAAGCGGATATTTTTTCTGGGCCGTTAGCTAACTGTATTTCCGTTAATGGTAATTGGTGAATAGGTTGCATTTCGCAGTGCCAATAAATAGAGATGGGGCGATCGAGGATTTCGGTGATTTCGGTATTTGCGAATGTGTTGTGTTGTAGTACTCTCTGGGGCTGTAAGTAAGTAGCTGATGTGAAATTCTGGAAACACTGCCTGAAATCGGTCTCCAGTGGGCCGAATACACACTCACTGCCGGCTCTGACTATCGATAAGTTTGCGGCGTGACAACGGAGATATATACGTGCCATACGTGCACATTCCTTAAACGCCGGCACACCTGATATGTTGAACTACTGGGCCACTGTAAATATACAAAGTTTTGTCATATTTTCACTTTGTTTTTAAGTAGGGACCCGTGAAGATTTCCTCGGAGACCTTTCTCAACTGGAAACTGTCATGAGACCAAAATAAATTTATATTTATAACGGACAGTGGACTCTAATTTAGGCTCACAATATTTTTTAAATCTATTTTCGTATAATAGCCTCGAATTTCTAAGGACTGCACAGGCTGTTTGTCGGTTCAAAGGTAATGTAGAAACAAAAATATATGTAGGTCGACAATAATTGTTAGAAGACGAATAACTTTCTAGTTACTTTGGGAACACAAATATATGCTTATTTTATTTAAATTAATCCTCAATTGATTTATATTGTATGTTAGCAGTGTTTCTACTCCACTTACTATTTTATACTTCACTCCAACATCCAATAGTGCCAAAAACAAATAACGATTTCTGCAATGAATGATTACGAGGAAAATTATCTTAACGTGCGAGTTTGGGTAGTGCAAAGTCTTTAGTACGTACTGTATATTATTGTTTAAAAAATATTAAAATATAACTGGATGCGAATCTAACAGCCCTATTATTTCTGGATTAACAAATTCAACTACCATTGATCTGAACAGCAATTAAAAGCAGAAATTCACTTTCAGGCGGTCGAAAAGACCTCAAATACAGAATTTCATCAACCGATTTTGAAATCGCCGATTTTTTTTAATTTTGATCACACCTAGAACCTCAACTGTCCCTCTTGTCTAGAAGTGGGTTAGAATTTTTTGGTCCGAAGAAGATTCATTTATAAAGGTCATTCCTAAAGAGCTAGGTTAAAATTTATATTTTGCATGAAGTCCATCGTTTAATAGATACAACTAGGCTGCCCAACCTATCTCTGCAGGGTTTTGGTGCAGGTAGGTAAAGGTTTTAACGTTTTTAGTTGGGAAAATGTATTACATACTTATTTCGGGAAGACAGGGTTTTGAGGTAGAGACAGAGAGAAATATAGGATTTTTTTCTTTAAATTTAAAAAATATATATTTTAATGTGAATGAGCACAGCCCCTGGGAAAAAAATATTTTTTGGTAAATTTTGGGGTTAGGGAAAGAAAATATTAAGGATTGAATGATATGCGGTTTAGTTTTTGCTTAATATGAATTATGTAATTCGGATTATGTAGTTGTATCACATGTAGAGATCTTGGGAAAAAATGTAGAATCGGTCAGAAATATATGTCACTTAAAAAGTAAGGTCAGGTATGAGGCGTTTTGCGTATTTTCATTGGCCTTCCCATTTAGTTAACTGATTCGGATTATTTCCTTGGATCCGGTTTAAAAGTTTCGAGAAAAATGTAGAGTCCGAAATGTCACTCGAAAAGAAAGAAGGTGCTGAAGACTCTCGTGAATTTTCATTGGCTGCCCTAGTTTTTCTCATTTTATTTCCACAAATTATCATGCTACAACACAAACTTCACTAAACTTAAAAATAGTAATAATAGAGTGTTAATTTCATGGCTTGCTACTATTGCTTTATTCATATATTTGACAACTAAGGTAGAAAAGAGCAATTTTATAAGTTAGAAGATGGGTTGACCAAGGAAAAAACTTTAGAATGCCACATTCACATTTAAAAAGAAATGGCGTACCCGCCTAAACTATGGGCTGCAAACGATAAATAAAATGCCCCGTATATATTTGTTCAAATTATTAATTAACATTAAATGCAATATTTTGACCGTAAAATAAATAGGCTCTAAATGTCACTTAGTCAACTTTTCAGAAAAGCAAAATGCGGCACTCTTAAATATATTTATTACCCTTAATTAAACCCTTAATTACCCTTAATTAAATTTTAATAGTTATTTAGGTTCTAATTCGGAAAGCGATACGTTGCAGGACGAGTAGACAAATTCCAGGACTAGCCGCAGGCGAGTTTTGAACGCCTCGCGCCTGTGAGTTCAGTAAAGAACTTTTTGCACGTGTTGTTTTCGGTGGCCGAACTCGGTAACTCAAATAAATATTTAAATAGAAACACAAAGCATGATTTGTAGTGATTTAACTATTGCTAGGTGACGTGTGGAACATCTGACTTGGTTTTACAATGAAATTGATGTCGATTTATTTCAATAAATTTCTTTTCTACTTTACCGGATTGAGTCCAGTAAAAGGTAAAGTAATTTTCCGGACAGCTACCGGAAAACTCAATTTAAAGCTTCTCCATTATAGCACAAATTAATTAAAGAAAAAATTAACTTGGATGAGCTTCCAGTTTATTTTTAAAGTTATTTCCAACTGTAATACCTATAATAATTGCTTATCAGAGTGCATTAGAATACGTATGAACTAATGATTTATTTTTGTATTATTTTCGGTATATTTTATTTCAGTTCACATTATGTTTTCTATTATGCATGGCTATATAAGTTAAATATTTGCAAAAACAATTCTTTTATTTAATATGGCATTTTTATTATTCCACTTTTCGCGATTATCAAAGAAATTTATTTTCAATGCTACAAATAGTGAATAAAGGAACTGAAGTAAAACAAAGAGACTATTTTCTATATTGGCAACTTTCATATCAAATACTGCAAACAGTTTATCTATCTACATATCCTATAATATCAAATGAAAGTACTCGATTTCAATTGTTTCTGCACCAGACTCAGTTATCGAACTATTATTGCTTGTTCTAAAGTATTGTGATATTTTCCATTTCAACTTCTTTTAGATAAGTCCCGAGGTTTTCCTACGATTCGTATACTTAGAAATAACGAACGAACAACAATCAAAAGTCCCCAGTATTTCACCCTCCGTGGCTATATATTATTGATAAATTCATTAAAATTAATGACTATGGCTGTTTCAAAAAGTAAATTTCTGAAGTTTTCGATTAATCATTTAAATAGCTGGTCGATTATCGAATTACTGGGGCAATGAGATGTCCTGACGTTCCAGCAATATTAGTAGCTATGTTAGTAGAATTATAGTGTAATGTCGAGCTCGCTACCAGTTTTCTCGTTTAGAATGATAATGCTGCTGCTTTTTTTCATTTTGTGAGTTTCTTATAAGGACCAATACTAACACTTTGATTAATTCAAAAAATGATTTTCATCTTTTAAATTAACTAAACCTTTTTTGTGACCACTATATTTTATGTAGTTTACCACTTGTAAAATGTGTAGTGATATTACTTTCATATTTTGCAAATTTATCTTGAAGAAATCAGGAAGCTATTGAATTCCTCCACTTGCTACAATTACATCAAAAACCCCTTCAGCAGAAGATAGAGAGAAGTTCTTAAGAAAAATAATGTCTTCTTTGTCAAACAATTGAGAAATGATTATCAAAAATGTAGATAATTTTTCTAGAAATATTTTTTCTTGATCTGCTAATAGATAATGGAATGCAACTTGTCTATGCTTCCTCATCAGAAATTGCTATGTAAAGTTATTATTCTTACATATCTGAAGCAACTTATACTGGTATCTATAGTAGAGCCTGCCATACTAGTGGTGTGAGCTGTTTCGAGAAGACTACAGGAACCAACATATGATAGCTCCAGCATATTTTTATGCCAATGTTGAACTTGCAACTTGTTCCTATTTCAAATTTTAAAAGAATTACATAAACTACAGGTAACTTGGGGCGACTATAAACATACCAGATCTATAATGACGTGCAAGAGATTCTAACGGAGCAGAAACTCACTTTATGGCTTCCGAGTTGATCAAGTTTGAAAAAAAATACCATCTAGTATGTCTGCAAATATCCTTTCTTCTATGATTTTTTTGTTTTATTGAAGGAAAACCATTTTTTACATCTAATGCCTGACCTACAAAGGCAATAATTAAGATACAATTAGTATTAAAAAGTTCAATACTATTATGTTTATCCAATTTATGGCAGACGTATTGACTTCCTAAATCTATTACGTGTTTTATAATTTAAAACCAGTAAAGTAACTGTTTTAGAACTCATAGTCAAATTATAGTTACTATCCAAATTCGAAAGATAAGCAGAGACCTAATTATTCAAACTATTTATTTTCGTGTCACAAGCAGTTAAATATTATTTTAATGTATTCGATATGTATCTTATTATAATAATGGATTTAAATATTAAAGTTCTGATGGTTCTAATCCACAGAGGATTAAATGTATTTCAAGTGGATGACGTAAACTTGAAATTGATATTTATTCTAATATTAACGATAAATAGGTTCATTTTAAATAGTAATTACAATAAATTACAGATAGAAACCCAATAACAAACTAACATATTATTAAGCACATATTTGAAAATAATATGATGAATCAATGTTTAAAATAAAAATAAATAATATATTTCCAAGGAAGCATTATTGTTTAAATCCTCAAGAAATTAAAGATGACGCATGTCGGAAGGAACGAGATAATCATTTGTAAGAAGATGATTTAATTAATTAACAAACTATTGTAACTATTGTGGTGACAATTATTTTTAAATAAAATCAAATTTCTGGTATCGACTGTCTCTTTTCAAAAATTATAAAAAATATCCACAATAGGATTCTCGCTCGGATTCTCGTAAGTATACTTAGGAGTCTATTTATTGAATCTTGTTGCGTCATCACAGAGAATTTCTGGGGGTAAGAATGTGCATATCTGCAAATGTACAACTTCCCAAAGAGTATTAGTAATTTTTGAACAGAAACTGAAATAAGAAAAATATTTGTTTTCTATAATTATTCATCAAATTGTCACAAATTATGTTAATATGGTAGAAAGTCGCTGGGGCCTTACACCCCTATCTCGCTCGTGACCACGCCACATCTTTTAGTTATGTATGATAAACTGTTTTTATTTGTTGTTTTTTTCTGAAGGTGCGGCATTTAAGGCGGTATTTATTATATATGCAAAATATAAATCGTCGATTAGCGCATTCTTCTAGAGTGTCGGTCGTTGACTGAAAAAATTCCAATCCAATAGTTTGCGACACCGTAATACGTTTCCATGAGGTAATTAAAAATAGTGAGGTTTAATATTATAGGAAATTAACTAGAAAACTAAATAATATTATATTATATTATATTATTATAATTATCTGATACATGTGACATGCATTTGACTTTCTTAGGAACTATAAGCTATCATTCATTTTGTTGTCATAAAAAATATGTTTTAGTTAAGGAATATTCATTACGTTTATCGCACTATCTTTTATTTTTGTGAACGTCATTTCTTGTCAAGGGATACTACAGTAATTTATTCGCTTTCTATTTATGTCTGTCGACGAGTGGCGAGATTATTCGGAATAAATTTTGTCATAGACATTCATATCAAATAAAACATTTTCTAGATTATAGTGATATTTAAAAAAAATTACTATTAAGGTACTGATAGCTATGCCGTTTAGAAAAACTAGTCTCTTAGTGTCGCCAATGAAGTAACAAATTTCAATTACAACCAATTATATTGGTGATTATCCCAGAAGAGTTATATTAGGAATGTTATTAAGATAGTCAAAACGATTTAGAATCTGAAGCAATTTCAAAAAAATTTCAATATATTTTGTCAGATATTCATTTGGAAGACAAGGACAAAAAATCTTTGAGATTTGTATTTAATTGAAGAGCATGATATGGCAGTTGAAACTATCCATGGTACTACACCAAGGAAACATGGATGCAAATAATGTGTTCGTGATAAACTGTTATCAAAATTAAGTTCTATAATTTTTATTATGTTAAATGCTTTGGTATAAAAAAATTGCCAGTAGGGTATGTGCTTATTGTTTTGAGGCTATAAGTAAAAAACAAGTAACCATTATTTGAGAAAATCCCAGACCAACCCAAAGTTTAAAAAAATTGAAGTCAATTTAAACCAAAGTAGCTAATCCTAATTTTCACTGCATGGCTTTTATTGAACGAGGAGGCAATTGGTAAGAAAGCAAAGAACGAATTCATTTCAGAATGTTCCAAAAAGCGAGTGGTTGGAAACACCAATTAAAAGACAGAAAATCTCCATTTGCTAATGAACAGAAGAAAATAACCAGGAAAGCGAGTAATGACCTTGTCATGCAAAAGGAAATTATTGATAAAAATCTAAACGTGGTGAATTTCTTAATAAGAGGCTCATTCATTTTTCTGGGTTTGTAAGCCATCTCAAATTTTCTGTGCCTCGCCTCATTAATTGTTGAACGCCTAAGGAACTTGTGTCTACTTCTTCGTGATTGCAAGAGTAATCATAGGAAACAGCTCGGAAGGTATTATTATTTGAACTGGTAAACTGGTAGCATATATTTCATTTACATAGACTTTTTGTTTCTAAAAAAATTAGATATAGAAGGGTCGTGCCAGTGGTTAATAATAAATTTAACTAAATTTTCTTCGACTTCGTTAGACTTTTTAGGCAGTTTATAAATTTGTGGGTTTGATTTGGTCCGCCCCGCATATCGCATAAACTTGTTGCTCTAGATGATATTCATTCTCACACATTCTCCGTTGTCTTTCTGCGTCTTTGATGATTTCACTTGAATATGTTTCGCTTTATATTTCATGACCATCTGAAGAAATTTACGAGAAATTTTATCCAACGTTCGAGGCACCTCTTCAGTAATGTGAAGTAAGAAAATGCCGGCGATTATGGTCACTTCAATAGACCCAGGATTATCTGCTACTGCTACTGCTACATCTTTTTCTAAATGATTTGTCAGTACCGATTTGTCGGTTTTACTAAGAGTTCCATCTGAATGACAGAAAACCTTAGGAGTCGCCGTTAAAGGATACTTTAGCACTCCATCAAAATCAATTTTGTGTTGAGATGATAAGGCCAATATTCTTGCGAACAGATTTTTATTAACAATTTTCTACTGCCTTTCCGGGTTATTTTCCTTCTGGTCATTAGCAAATGTGAAGACTTTTTGCCATTTAATTGGTGTTTTAAACCGTTCGTTTTCTGAAACATTCTGAAATAAATTCGTTCTTTGCTTTCTTGCCAATTGCCTCATCGTTCAATAGAAAATCAGATACTTAAATTTAAAAAAAAACTTTTAATTTTTGGTTGATCTGGTGGCCATTTTGCGACTGATTTCGAATGACAGACAGGCAGCTAAAATTTAGTAAACTCTGAAACAAAAATAGAACTTCCTGGTTAAATTGAAGTATATTTTTTTTAAATTAGAAGGGTCGCAGTTTTAATTCGGATTTCTTCATGTTAGCTCCGGACTTGCGTAGTATACGTAACTAAATTACATCTTTCCGGTTTTATCAAATGGAAGCTGCCACTTGGACTATCTGTTTTTCCGGTTATTGATTTGCATTTGTGTGTTTGAAATAATACAGACTCGATGTAATATATTGTTGATTATAAATGCTACACCAATACCTTCTTCCATTATGGATGCATCGATGTTAATTCTAGATTATGCTGGGCAATTATTGCTAATTATTTCATCCCTGGTTTATATCACCTTTCTTGTATCTCGAGATTTTTGCTTCATAGGTAGGAAAGGTCGTTGTCCAAAATGGGGTAGGGTTTATTCAGGGGGTAGGTCATAGATATAGTTAGTTTGACTCACGTTAGCTACATATACGTTTTTTCTTTTACTCTTATGTTTTCGTATCTGATTTTATAACGGCGTCTGTGTGGGGTTTTCTTTGTTAACTGATAAAAAGGCTGTATAGAATAAATGAGATATCTTCTCAAAGTCAAGTGGGGTTCTTCTGCTTCGCAGTATAAACTTTCTGTTGTATGGTATGCCCCCATAGCGATTCTTATTGCAGTATTGTGAATGAAGTCGTCTATTATAAGTAGATACTGCTTTTGCTGAAGAGTAAGCTGTTGGGCTATAGTCAATCTCGATTGATGAGGCCAGTTGTAGATAAACAGAACTTTAAAGCAATTTATTTCTTTTCAACACGATAGCTATATAAAGCTCCAAATCAGTTGATGATCAAGTTTTACTTTTAGTTATTTGGAGAAAATTAAAGACTGTGTTGTTTCACCAATTTTTAATGTGTCTGAAGTGATTAGTTTTGTTAAAAAAAGTCTTTGTTGTAAGTATTACTAGATTATCTATATCCTACAAATAATCATTATATTTACTAAGCAAAAGTCTTACACTTAGGACAGATATTTGTGGCATGCCATTTTCTTGCAACTACAACTCGACGAGACGGTTAAAACTCACGAACAGAAATTACATCCTTCTATATATTTACCAATTATTTTTCTATCCTATCTACGTCGTCTGCGATGACAACCACTAATATTTCACAGCACTTTCTCAATCAATGAGTTTCTTTCTCCAACAGTCGGTAATAAAAATATAAGTGTGTGCACAATGCACATTATGGTCGTATAGGAATCTATCACGTAAATCTTTCATAGGTACAATACGTGCGTAGAGTTACCCAACCGCTAAATTATGTGTAGGCAGATGTAACACACAACCAACTTGACTAAATTATTGCTTGCATGTTCCTGATGCCACGTCCAATTACATACAGATTTTTATTAAAAACTGATTACAAAATGCAGTCATTGTATTTTCACGAATACACTACGTAAGAGCGACTGTCCGCGCATAATAATTTGGTTGTCGCTTGCTTGAATATTTCACGTTCTAAGTAAGGATCAACTAATTAGAAAATAACATAATTAACTGTATTTGAAGGATAAACGTTGTTTGGTTAAAATCAACAAAGTATTGCATAAAGAATTACTCAATTACAAGTAGAATAAAATTTTTTTTTATTGGACTTATCTTCACAATTAGTCACAGGGATCATTAAGGGGGTATGAGGTGCTTCAGCAGAGTAAATTTCTGATGTTATTTCTAAGTGGCAGTACCACAGAGCTCATTATTAGGCCCTGGTATTATTTATATTGTATGTTAGTGACCTTAAATTCGTTTTATGCAACGATTTATGCAGAAATCAAGTTTCTTTTCATTTCTGTTTATAGGTACCTACCAGCTTTTAAATTTTTATTCCCCAGATTAAATTTACACCACCGTATATTTTGTAATTATTAAGAAGCATAAATAATTCATTTCACTCCAAAATGTTTGTTTGTTTTCAGCATCTAATTTTTTGATGTTCCCCTTCTTGAAGAAAGTTGATTAAATAGCCGCTGCTATCTTGAAGATATTTTCGAGAGCATGCATTATTTTATACTTACATTTTTTATTTTTTCGTACACGACCTTCGCTAAATGTAACCATTAAAATCTTTTTTCCAGTACGATACTATTACCGCCCTGTGAAATATTTCACTCCCGAAATGCTGTTTAGCCGTTTACATTATTATGAGTTGATTGATAATGGAAGTTTGAAAACCGACGCATTTGTAAAATAATTTATTAAATGGCTTTCGCATTATTGTTTTTCGTTTTCAACCCTCTCCCATTTGTTTTACATTACCAGGGCTATATTTGAGAGGACAGTCGCTTTTTGCAAGCGATAATAGATTTATAAAAGTCATCATTTTAAAGCAAGTGTCGATAATGCCAACAACAACCCTTATCTTATACTGGAAATAAAGAACTGTTAATATTCAAGCACAATTTAATGTCGAGGATAAAATATTAAAACAATTAGATTTTGATTTTAGGGCTTTCATGGAGCTTATGGATTTGTACAAAACTTTCCGCGTTAATTATTTTAATTGCATCGGTGCCTTTTCATTTGCGTCATATTCCACTTTTCTTTACCCAAAAGTACAGTATACTGAGATTAATTTATTCTTGAGGATGAATCCTAGTGTTACGACAGAGAATTAAACCTGATACTCCAGGAAGAGAATGAAGAGTGCTTGCCTTTCCACCAAACAGTCATACGTCTTATTATTATGAGAAATTGCATTCTTTCTACTGCTGCTCTTAAGAAGGAGCACACAATTTTCCACATAGTTTTTCATCTGGTTAAACTCATACATGTTATTCTCCATTTGATTTCAATTTTCTTTGATTCATGAAGATATGTTCTCCTGATGATCTATTGAAGAAGGATAAACCATTTTAGTCTATACAAACTCTTGACTTTTCTACATCCACATATAAGTAGGTACATATAGCCTTTTGTAGCAAGAAAATGCAGGGAAAAGCAAGAAACCATGATATTGGACTAGATTTTTGAAAGCGGTGCTGACGTAAATTAAAAATAATTAAACCTTTGCTTGTACGAAAAGTGTATATAATTTTTCGTAGATCAATGTGTGATCGTTTTAAGAGATTATTCTCATGTTTATGTATGATATTACTCGTATGATTAACAGACACGGAGTCATTTGGTATAAACTAATACTTGCCTCAATTAATCTTTGTATTTAGTTGTGTACGTGAGGTGCTAAATATTAAATATATTCATTTGCACATAAAGAGTTGCATATTGTTTGCAGTTTATTAACAAGAGAACAGTTCATAACTAATTACTGCAGTGGAGGCAATATATGAAGTGGAAAAGTTAAGCCACAGCAGTAACTTTAGTTTTGTATTTATTTATTATCTGAAAGTTAAAGGTAAAATCAGAAAATTTATGTAATTCTTCTTAACATGCATGCATCCTCCGTATATGCTATTTTGCTTATTCGGTTGAAGTATCAAACAAATATTATTGGACGAGTTATTGAAGATGTGGTTTGCCATATTTGTTTTGTTTCTGAGTTCAGACATTCCGGCAATGGAATCACATTACAAATAACTCGTTTTTGCATAAAAACAAGTCAACCGAATAAAAACTTGTATCTTCTTCGGTCTTGTACAAAACAGGTGACTAAGTTCACGGTTAAGGTAGTATTGAAACCAGTTTTCGAGCAATACTTAGCACAGGTGTAGACATTGAAATTATAATTTAATTGTCGCATAAATTGAAGCGGATTAGTTACGTAATTTAAAGATGTAGTCATTAACCTGCCAAAACTGTTATAAGGAAGTTGAGTTAACGGAAAAAATGTATAAATAGAACTTGCAAATTAATGATGTAATTACTTTATTATACATTGTTTGGCCTTGGGGCTATCTTAAAAACAATAAGTCTTATTACTAAATGGAAAAATAATGTATGTAAAAAATATAAATTAAATGTTTTTTCTCTAGTTATTCGCTTTTTTAAGGTTGCCACTAAGGTCAAACAAATTCGTCAGGAATTTATCCCATCAATGCTTGAGTAAAACTGGCACTCCTGATCAAGAAGGGTTCAGTATATTAAGGATTTTTTTGGTAATGTTTTCTGGCTTTAGAATTGAATCCTGTAGGAGAACTAGCATTATTTCGCTTTCGAAACACTGTATTTAAAATGTGATACACCTATCTGAACCACTCTGATTCTAAAATGGTGATTTTCAGAAAGTATGTGTTTGCTTCTAGGTCTGTTTATAATCGTTTAGTTTGTATTCAATTTATTAGATTATTTTTTAATTGAGAGGGTCACGATTAAAAAATGATTAGTCTATTATGATAGCCACTTAATAATCCTCCAAAACTAACCAAAATAGCATAATTATTTGGAATAAAATTTAAAACATATTCTAGTGTGTTCTGCTATTGATATTTCAGCAGTATTACACGATCTAGAATGAACATAAATGATTGTATCTCGAGTATAAGTCATAAGTTGTTTATTGTTAAAAAATCGAATATTATAAGGTCGATATATTATAAACTCGTGAGATTTATTGTGTAAAGTTTATATAAATTTTCTGAAACTTTGTATAAAGCAATTAATGAAGGTAATCTGGGAAAGGGGTTGGTGTTAGATTTTAACGTGTAATTTTTCATTGTTGGCTAAAATTCTAATTAAAGTCGAATTATTATTAACGGTTGCCCAATAATTATGCTTTTTAAAGAATGGTGAACCTATTTTCCTTATTTGAGGTAAACCATAAGTTAGTTAAGATAATACGTATCGTTTGTCCAATGTACTAACTTTTTAAAACTCCAGTTTAACCTTTCGCATTATCCAAAGTTTTTGCTAATTTTTTATTATTTATTTAGAGTATGAAAATAATAGAAAATAAAAAGAACTTGATGTCCAAGTCACTTAACTGTCAGCATCTACTGCATGCGAATTGATGGGAACAGTAAAAAAAAAATTACCGTCGATATAAATAATGTTCTATTTTAACAGTAACTTTAAAATTTTTAATTTAGTGCCTGAACTAATTTAACTCAGGCAAATTCAGCATCCAGCTGCTTCTGACAGAGAAAGTGCGGTTACCATAAGATCCTCAGTAGTATGTGCAGGTTTTGTTTTTGCCCACGCCGAGAACTTTGAGGTCACGTTCAAGGTCATACCGACGAGATAATTGGAATAATTTACATGCTGAATTATTGACAGTAAGTTACCTGCATTTTAGCGGATTTTATGGCAGTACTGATTTTTAAATTTATATTTATATTTAACAGTTTTATTTAGTGTTAACGAACCAAGACGGTGGGATTTGTAATAAATAAAAGAATAAGTATGTCCTTGTTAGGTGTTATTCGTATTAATTTTATTAGTTGTTTAGTATTTGCATAAAGATATAATATTTGATTTCCATAATAAAACGATTTTATTCTAAAATGCAATTTGATATACATAATCGGATGAGTGAGAATCCAAAGAATTTCGTTTAAATATACATGTGGTTAGTGATTCAAAATAAACCTTGCTGAAGACGTATTTAATATCTTCCACAGTAAATTAACATGATAATGTATTTTCGAAATATGAGCGTATTAAAATTATACAAATTATATCAATATTATTTGTTACATACATGAAGTAGCATTAGAATTGAGCAGTTTGTTCGATCATTCACATAAATAGACCGAAAAAATAATAATAAAAAAATCCTGCCCTAAGAAAGATCCCTGTGGACCCTTATACCTAAACAAAATACCACGAACTGTACATCAAAATAGTTGGAGCTGCATTTAGACTAATTAAATTGGAGAGAGCACATCACCAAAAAAAGAAAGCAAATGGACCTAGAACAGATTATTGGTTGACTGGAAGAAGGTCCCCCATATTGGTCAAAAACCAACTACTGTTTTACAAATCAATGGGTTTAATATGGACTTATGGAATAGAGCTGTGGAGCTGTGCCAGCAAATTCAACGTTGCAATAATCCAAAGCTGTCATTTCAAAATATTAAGAACAATCATTAACGTTAACACTCCATGGTACTTAACAAACGAAATGATACACTACGATTTAAATATACCAACTATGCAAAAAAATGAATGAAAAAAATATCACCCATCACCAAAAATTAGAAACACTTAGATTCCAGGTTAACAGATTAGCTTATAGAATATCCTATATTATTTTGATTGCTGATTTAATAAATAAAAAAACAAATTGATAAATTAGTCATTGGTTTCTACCCATATTGTTGGTCTCCGTGTATCGATTGACTCCTCGTAAAATATTTAAGGTTTACTACAATTTGAAGATGCAAATATAGACCTAAATCAGTATCCAAAACATCCATATCTAAAAGAACAGCACTTTTAGTAATCTCAATCAATATGTAGAGAACTGATGTAATCATTTCAAGCAAGTTGTGGGGTTTATAACCACTTACATTTACATAAATTCCAAAGTTAATCGTATGCAACGTAGGAATGAGACGAGTCATATTTCGTTACTTATTATTTATTTGCTTAAATTTTGAAAAATACTGTCCACGTGTCCAAATAGTCGCATTCCATTCAGGAAGACTTCCTAGTACAAGAATGTTTCCATAATTTTAATTTTAAATATTCCGCCTTTTCTGAATATATTTGTATAACCAATACCCATACTGTGTAATATAATTCTAATTCTCTACAATTTATAGGCAGAATTAGCCGTATATGACCGCTCAAAAAATTTTTATTTAGACTATTAATATTATAGTATTTAATATTTTAATTTTATTATTATATTATTCACACGGAAAGTATGAATAATATATACAGAAATTCCATCCTTGTGCTGTTTTCTTAAACCGTAAGTTTAGTTGTGCACATTAACACATACATTCGCAAGCTCATACATTAGTAATGAGTTAACTCCATTCGGAGGACATCCACAGAAACAACAAAAAATAATTATGACGACGGAGAAACACCAATGGAAGATCATATAAAACTCTGAAGGTAAAGTAAATAAATAAATATATTACGCGTTAAGAACTTTTTGCAATTAAAAATTTCAAGGATATTTTGATGATGATACTAGGTATTCGGTAAATAAAACTGGATATAGAAGTGGGGAAGTTATAAATAATATCAAATAGGTATTTTTTTCCAACATAATAGTTGTTTGAGACGACATCGCATATCGACTTGAATCGCGTCCGCCTACTTGGCTGCAAAACAATAAACAAACATTATTGTTGCAAGAACCTTGCGTCATTTACGGTCTTTGTTTACTTGTTCTGCTGACGCTGACAAAGAAATAAAACAGTGTTGTATATTTTTATCTGAACGTAGAGGCATCGTGCTTAAGTTATCTTTAGTGACACAGGGAAAAATAAAAAATAACCATAATCCTCATCTTGCTAAGTTGGCAGCCGCATTTGGTGGTGAAAAAAGAATATGACTTTACTTGTTGAGAGAAGATAAGGTTGGATTTTTCTTTGTTTTGTAAAATGTACCATATATAGCGACAGATGAATAACAATAATGGTAATGACGATAATAATAATATTGGCTGTTTCTTAAACTATTAATTCCAAATGAAGTAAAAATTACTGCTCACGACATGACGGTTATTGTAATGAGGTGATTCTTTTGATAAAATAATGAAACAGTCGCCACTGTAAGTAAAGAAGAATAACTGAGAAACTTATTTTCTAGTTGAACCAATAATAATGGTAATATACATTATTAAATACGATTCCATAATATTTAGTATCCAAAATATATGAGACAATAATTTGATACTCTTAGAAACTGATTATATACTGCATTTAACATTTTAAGTATATTATCAAACTCATTACTATTCTTGGCACCAAATCTCAAATGTGCAATGGACACAAAAACTTGACAGTCCAATCAGCTTAACCACTAAGTCAGCATCGAGAGTACAGCGGGTATAAAAATGTGATGGCGCTACCAATTGACAATAATAATAATACGATTCATACTTTAACACCGAAAATGCAAATGCGTCAGGGAAGTATGTCTGTTCTGTAGAGTTATAGATCTCAAAGCAAGGTAATGCCACATAATCTATGGTTATTGGTTACGCTTTGTCTAACACTACGAGTTGCTTGTGGTAGTACAACAGAAAAGACTGAGTCATCATCACGATGATGATGCAAATGGGAGTATATTAAATCATTAAAATATTTGTTGATTGGATAAAAAATTTGCAACAATGTTTTGATTCCATATTTTCATAAATGAAGAAAATCCTCCTTAATGGATAGTCCATAAAACTTACTTTTGTACTATTTCTAAAAGGGTGAAAATGTTGCGCAATGTGAATGAAAATTTTTTCGCATCGAATAAAAAAAGTCTCGGTATTATCAAATTTATAAAAGGCTTTGCAAACGATACAATTGCAAAATGGGAATAAAGGTTTTTGTTAATAATTATACAAATAGTAGGTATTGGTTTCACATCCATTGAAGTCCTATTATTAATAATGCAAACAGTTGATATGTATTCGTTAAAAGTATTATAAATATTTAAAGCGTGAATTTTCAAATATATTAAATGGAAAAATAGAAATGAGCTTTCTCTCACAGGTGAAAAAACGTACTAATTAATATATTAAACAAACTATTAAAATAGTATTAAATATCCATTTTTATTTTTAATTTTATTTGTTCATTCAATAACATTATTGATATTAGTAATCACGAGATTTAATTCTCATTACTCGTTAATCATGAACCACTGACGTAACTATACTTCTGTAGGTATCTCTGTTGTCCATTGTGTTGAGTAAACAACCATTATTTGCTGCATACTTAGGATCATAAATCGCGAAGAACCGTGACATTGAAACAAGTTTTTCATCCAACCTTGATTCGAATTTTGTAACTCATTGTGAAGACGTTTTTTTATTAAGTATAAATAAATATTACAGCTCAATAATTTTGCGTGCCATAAATTGGTATGCCATATTGAATCTGTATGTATCTAGTAGATAAATAAGAAAATGATGATAGTTTGGAAATGAAAATCGGTGGCCTATCCTAGGCGACATCTGTTGACGTCCTCATTGGGATTTAAATGCTCGCGATGAATAAAGGTATGTGCACAAAATATCATTGAGTTTATTTTTATAGTACATATAAAAATATTTTTATAGTACATATAAAAATACTTAGCTACTAAAATAACCAATGACGTCGTTCGAGTAGACGACCTAAGAATTGTTGTCATCTCACGGAGGTCACAAAATTCTGTACGTTTACTTTTAAATCATAGTAAGTTCAATTGCAATGCAAAGTTATCAGTGGTTTATAGATGGTAACAAATAATGATACTGGCTATCGTGGAAAAATATATCATTGCTTTTAAAGCTCAAAATGTCATACCTAGTTTTGGTTTTATTGTTATTATGGAAAAAAAGATGGCACCAGCGTTCTAGGCTAGGTCATCTCAGTTCGCGTTAAGATCTTATTTATTTAAACAGAAATAAATATTATTACGTCATAGTCAATAACGGATATTTTGGTTACGTTCCTCTTTCAAGAAACTGTACTTGTAGTATTTCTTTAAAGGAACGTAAATAAAGAAATTGAAAAGCAATTAACACCAAATAAAAGATGAAAAAACCAGGTACCAGAATTTCTAAAATATCTGAAATTTAATATCACTTCATTTTTATATGTATTACTAAGTACAACTAGTCTATTATAACGGATCAGCTATAAATAACCTACAAATAAACGTATTATTTTTTGCTGATTAGATTTCTAACTGATTCAAAATTCAAGGAGGATGCGATTATTTTCATTAGTTTCAAAATAAATAGTTTAAAGATAAAGGAAGTTGATCCAAAATATATGCAGGATCTATACAATTTATAATTACCCACGATTATCCTTCAAATTATTCAATTCCTTATTTGTAAACAAAAATCCAAAAGCAAAGCTGACATATTTTTAATTTCCGACTTTTCTTAACTAAGTTTAATCAACTCAAAATTGTATCACTTTCGAAGAAATTCATCAAAATTAAGTTAGTTTTTTGAAAAATGTGAGGATAGAAATTTTGTCTTAAATGAATGGATCACCCATTGAATCGCCATCACCATAGACGTACAGCAAGTAAATTAAGCAATCCACTCTTGACTCTATTTCTACTCTTTATGCAAGAAAAACAAAACGCAACATACATTAGACAACCTCTAAATCCAAACATCGCAGAGAAACATTAATTAACCACCTACATTGCCAGTGTCGAAACTCGTGACTGAACCCATTTTACGATAAACAATGTGATCAAGCATATTCATGCCACAGCGCTACCGAAACTTGAAAATAACCTATGAATGTTTTCTTGAAATTCATTTCCGGAAAAACTCCATTTAAACATGTTACTGCAGAAACTGCTCCTGATTTAAGGTCGCTATTATGCGAAGTTGATTTTTTATTACCCACTGTTTGTTAAAGCCACATCACGTAACAATTTTGATGGTATTAGACGAAGAAGATGAAGGAACAATTAATTTAAATTTTTCAACTATTAAGTGCTCCATGTCTCTTAATCCTAGTTTGATATATTGTACTAAGCAGAAAATAATATTACTAAATCATATTCCATGAATCTGTATATTGCATGGATAATAAAAACTAGCTTCAGGACGCTCTCTTTAACGTGTGGTAGTTCTCATGGGAAACATTTGCTGACATATTTTTATTAGAACTTTGTTATTTTTAGACGTAGAACTAGCTCTTACTCGATAGGAATTTAAAACACTGTGTTGGTGCAAAAATACAAAAATATGTAATTATAGAATATGCACCTACCACAGCGGTGTTTGCAATATTTGTTTTAAGTGGCATATCAAAACACGTGAGATTTACAGGAGTTCCCCGTGAGTTGGAGAACTAGGTCGACGCTAGGAAAATGTTCATGTATACATTTATATCACGTTAAAGTTGAAGGTTTCTCTCTGTATACGCTTCAGATCACATGGATTTACACTAGACGTACTTCTAGAGAATATTATTCTGTTACGGAAGTGTCAACATGTCAATAGTAATTATTAACTTTATAGAGTTGAAATAAGCGATAAATTATTCAACTAGTATTTTCTTAAATGTATCTACCATTTTAGTTCCAAGAAAGGATAATATTGCGAAAATGATATCAATAGTTTTGCAAACTGACATATTATGTGTTTTATTTTTTACGTTATAGTAGATTGTCATGCATAATTTTAGATTATCCTTAAGGTCATTTAGAATTAAGAATTTTTTTGGTACACAAAAATGTATTTACATCCTGCTTTTTGATGAGATCACAATGTAAACATATCTCTTAAACAACAATATTCTTCTTAAATTCCAAAAATATGTTTGCTATTTACCAGTTTTTATATGGGAATCTTAAAAGATATTTTGTCATGATATTTAAAACTATTATTAAAGTAATATACTCCGCAGACATTCCTTAAATGAAATTTTCGATTATTGTGTAAATAACTTACTTAATTAAAATTTTCGGATGCAAAAATGTCACCTTGTATCTGAATCCTTCCAATGACAAATGCAATTCCTTTATCTGCTGTTACTTGACATTTTAAACGTTCTCAAACCTTTTATCGTCTAGATAAGGAGTGTCCTCAGTGATCAGTTGGTTACTTAGTTTTATTACGTAGGCTCAATTAAAGTGATAACATTTAAAATAAAAATAATTAATCATAGATAAATACCCAAACACGCAAGCTATATTTGTATAGGAAGACTTGAATTCCACGTGTAAAATATTTTAGGTGTACTTCTATGAATGGAAATTATCATAGCTGTACAAACAAAAGATATTAATATAATCAAAAATACAACGGAGATTTACCGAAGAGGAGGTGTGGGTTTTAAAATTTACATTTCATCATTTATTATAACGATTTTGTCACTAATCACTAATTAATGCTATGATTAATTATTATCGGAGAAGGATACATGTGTAATTGGAAAACATATGTATTTCTATGACTGATGGTTATGATTATGAGGGTGCTTATAGGTAGCATAAAAGATACTATAATAAACATTTCTGTGGTTTTTCCTCTAATTATGTATGTATACTGTTACCTAACATGAAGAATAAATATTAAGTTTTGTAAATAGTGAAACAAAGTATTATAAAAATTATAAATTAATATACAGGATGTTTATGCAAATAAAATTAAAAAAATAGATAGACTCAAAAAAGTAAGATTATAATTGTAGATGTCAAAACTCTAAATTGAGAATTTACTAAATAGGTAGATCAGTTGTGAAAATTTTATAGCTAGCTCGATTTTTAATTTTTTTGAAGTTTGGGATCAAATATCTCAAAAACTTTCCTCTTTGGCATGACACTTTTTTGACATTGCCATACTCAGAAAAATATTCTCTATCAGAATCCGCAAAGAAATCCGCAAAAAAATACTGATGACGACACAGTTCGAAAATAAATCACGATCGAAAAGTTAAATTTTTCAGAAAAGATACCTTTTTGGAAAACAAAATTGACCGTGCAAGGGTTTTGTAGCGTATTCACCTACATCTTATTAGGTTTTTACTGTAACTATCAATTATTTATCGTAGTTATCAACTTTTATCGTTTTATGTTTTCTTTTTGTTACTAAAAAAACAGAATAACAAAAAATAATTTTAGAATATCAAAAAATATATAATCATAAATATTAATCGATTCTGTATCTGAAATGGTAATGAAATTATAATACATTAATCACGCACAAGAATTTTAATTTTGTGGTATCCCCACAGGTTTCTATCAGAAATATTTGCCAAAAATTTTATTCCAGTAGTGCAAGACTTTACATTTTTGATATCTTTTTAGTAAAATTTCCTTAAAACCCATACATTTTCCAAACTGGCAACTGTGCCTAGAGATTTTGCATCATAAGTTCATTTGCAAAAAGACACCAGAGTTCTGTTAAATGACTCACTATTAGATTGTAAGAAAGGAGATTTATTTCGATCAGGCAAATGCTTTAATATAAAAGAAAAATTTAAAGTAAATCCCAATTTAAAAAATCTAGAATTACAAAAATCAGAAAATAATACACAAAATTTTTTCGGTAGTTGTTTTGTTTTGAAGCGGTAAAAACTGTGTTTTTAAACTCAAATCTATGCAATTAATTTTCGTTATGTAGTTTTTAGTAAAATAAAATAGGACAAGTCATAAATGTCTGCTTACTTTCAGGCAGAAACATGTATTGTTAAATAGTTTTTAAATATCCACATTGGGTTAAATTTATAAAATTGCCATTGAACGGTTAAGAAATTTTTAAATAAATGGAAACATGAGACAAAAGTATTCAGTGTATAATTTTAATTACAACCAGTGCCACGTACTATCGATATCATATCATCATGAAATTTTTCTTCATAATACCTGGAGGGTCGCTATTTTAATTGTCTCATTATAACATGGTATAAATTTTCAATTAAAATACTTTTAAGCAACAAATATTCGTTTCTTAAGATTGAATTGAGTGATATAGATTTCTAAAAGATCAACTAAATGAACATTGAAAACGTCTTTGAAATCGTTCACTGCAATCGAAACTTTTTTGTTTAAAATAAAAATTTTCCACCGTTCATAATGATGCGCAGCGTAGATTATATTTAAGTCATGCATAAAATTTGAGAAAAACTATAGGGGATTCCCTCTTTCAAAGTATCATCTCTACCACGTCTTAAAACTAGTTTGCAACACCCTGTATATATTTTGCATGTAATTTTTAAAAAATGGTAATTTAGTAACTAAAAAAATTTACTCTAACAAACGTTCCGCATCGTTTCAAAACTCGAATCAATTTCGGTGCAAATTATAACTGTCCATTGTTCTGTGCTGAAGTGTAAGTAATATAAATCGTTCCTATATTTCAAGGTATGCGAGATATCGAGTGAATTAAGAGTAATTATAATTGATAGTGTCACCATGCCATGAAGCCTCGTGACTTATTTAGAAAGGGATGTTACAGTATTCAAGGTTGACATTAAGCATAGAAAGGGCATATTAACGAAGGAATCTATTTATCTTATCATGTAGAGCTATTCAGGTCAACACGACAGGACATGAGACATTGCTAGAGCAATAATATAAAAATGCAGCATAGAAATATTGTATTGAGTAGGTATTTAGAAAAGTTACAGTTACTTCAACTGTATTGTATTTCATGTCACTTGCTGTAGACAAAGCAATGCAATTATTATATTGTATTAGTAATTACTATCGCATAAGAATTTTAAACACTTAAATTAAGTTAAGGTCTTTCGGGAATAACGATGTTACCGCGACGTGAGATTAAATGGAAGGTTATCGGTAATTCCGCAAAATCACGTATCCGCTCCAAAAGTGATTTTACAAGAGAACGAAAACTCTCTCAGTTGGAAAAATATCCATTAACGTATGCATAATTTCCATTTTAATTCAAGTATATTTTACTTCATACTGCTCAAGTAATATGTTTCAAATAACCAAAATGTAGTAGAGATTATTTTCGACTAAATGCACGATATAAATTTTTAACATATATTTTAAATAATCTAATGTGTTCCCGAAAACAGAATCAATCAATATCTTTGAAGGAATTAGGCTCTCGAACTAATGCGGTAGGTGTAATATATGTCAATAGGTGTTGCTGTTGGTATCAGACAAGTATTATTTTTTTGATCCTCAACAAAAGTCCAACTGACCGTAAAAAGACGTCAGTAAAAATAATACTCGTATATTATAGACTATATAAGGCTATATCAACGTGGTATAAAGAGACTTATCTGTAGAGCAGCTGTATTTTGTGTTTTCAAATGTGGAAAGTCACTAAAGCCCAATTTAGTTTCATTTGTAGATACTTAAAATAAGCCAATTGCTATTGTTTTAGGTTTTTACTAAATCCTGAAATTTTATGCAATTTTTTAAGAACAAACTGAACTGTCAATGGAAAGATAAATAAAACCCCCAACTCTATGAGAAGCTGCAAACAATATAATTTAATTTGCTTATGAAAACATACTCAATATCTTCGGAGGAATCAATGACCATTGATCAGTGGTATTGTGGTCTATTTCGATTTAATGCTATATGTTGTAACTTATTATGAGTTGTATCAATAGGTCATGCGATGGTAGTGGTTGCTTTTTTACTTAGAACTGACCATATAAAGATAGTTAAAACAATGCTATTTTCTGTTACTGCAAAACACGCCTTGCAGCTTTATTTAGTGCTTTAGGCAGTTTGTTAAAGTTCAGTAACTGACTCAGTATTTCAACGAGATCGTTGACTGAAGCCCAATTTAACTTCTAACAATTTCGTGTCAATTTCTACGATTTACAGATTTTTGACTGAGTTGGCAGGTTTAGATTAAAGCTTGAGAGCGTACTCTATTATGCTTCACCGTGCACGACTATGCAGACTTTTTGCTTCTGTAACTGAATATTATACATTGATGTCAAATTGGTGCAGAATTTGGTGCGGAATAGAAACGGGAAACAAGTTAATTGCAGATTCTCATTCTTTTACAATAAGTTAAAGGGACCAAATTTATTCTGCATCAGCTGTTTTCACTACAAGAAACTTGTAAATACTTAAAACCGGTTTCTGGTTAATGCAAAATTTTCAAAGCTCTCATTAAACTACTTGCCAAATAGAATTTCAAGATTTATTTCATACTTTCTAAGAACTTCTTTGTAATTTTTTTTTATCTTTGTCAACAAAGATATTAGATTTTGGTGTAGAGTATCATAGATATGCGCTAATTAGGTATATTTAAAAAAATATATATTGTAAAAGGGTTTTGTCCATACATATTTTGCAACACTCAGATGGGCATTTAAAGCTAACGAAAATGAAACAGTTCTTCTTTATTTATTGATTGTTAAATAGTGAGCTGTGTTGTCAGGTAACACTAAATATACGAGTCTGCCGAGATTAAGTTCTCCATCAGAGAAAATCCTAGTGCCATAACAGGTAATAGAACCTACGACCAGAGGTTAAAGCCAAGTGTGCCTAACTCTTGACCTAGCTTCATAATGTTGACTATTAATTTATCAATGGAATCTGTTACATAAAGTGCAGTTACAAAATTGGTTGCCAATCTATTTTATATTCTCCCCAGTTTCTTCTTAAATCTTCGCATTTGTTAAAATGTTTTTCAATATAACAAAATGAGGTGTGAAAAGACCTTAAACCGTAAATTTAAATATTTCGTCAAAATGCGTGATTTTACGCTGCTTAAGCAAGGAATGAATTAATTACCAATGTCCAATGTCCTGGATAATGGGTTGGATGTTGAAACAGCGATCTAATATTATGCCAGCAATTGTAATATTAACATGGTTGGTAAACTATATCGATTTTCAAGTTTCTCATAAAAAATTACATGTCGGTGTAGTCAAATGAGAGCGTGGAAAATTTTACGTAAGTCTAGTTACTTTTATTATTAAAATTAGGAAATTATTAATTTACATACCAACAATTTACTTTTCGAATTGCTTCACGTAATCATATTGTTACAATTATTTTCACATGCTCGTTCAGTCTAGATGTAATTTATATTTTAATGACAGTATGAATATTACTCTTGCCAAAATGTTTTAATATCATTTTTTAATTGCTGTGCCACAAGATATGTCTACATAAAGTAAAAGTGTACAAAATTTGGTAATCTGCATGGACTTATTTTTGTGTACAAATAGTAAAAACGTGTTCAAATAGTTTTTATTTTTTTTTCAGTGCGCACAATTCAGAAGATAAGAACTTGTGGAGTCTCTTTATTGGTAAGTCATTAAATTTTTTATTATTAACATATTTCACCAATACGTTCTGAGATTATGTAGAAGGAACTTCTTGGTTAATATCTAAATTTAATTTAGCAATACTTATTTGCAAACAATGCAAGATTTACCCTTAACAAACAATAAAATTAACCTGAAATATTATTTCCAATTTATTTCATCACTTTGGAGTTTCAGATTTTTTTGTCAAAACTTTTGGCCGAGCTTTTGGCTTTTAAAACAAATATGGCTGCGATGTACAAAATATGTATGTATAAATAAAAAAGTTTGAAAATATCGTTACAATCTTACATAACCGCTAAAAATTCAAATATTTAAATATTTTTTTAATCTAGCTTTGCCCTATCCAAAATTTTGTGTTTCATAAAAAATGCCTAATTTTAAGTTTAAAAATATTTAATTTTTTAAACCACACCCTTCTCTCTCATTCAGCTCCTCAACTGCCTGAATTGTGTAATACTATTATCACCTTTTCCACTGCGGAAAACACTGTCGCAATTAAATTGAGCTCAATTTGTTGGAAACTGGTCGGTTATACTTCTTATCAATGACCCCGCTGTCTCATTATCTAATTTTTAGACCACACCAGATGCGATAAATACGAAATAAGTAATCTCTTCCACGGCATAAACTCATCAAGAAAATTGTTTTATTAATTAAGTTTTAAGAAATTGTGTACCCTAATACTTTATTCCACGTTCCACGAAAGTGAAACTTGACTTTCAACAATATTACTACAATTTTAATTCTACGCATTCCTGGCATATTTAGCGAGCTTAAAAGGGTTGGCAGAGAATTCAATATCACAACAATTTCCAAATCATAAAGTACTTTAAGTAACATTTTAAAAACATAAATTAATTAGGTACAGGAGAATATGGAATATTTAGGTATTATAAAAAAATTCTTTTTATTGAATTTCGTATGCCCTAACTAATTTATTGTATGTACTGTTTATTATTACATGTTGGTATCAAATTTATAATTTTCCCACATTGAGAAATACATATTTTTGACATTTGAGTTCAACACTGCTAAAGAATATTTATTCTGGTTAATTATAGCATATTGTTGAAAATTTGTAAACTGCAATATCCCAATTTACGAGCATATGATAATGCGAATAAATGTATTCGTTATGAGGCCTAATTAAATAAATGATAATCACATTTTGCAAAATCGAGGAGCGTTAATCAAGATCTTTGCCTAAATTAAAGGGTTCATATAGTATGATTTTAGCAAGCTAATTAATCTAACTAATCATTTCGGATTAGTTCTGCTACCTGCGTGTGAAGCTGGCTGATTATTAATTGCCCCTCCTTGTACTTGGTAATGTGACAGGGTGTTAAATTGAGAACAATCGTATTATCTTATGGGCCACCTCCATGTCTGAATCATATTACATGCCCTACAATACCCTTTGATCCCTCACAAGCAAATGCCTTACTCCTCGGATAGATATTGAATTGTTTGTTCTCTGAAATTGTTTATTAAAACAATTAATTTTCTGTAGATGGGTTCCATCACGCTGAGATCAGAAATCGTCTCCAGTTTGGCTGGCATTGGCAACTTTTTTTCTAAATTAGCATTTCGGTTAGACAATAAAATAATAGGAATATTTTCAGCATCTTCAGTAAATAGAAGAGGACCAACTCTCTGGAATGAAAAGGTTTAATGAAAAAATGTTCATTAATTTTATATTAGAGTTATAATAAAATACTCGTAATAACATATTATTGTTGGAAGGAAGACAGCTGAAATATTTTACTAAAATACAACTCGAGTTGCGTTCTAACTTTACTATTAATGCCAGAAAAGAATAGAAATAAAAAATAATTCAAAAACTAAACATTGTATCCTTCCTTCGTGCCATTTTATTAGTGCTTTAATTACGCAACGTTTTTCCTGTTTATACAAATTTGTATCTGTAGTTAAAAATTAGGTTTTTTTTTTAAATTAAAACCTGGAACTTTGAAACGCATAAAGTAAATTTTTAGTATATATTTAAAGTAAAATATCTCAGAAAATATGAAAGATATTTAAATGCGATTTGAAGTATATTAGGGCGTATTGTCCGATCTTAAGGTGGATCGGTGTGTTTTGGTTTGCAGGAATTTTAATTCTACAATACAGGGTGGTAAATAAAACAATGCAAATTTTAACAAATGTCACTGCGACATCATATCTTTCCAATCAAAATTTTTGTTTTTTTCTAAGTTTTAGAAGAAGCAATTTTAGGGGTTTTTGAATAATAGTCGTAGTTTTTGAAGAAATTTGAGTTTAATCAAAAAACTTCACATTTAGATTTCATCATCCTGTATCTGTATAACGATTATTCGAAACACATTTCTTCATTTCTTGTAGTTTTTGTTGTTTTAGAAAATATTTTATACCAAAGTAGGTACTCATGTAAATCTGATTGTTAAGTCAGATGGATTAGACCTCTAAAATCTTCTTGCTTCATGGGTAGTAGATTCGGATGATCTGACACTCTTTCACGATGGTTAGCACTGACTTGAGCAATCACTTTCTTCACTGATGATGTTGGGATATCCTGTTGAATGACCCTATATTTGATACATAATTGCAGATGCATTTCATGACCTTATTCTAAAATATTTGCAGGATTTCGATATTGCTGTTGCAGGTAGTAACCCAGAATTCGACTCCATAAATCCACACGGGTTTGAGAATCCGCTTAAATATTAAAATCTTCTAATGGCAATTGAGATTTCCGCCCCATAATCAATAAAATTGGCTGAATTTAAAGCCCAGCTTTGTAAAAAGGATGATTCCAGGTAAACTTTCTATCGAGATGCATCCCAAGGTATTTTACATTCTCGGTTTCTGGTAATTGACAATTGTAAATTTTGATGGGAGGACAAATTTTACTTCGCATAGTGAATGTTATGTGTGTGGATTTAGTTTCATTTGGCTTCATCCGCTATTTTGTAAGCAGAGGGACGATCTGCTGTGAAGATCATTGGTCCTATGGCACTTCCTTGAGGAACGCCTGCTTCAATAGTATATAGTTTAGACTATATTGTTTTGTTTTATAATGGTCTGTCTTTTATTGACGTAAGATTGTTGAGCAATCCCATATGCCACATCTCATCAAAGGCTTGGGAGATGTTCAGGAATACAACTCACCATAATCTCCTAGCATCAAAATTATTATTGACTCTACTTACAAGCCCATGTATGAATGGTAATTTTTAGTTTTAATTGGAATTTATATACATATTTTTCTGGCGGTTCGTTCACCTAAAAAGAATAGCCTTTCATGAATTAGTACCTTTTTCTCCTTCTTTTCATAAAAATAACTGTTAAATCAATATATTTACAGCTTATAATGAATACGGATGTTACCCATCTTCATTTGTTCATATAGTTAAACGCACGTTTCTTGAAATTGGAAGGCATTAATTAGTTTTCTTTTTTGGAAATTTCGACTGCAATTTTGGATATGTTTGATTCTTTGTTTCTTAATGAACTCACCCCAATTGTAATATTTTAATTATCATTGGTTTGACAATTTTGAAAGTAGATGACTTCTGGCTTTATAATGAAACTCATTTTTCATATAAATATATTATATATATACTAAATCTATTACCTAGTTTCTAATAGATTTATTATTTGGACTAGCTTAAAAGGCCAGAAATATATAACTGAAATTTGGTCCACTTATTAATTATTATTGTGACAATATTATGATAATAAAGCAAATAGGTATTTTGAGTCTACATCATGGTTTCTAAAATCTGGCTAATATCTTTGAATTGTCTACTAAGTCATTCCCCTTAGTCTGGCAGGAAAATTGCCTGATGTGCGTATGATGTTCCATTTTATTATTTTCTAAGCTTTAATTATTCTCTAAAACACAGAATGGGAAAATAATGTAATTTTCAAGGTTATTATTTTTCCATCTTCAAAAGAAAGTAGCTTTACCTTTTCGTATTTCAGTGTCAGAATTAAATAATTTCCTCACGGTAGTAGGCATCTTAATTGTAGAAGAGTTGCCCCAGTTGTGTTAATTATTTTGAATTCTTCGTTTGATCATTCGTTCGTGATTTTCTTCTGAAGCATTGTTGACGTTTATTTTAAAATATTCATTGTAGAATATGTGATATTACTACTTTTCTTGCACTATGCTTCAGCTGAAATGTAGAAAAAATTATATGTATAACTGTCCTTCCTTTGAGTGAAAGTGCACTAGCATACACCTCCTCCCTAGTTAAACAGTTATTTTCTGTTATCTGTACAAAAATGTACCTGAATTTTTTTTCTAGAATTTTAGTATCTATAGTAGGGATGTCATTTCCCTTTTGAGTGATTAGTAATTCAGTCACTATTATCATTGCGTGTCGCTGTTATTGATCACGATGTGCAAAGTTTTAGTTTATAGAATTGATTGACATATTTCTATTATTTCTCTTCAAATATAAAATTTGCTCAAGAGTAAAGTATCATACACAATCCTGGGTGACTATTTCCCACGAGAAAAAATTAGATATTTTTCTCCTTATTTGTTTATATCTGTTTTCTATTATCTGCAAAGACAGTTGCATTTTCTTCTTGTATGTCTTCCTGTTAATACTGACAAACGCCTGCAATTTTACTCTTTTGTAATACAATGCTTTGGCTTAAATGGTAGAAAAAATGTTCATCTCGGAGTAAAGTATAATTTTCCCCTGCGAGGAGAATAAATTGTATTACACACAGTTATGTATGATTTATTCATCCCCATTATTAATATACCCAAGCTGACCGTGCTATCAAAAATGAACAACATGGTCTTCACATCATATTCAACTGTGACTTGAATAAATCTCAGATATAATTCATCGAAATGGAGAACAAGTATTAATTTAGTTGAAGTGAATATTATAACTTATTTTTTTAATTTCTTAAAACTAAATTTATGTACAAGTTATTAACCTTTAGAAATATTTTTAAATTTTGTTAGTTTTATATTGTTTACTTTAGCTAACTTTATTCAGCAAAGTTTTAATGGGTAACCTAAGCTGCTAAGTACTAAATATTGCTGATTATACTTAGTAAAGTTTTTAATTAAGTAAGTAGAATACTCCATAACACGTTCAATTCGAGAGTATTAAGCTCTTGTGGAGTAACATAAAAAGTTTACCGAAATGTTGAATAAAATAATGAAACACAAACATTTTAACAGGCACACAGACACGAAGTCTCAGCAATTGCCTTTAGAAGTAATCAAGCTTGAGAGATGTGTAATTGTAAAAAAGTACTATCTGTAATAAATAATAATATTTGCAAAATGTCTAAATAAATAAATTAATGTCAAGAAAGGGAGACGCTATTAACGTCGAATTATTTTACGTTGGTTACACAATTTTCCTCGAATTATGCAGCTTAAACAGTAATGTCTGTTTAAATTATAAATTACACAGTCTGCTGGTTCATTTTAATTGATTTATTTAAATAGTGCGGCATGCAGTATAGTATGTAGTAGACAGATAGTAAAGTAAATATAACGGTGATATTTAATTTTAAAGCAAAACAGATAGACAATAATTTCCTGTTCCTTAAAAAAGTTTAATTAACACAGGCAAAAGTTAGCAGGTGTAACAAAAACAAGCCTCACAATCAAACGAGTTCGACGATTCCGCGGTCACTCGACATTTACCGCTGTTTGCGAATTGTGTGAAACGTTTTCATGTTTGGTGTGCTACGTAATGAACTAAACATAAAAAACATTTCTTAGTTTGCTCTAAAACAATTTTTCTATGTTAGAAATAGAATTGGCAGCATTCCAAAATTGTTAGATACTTATTGTTTTTATTTTGTTATAGTTAGCCTTAAATTACTTTTAATAAATGTAGGGTACTTTGGCTAGATGAAATAAGCTCACTTACTTAAGTTGATGACTAAAAGAAGAAGAAGAAGAAGAAGAAGAAGAAGAAGAAGAAGAAGAAGAAGAAGAAGAAGAAGAAGAAGAAGAAGAAGAAGAAGAAGAAGAAGAAGAAGAAGAAGAAGAAGAAGAAGAAGAAGAAGAAGAAGAAGAAAAAGAATAAGAAGAAGAAGAAGAAGAAGAAGAAGAAGAAGAAGAAGAAGTAGAAAAAGAATAAGAAGAAGACTTAGAGTCTTTGGCTAACCCCTAAGAATAGATCCAAGATTACAAACAAGACAAGGAGTTTGTTACTAAAAAATTAAATAGCTACTAGTTATATTGTTGTAGGATTATACAAAATTTTGATTAATTAATTAATTTAATTTTTTGTCTTCATTATACGAACATGGGAATAATAAATTATTGATTGAGGAAGTATCGTAAGGTAATATTAAACTAATAAACTGTCCCTTATAGATATACTTAATATACGCTGATCTGTACGGTAATTTACTAGGTTTCCTATAAAATAAAGGCCAACGTAGTTTTCATCAATATATTACCTCCAATGGTATTTCGTACACCCAGTAAAAAAAGGAACATTAACAAATTGTATGCAAACGAAAAGCTTCAAGTTAAATTCAATCCATTTATTAGGGCAGCTTCATTGTTACGAAAAAGGTTGGTTACATCAAAGATACAAACGCATTCGCTATTGTTCAAATTAATTTATCCCTTGCTTTGAACCCAAAGGTTTGAAAACAAATTAGACAAAATTCGAGCTGAGCAAATTAGGTGGATATTGATTGGTTATTACTTCGGCAAATACTAATCACATCTCCACAAACAGTTATATTTATTTTAGGAATTCAACTTATCTCTGAAGACAAACATGAACGGTAATTAGATCCTGTGGATTTAATTTCTAATGAAATATAATGAGAGATTTTATAAGATATCGGAAAATTCATAAAGAGTGAACGTACCAACTTTAAGAATACAGGTCATTAAATTAAAATAGTACTAGCCATTACATTAAAATAGTACTAGCCAATCTTCATAAGCTACGTCAAAATCTAGTAAAAACAATCTGCGCTGACTTCCTCCAACAATGTGATTAGTTAAGATCAAGGAAAATACGACCCTATTAATAAATCCCCAATAATACCGACCAAACGTTGAAAGAAAATTAATGGTGAAGTCTATTCTCTTGTATATATCATGCGGATTCTCTTCAGTCCATAAATGGTGATTGTGAAAGTTCTTAGCAGGTCTTGAAAATCATTAATGTCATTTTAGAAAATTCCAAATGCTTAGAAAAATTGTTTTATAATAAAGTTTGTATCCACCGAATATGATGTGGGTAGAGCTCGTATTTAAGACATTCGACAGAATATTATTTTTATTAATTTTGCTACAATTTTTCGCATACTTTCTGATGCTGATGAAGTGCTTCATCTTCCAATTCTAAAGTTCTTACCATGAAAGGCGTACAAGGAACATCCAGATTTCATTTGAAAGAACCAGGTTGCCTCATTTTGAATTTGCGTAGATATTCTATTATAATTTCTAGTTGGTTCTAGATTCAGATAATAGATACGCCTTGACTCCTTTACCGTCAGCAAGGCCGTAGCAGACATGCAGTTTTATTATTTCGAAAATCAACTCAATCGTTGCAATGATTACAATCTAATGTTCAATTATTCCAGTTTCATATACATAACATCGAAGATTTTTGGCCGGAAGCAATATATTTTAATTCCAACTCAATATTTTATGGCAACAGAAATAAGTTGGTAACAAAAGTATTACAAATAAAATTTTACAAAATTTAAATTTTGTAAGGGGCATCATACTTTGGTTTTAACATTTTCGTAAAAGTTACCAAAAACTGCTCCTACCTTATGGCCGTTTATACAATTTTAAAGTTGGTTTTTCTCAGTTCTATTTACTATTTCTAGTTCTTCAGCTTTTTTATGAATTGTATCTTTTTAATCAGTGCTATGAGTATGCCTTTTAATAAAACCCAAACGTCGACCATTTAAGAAACTTAGTTTTCTGCGTAACCGTAAAAATATTTCTCAAGTGAAAAATTTTACTCATATTTCTATATTTTCATTTTCCCCTAGTAGTACGACTTGGGGATAAATAGGCTTCGCCACTATTAAATCATAACGCTTGTGTTTCTCGGAAAATAGGACGAAATAAAGACCACAAAACATACTAATCTGAAAGTTCCCGCTGATTCCCATTAGGCATTATCCTCGGGCAGAAAACTTCATAAAAGATAATATCGTGGCTGTTTTCAGTATTACGGCTATTTATTTAATTACAGTTATGTGTCGAAGTATAAGTGTCTAGGCGGGTATATGAAAGACCATATATTTTATGGAATACTCGATTAACCCCAACATCAGCCATATAAAGCAATAAACATGGTATAAAATAATAGCGTTAAGGAAAACAATAATAACTATTATCGTGGCAAGTAAATCTCTGATTAATGTCTTTTGCTTTAACGCCTTCCAGTAGAAAACATGCAGATTATCTGCACTTTATGAAGTAAATTTTATTACTACTGAGAAGCTTTTATCTTCATAATTTATTCACAAAGGAAAATTGTAGCGTAGGGAAGATTATTTATTTACATCTAATCTCCTTCGTTTTTTTCTGAAAAGAAAATCATAACGATTGCATGAAAGGAGTTTCGGGAGGTACGGTGACTTAAAAGCAGAATAAACATACAGGTTAGTTTGAGTTTATAAGTGTGTTACATGAATTTGACATACTAATATTAAATACAAATACAAATGTAAAACCATGTAAAGTTATACCCATTAATGTTCACAAGTGAGTTTTACGTCTATCACCCTTTATGTATAGGGTCTAAGTACATACCGAAAATGCAGGGGGTGATTTGACAATAATAATAATAATAAGAAATCTGTATTTCCAATAACTTTTACACAATAGAAAAAAATATAAAGAAAACGGAAAAGAAATTATAGAAAATCTCAAGTGGTTCAAGAACTCCGTTAATCCATTTTAATAAACTAAATTTAATGAAGTAAAGTTAATATACTTTTTAATTATTGTTCATAGAAATAGGTAGAACTTTTGAAACAAATATGAAACCAAATACCGTACAATTTACAAAGTAATAATCAGCAGAATCTCACAAAGACACTCATCTTTTATGCAAACTTTGAGAATCGATGCGACTGTTCGAAAGTCTGGAATAAATTACAACAAGAAACGAATTATCTGCCATTACTCAATGTAATTTATATTCAAATGGATCGAAATATTACCGGCTCAGTCAGTATTAAAGATTCATACAACAAGGCCTTAGGCCCAGGGATCAACAATTAACTCGATTACGACCATCTGTGGCTACTCTTGCTGCTCATCACTTAGTTTGCGACGAACTAAATCCTACCTCAATTATTAAACATGGTATTGATTATATGATAGTTTGAATTATAAATGGTAATTAATACTGTGATTTTCATGACGATTGCGTTATTTAAGCTGAAATCTTAATATTAGTAATGTCAACAGATTCCAATGCATTAAATCAATATTCGGAAATACCTTGCATATTAGCTCTACCTGATAACAACTTGAAGTTGATTAGTGTAGTAGACTACTTGGCATATACAGGGCGATTGAAGTTCCAGTCGTGGAACTTTAAATCGCCATATGGTTAGGAGTTATTGCCAATAAAAAATATTTTCATTGTTTTCGTCATAACTCGAGTTATCAACACATTTTAGTATCAGCGCGATTGTGCGATGGACAAAGGCGCATTACCTTCTCAGCAAAAGCAAAAGCGCTAATAAGGATATCTTCTACTATTTTGCTGTTGTTTTAAATATCCTCTCATTTCTCTGCGGATAGAATTTGATTTTGCCTTACTAGAAATAATAATATGATTTAACAAAATAATCAAAATAATAAATTCAATTTTAAGAATTACAGTTATGGATATTGTTCTTTTAGTCAGCGTATTGTAGTAACATACATAAAAAATAAAAGGTACCAAACAAGGGGTTGTGCATTTTGAGTATTCTGTCAATATCTTGAATGATGTTGGCAGAAGACATTAAGCACATTTGAATTTATAGACATGTGCACATTTATTGTAGTATTTACGATCACACTGTTGTACAGATTTGACAACAATAATTCAGTAACATGAGGCATACATGATTTATTGGGGCTATAAACGACCTGCTCTGTTTCGCGTTTCGTAATGTTTTTTACCACAACTCTGCGGGATTTGCGATATATCCAAAATGGGAAACATCATCTCCCTAAATTTGAGACAGTAAAGTGCTTGGAAATCTTGCGGCTTCAATAAAATATAATTCTCGCGCAACTAAACTGCTCCAAAAATGAAACTTGTACATAAGGGCGAAGCAGACGTTTTTTCACGCTTGAGAAGAAAAAATATTTATCACTGCATTCAGTTAACGTATAAAAAAATTTACATATTATTTATTTATAATATTAAAAAATTCAACTAAAAAACGGTAAAGTAGAATCTAAATAATAATAAAGTTTTTAAATGCATTTTTTTACAAAACATAAACCATAGAAAAATTAAAAACTGTATAAAAAAACCCTGCTATTTATTGAAAACAAGGTTAATTTACATTTAGGCAGTGCTGATCCATTCAACTGTTGAATTGACTAATTCAGCAGTTGGGTTCGCATTGCCATGAAATTCTAGTACAATAAAACTAGATTTTTTAATTAACCCCACTTGTGTCTGTTCGGCCGTTCTGTTCAAAATATGTAAATGACGCCATGTCCATGCATTTGCTTGGACAGGCACAGATAGAGTGCTTTATAAAATACAATTTGCATAATAAAGCGCTGGTCTACACGTGCGAATTCGGAATTATTGTCCGTGTACATACTCACTCTAATACCAGATTGTGTTATTATCAATACCTACATTATGATTGGTGGTCACTGTTTTCTTTCGATAAAATATTATCAAGTCGTAATTACATTGCATATAATTTTCGTATGATACCCCTAAAAATAGAAAAAACTGGAAAATATCAAATAATTTCTCTAACCGTTGACTTTGCGTTATTCTCGTATTCTAGCATTCCCCAAGGATCTGTTATACAGAAAACTTTGATTCTTCTTTATATCTATCTTGCAAATATGGTCACAGTACTATCATCACATTGTCAGAAAGAATATTTAAATATACATTCCTAAACATTTTGAATGCAATCCAAAACAGGGTAAGGGGAATATTTAATGAGTTAGTTATTATGAGGATTTGATGACAATCTAAATATCTTTTGGGAATGACTCCATGCAGATTTGGCATTTGCGTTGATGAATACAAACGATTTACTCTTGTTACTAGACAAAGGACAATTTGTTCCTTTTATTTGATTTGAAGCGTTTTCGTAAGATATTGAGTATGGCATATAGTTCCATTAAAAATGATAGTATTAATGATATTGAATTGATGCATAATTTTGTCCGGCGTTAATTGTTGCGCATTTTTAACTTATCAAAATTGTCGTTTTGTTTGCTTTTTTTTTCATAAAAATTTTCTTCAGTATCTAGTTGGTAAAAATGCAATTCATCATAATCGTCATATTATATTATGCTCTACCACTATCAACAAAGATAGAAAGCGGCACAGTCATATTCCATGATCTCGGGGAACTTTTTAGCGAAACTCAATGTCGGGAGTGGTTTGCTCATTTCAAATCTAGTGACATTAATTTGAAGGACAAGTCAGGAAAGGGGTGCTTTACATCCTCTCCGAAGGATGGTATATCCTCAATACACCTCTCGCCTACAATTGTATTGCTTCTGCGATATAGCTGATATACAAGCCGCTAGAAGTAGGGAAACGAGACCGCGTCTTTCCGTAGATAGTCCCCATCCAAGTACTAAACGCGGTAGCTGTTGCTTAACTTCATATCGCTATGAAGTGAGTCAAGTCAGTCCTCCGCTCGCTGTCCTTTTATGTAAGATTTAAACTACGTTCAATTTTAATACTATGAAAAACTGTCACCAAGAAAAATTGTTTAGAATTTAAGCTTATGTTAGAATTACAATTTGTGGATAAATCTGCCTAATTTTTAAATTTTACAGAAATATCAAGTTGTATACAAATAAAAAACTGTATAACTGAGGAGTTGGCTTGTGGTTGACATTGACATTTATTTATCCTCTATACTTGTCATTTTACCGTACATCATTTTCTACTTCATTATTAATAACTATTGTAAAAAGTCGAATTAGGCAGATTTATCCACAAATTGGAATTCTGACATAAATTTTAATTCTAAACAACTTTTCTTATTGACAGTTTTTCAGATCGTTAAAATTGAAGGTAGGTATATAGTTTACTCTTACATAATTTTCATATTTTTTTATTTTCTAAACACCCTGTACATGACATGTTAACTTGCTCCATGGCAATCATATTTTTAACAAGGAAAACTTTTTATGAAGAATAAGTTTTCCGCGAAAATTAGGAATAAAAAAGTTTTCCCTCTTAGCCACTCTAAATGCGGACATACTCTACAATATAAATATGGAAATATGTTTCCTTTTACTTTATTTTTTACGTACCTATCCTATTTATTCATGTATTTATGGTATTAATAAATGGCTATACAAATGCTTCTAACGGACGTAACCAGTTTTTTCAAATAAAATAAAAGGAAATTAATTTGGATAAAAAGGTTGTTTGTGCGTCTCCAGAAACCTGACTAATAACTACTACTATTTAGATCGTCTTTATATACTCATATTTTTAGTATTTTACCTATATGAAAATGTCAAATAAACTGAAAAAGGGACAGTATTTCTATATCTAAGAGTAACACTAGATTAAGTCACAAATTCTAAATTTTACAAGAAAGCAATTAAAGGGTTTTGTTATTAAACTGTTAAATGTAAATAATTTAATTTTAGAATATAGATCAAAAACTATTCTATTTTTCGTGTTAAAGGATAATTTATTATTGTACTCTAATGTACTCTAATTGCATTTTTATAAAAAAATATGGCATTAAGATTATTTAATTTTACAAATGATTTAACATTTAAGTGATTTAAAACTATAATTATTACCAGACTTGTTGTTTCCTAGAAAATTTATTTTTAAAGTATCTTAACATTGTAAAATTAGACCAAAGCTGAAATGGTTTTCAATGAATGTTAAGTGTGAGTGACCTAATACTATAATCACTACTAGCTTAAAAAGCAATTAATTCTCCAATGAAACACAATTTTATCTCATTATTAGGTATATTAATTTATTATTCATTTCAGAAGATTCTACAACTTTAAAAATTTCAAAATATCCGTTTGTTTGTACGCCATGTTTTTTGTAAATACGACAACTTACTGTAGTCAATTGTTGTTTTTGAAGAATATCAGGAAGTAAGTAATAAATTTCTACCATAAAAATGGTCATAGAGAGAATAACTCTTTTAAGTGCGTTTAATACGGTACGAAGTTTCTACAGGGAGAAAAATACACATTATCATAATATTCTGTTTTTACTTAAACAAACTAATGTGTACTGCTTTAAAAAAGTCATTTAAAAATTACAATCAATTGAAAAAAACTGCTAAGAGTAAGTTGTAAAATGTGCAACAATTATATAAAAAACGAACAGTTTTCATATATAAAAGTGTGTGATTTATTATAAATAGTCATATATTAAAGTCTCTTGTTTTTGGATCCATCACCATGAAAGCGCAAATTCGAGTATTATAGTATCCTAATACTAAGACTAACAGCTAACGAACATTTTTTTAATACACTGTGAAAATCAACCTAATTTGACTCCCATACAAAGTGTGATATTAATACAGTTTATACACAACTAACTTCGTCACCATATGAGACAGGATTTAGTACTACACTTCACAGAAGAGGGCAGGGAACTTGTAGATTTCTTGTTTTTAACTACAGACAATAAGTTATGGCTTTGACGTACAGAGTTAGAATTTATTTGTACTTTTAAATGTAAAGATCAACAAATTTATGTTTAATTATTCTTGGTGTATTATTAATTGGAAGAATCTTTTAAACACAAATATTCCTGGTTGTAGAAACTATGTTTAGATATAAATTTAGTTATTAAATCAATAAAGCCTCAACAGCCCTGGTAAAACTTTCTGCCGTAGAAACTAATAAAATACTACTGACGGTGGTTTATTTGATAAAAATCTTGTAATATAACATAAGAGGATAATAAAACATAAAACACATACAAAAACCACAAACATATATACGTGTAGTCGGACACAAAGCATGAATGTTATTTAGTTATTTTCTAACATCTAACGAACATATGTCAACCATGGTCGTGTCCGCATAGAAAGCTCCTTCAGCATCAATAACGTGCGAGAAAGCGTTAGCATCAAGTTTAAAAATTAAGTTCTTTATCATCCGTTTTGATTGGGATTTACATTCCTCTTTATTTTTATACTATAGTATAATGCGTGCATACGCATGTGAATATTTAAAGATTTAAATCATACACACTTATTAAGATATCAATTCAGAGTTACATATCTTAAATTAAAGTTGATACAATGTAATTAAAAAGTAAAAGGAGCAATTAGATTATAATTAATTTAATTACTCTAGTTACCTATTTACTCGAATATGAAACATTCAGAGTTTGAGTTAAAATATTATTAAGTACGATAATATCAAAGGGTTGATTTCCAGGGGTAATTTAATTAAATCTGCTAAAAATATTTCAAAGCCGAATGTTACTAACAAAATGGAATGAAATAATAAAACTGATTTTACTTCTCATATTTGACCAGTAAGAAGCCATGCACATTTTTCCCTCTATATTATTTGACTAAACTTACTCTCAACATAGTCATGCTACTCTCGAGTTAAATTACTGGATAAATTACTGCGCAGGTGAAATATTAAATTTAAAATGTTGTATAATTTTTGAAACCTTAAACTCTAATTTTAACATGATTTCTTTAGTAATAGTATGCTTCAAATGGCTGATATTAAGCGCGTAGTTCGTGCTAAATAGTAAAAAAAAAACAGCTAAAATCAATACAAACTCGTATCTAGGTAACAGTATATGACATGGTTTCAGCTGCATAAATATTGTTTAAATGTTAATTTTATTGTGGCATTTCATAAATTATTTCTCTTCTTTTTCATTTTTGGGATTTATTACCACATTCATTGAGATTCCTATCCAAAAAAATAGAGGTTATTTCCCAGTTTTAAACTGGTTAATTTGAATATTTTTTAGATAAATCGAATTTTTTTGGAAAGGAATCTCAATGAATGTGGTAATAAATCCCAAAAAAGAAAAAGAAGAGAAATGGTTTCAGCATCTAAAGGATGGGGACATTAGTCTTATATCAGATTGATCAGAAAACTTCTCTACCAATTCTGGTCGTACATACCGACTGGTATTTCTTTCATATTAACGACTGATACTCTTCATGGAAGCATTTCCCTTCAGAGAATTAAACGCTCAACTCAGTCTTAACTTTCAAGATCTAGTCAGACCAACTCAGTTAATTCCATTCTATCCAAATGTATAGAATCAGAACCACGAGTGTTTTGTGCTTGTGATTCTAGACAAGAATATCAACTGTCAAATCTCTTTATCACACCTAATTTTTACCTTGGAACAACAAAGTCACGAAACCCGTTTCTCAAGGATGTTTCTCCTGAGTCATCCCCCGTTCCCAAGACACTCCAGCCGTGTAACAGACCTATCTTTCGAGAAATGCCATTCATTTTAACGAAGAAAACTATGCTCTTCGCATTTTACTATCTTATACACATTTACTGGTCTTAAATTTCGACATAAATTCCGAATCACAGTAAATCAAATCAGGATTGTTCTTCCTTTCTATATGTTTAATACATTACATCTTAGTTCCGATATCTGCTATGTGCCTCCACTGTTTTAAATTATACATATGATTCTATTTAACCATCTTTTCTAGTTTTCTAATTCGTGAACGTAGCCTGGCACATGCAGAATCCAGCTTGTAAGTCGAAATAAACTAAATAGAAATAATATGACAGATCTGTATTATAGTTGACGTCACTTTGTATTTTATATCTGCTTGGCAAGCTCTGTGTTTAACGTTCTAATTTAAACAGTCATGCATCAGGGCTTATGCATTATGCATGGGGATGTTTATAAGTCAGGATGTGAAGATCTTTTGGTAAAGTGCACAGCGTAAACTTTAATATTACCAAAGGAAAACGTTTATCCATTTATGCATTTATTTAGTGTCGCAAGTTCGATAATACTGATATAATCGTTACGTTTAGCAGGCGAGACGACATTTGTTGTAATTGTGACTCGTAGGATGTCAACAACCCAATTAAAGAGATGTTACAGCGGTTCGTTTTCGTGTTTGTCTGAGTTCACATGGAGCTACAACGTCTTCCTCGGGGAGTTCAGGAGCAGTCGAGTTTGAAATATTACGTTGCAGGATTTATTAACGAGGAAATGTGCAGGGAAATGTATGCAAGAAATTTAGACAAAATGGCAAACATAGTCGCAGTAAAATCATATGGATGATTGCTACTGAAAGGCATATAGTGGAGGGAAATTATAAGTTTAAAGTGATGTAATCGGGAAGTTGATTTTTCTTTGTTTTTCTATTTATACATGCAAATGAGTTGAAAACTGAAAAAAATAGCAAAATCGGGCTGGGGCTTCGCGAGAAAAGCGCATAAAAGTGCATTTTTTATGCATTTCGGGTGCATTGCTCCACTATTTTTTAAATATCTGCGGCTCCATTGGTCTTAGAAAAATTTTAAAAATACTAAAATACTCGTAAATGTATAGCATATCAAACTGTTGGGGTGTAGCTGCATTAAAAGTACATCCTAACTTAAAAAAAACAAGTTGCGCAGTTTATTTTTTTTTTTACTAATAATGCAATAAGTGGGGTAAAAAATCTTCTGATCTTTACGAATATTAGAAAAAATATGTATTTTCATGCTATAAATACGCGATTAAATTAAAAGAAAAAACATTTTTACGGTTACAATTGAACATTCTTAAGAAAAATTAAAACGGTTGCCATTAAATGCATCATGGTCGTAGTGTACACTTTTTTTTAAAGAGTAGGTCTTTTTATGTACTTTTTGTGAACATATACCAGAATCTGTTTATCAAGTTAAATTGTCGTTTTTATAACTAAAAAAAATAATAATTTCACTTTTTTGGCGTTTACTCAAATCTTTTAGGTTTGCATAAAACGAAATTTAATTAAATTACGAAGATTATGTCACAGTTAAAATAATTATTTGAAAATGATCAACATTTAAGGGCAACTTTGTTTGACGCTATCGAATGCACATTAAAAGAGCTTTCGTAATGTATATTATTATATTTACTTTTGTTTTACTATACATATAAAATACAAAGTATATGTATAATCCCACTAAACAACATATATAACCAACATGTAATGGATGAAATATTTCTATTCTGATAACTAACATTGATATGTCTGAGAAATATTAAAATGTAAAACATTTAATAAATGTTAATACAATATGAACTCGATGTTATTAGAAAATATTTCTATAATATCATACTATACACCTTCTAAATGTATTGTAATATATTCTCTTAAGTATCTTTAACATTTTTTCTTACATGTTTACAAAATGTTATACAAATATAATTTGCAATGTTAAACTGAAATATGTCATATAGGTAACATTAAATATCTTATAAATAGCACTTTATACATTATAAGTAATATCCATTTGATTGTAGATTAAGACAATGCGTTTTTGGTGGTGAAAGTTGAAATTTTTTTAATTATATTTTTTATTGTTAATCGACGTTTGAGAAAAAAATAGCATGTTTTATTCGAGGTAAATGTTGTGACTCATCTGTAATTGCTGAACTCACTTCGTTCGTCCGGCAAACCTACAGACTCGTCACAAAAGTATCACTTTTACTCCTAATAAAACAATATAAGTACTATTTTTTTATTTTATTTAATAATAATTAAATATTTACTTACATATTCCAAAAATTTACATTAAGAAGATTTTACTTCATGAAAAAATTTTAACACTGTGCTTTTTGCCACAAACGTCACAAGAAACTGATTCAAGTGAATTGTATACGCAAATTTTGGATTCTAGCATGTGCGAACCACTTTGTGATTCTAATGTATAATGAAAGTTAAAATAGTGATTTAATTGACTCAAATTATAGTAAAAAAAGAAAGACTAAATAAGTACTAAAGTTTATATAGTACCTATACTTTGTACTTTATGTGTGTGTAGGTATAGTAAATAAAGTAGGTAAATATAATAATACACCTTACGAAAGCTCTTTTAATGAATTAAATTTCGTTTTATACAAAACTAATTTGAAAATCTGGCATAAAAGATATGATTAAAGGTCAAAAAAGTGAAATTATTATTAATATTTTTTTTATTAAAAAAACGACATTTTAACTTGATAAACAGATTCTGGTATATGTTCACAAAAAAGTACATAAAAAGTTTACCCTACGATCATTTTGAATTAAATGGCAATTTTCGTAACGACCAGAAAATTTTTACCCCACTTATTGCATTATTATTAAAAAAAAATAAGCTGAGCAACTTCGATTTTTTGAGGTTAGGATGTAGGTACTTTTAATTTTATATTTTATATATATATATTTTATATTTTATATTTATACCTCAACATCTTGATAGGCTATTCATTTACGAGTATTTTGGTTTTCTTTTCAATTTTTCTATGACAAATAAAGCCGGAGATATTTAAAAAATAATGTAAAGTTATGAATCTGAAAAATGAACCAAATTATCAAAATACCGGTAGAAGAAGGAGCCTACACTTGGTTTAAAATATCTTTTCCAAAAATTAGCGGAAGTAAATAATAGATTTAAATGTAATATGATAATATAAAGAGTGAAGGATAAAAAAGTAAAGATAAATACGAAATAATTCATATAACAAAAACTTTGGAAAAGGGGAAGTGCAAATATTGCAATGAAAAATATACGTATTTAGTTACAAGTAGTTAAAAAGAAAATAAAGAATTACTGGCTAAAATTTTTTTATTATAGTTAAGAGCGGAAACAGAAAATAACTAGAAGAGATTTCTTTTAGTGTTGCAGGCAATCAAACCCCATTTAAGTCGTATATTATATTAGAAAGGTGGTAATAGGTAGAACAATATTTCGGGTAGATATGTAAACCAACAGAATAAAAACATTTTAGCTAAAATGTCTCTTAAGAAAGAAAATATAATTCGTACTAATGACTACGTTATAATATGCCTTATGCAATGCTGGCCACAATCACTATTGTTTCATCCTTTATTTATATCCGTTCACATTACCAACATATACCCAATGTGTAGCCAACCACTGAAAACAATTACCCGAAATGACTGCAAACAGACCGTCCATTGGGAGACCAAACCCAAATGTTAGTTGATTCCTACACCCACTCGTGTCTCCTTCACGTATATAGAACAACTAAATTCATTCCGAAGTATTTAAATTTTCAGAGTGAGATTAAAATAAACCATTATTTAAATATTAAATAAAAATGACTCTAAGAGTGAGAGCTGTGATATTTACCTACATCACGAATAATAATATAGAATCTGCACTTAAAACTTTGTTAGAGATTTTAGCAAAATCGAGCAATAGAAATTATACTCGATAGTTCTAAAGAGACCCATTTACGAGCCGGATTATATGATGGCGATTGTTAGGAAATTGCTGTGAGATTCTGTTACCCCCTCTCCCTCTAGGTGATATACTTACAGCAATTTTTTTTGGTAACCGATGGCTTGGGAAATTCTTCGTAATCAAGTTCCTCTTATCTTTCTTCCTTACAAACATCAGTCCTCACATAGGTACACAAAAATCGCTTTAAAAGAAATTTACTAAACTACTGCTCTACCTGCATTTTTGAGTAACCTTACAGAATCCAGAATAGAGAAACAGCGATTGTGATTGCCATTCACTTCCAATATGATTGTGTTTGCCTAATAACTGGAAGATATTTGCGAAATTTTGTTGAACGCTACGAGTTTGCTCGATCTGGTCTCTTCAGTATCGTCTAGTGAATGGGCTCCTATAGTTTGCGTGGATCTCGATAATCTACAATCACCTGCACATACAGTGCAATATTTCTTATGCAAAATGAACTACTTATCACGTCTTGGTTAAGAAATTGTTGCATTCTTGAATATTGCTATGTGCCCCACCTGCACGTTCATAAGTTCACACCTGTCTTCTTGCTTCATGATATTCCTGGTGAATTGGTGCTCAACATTGAATTAAATATTCACCAGTCATACATGCTAGAGCTTTTCCTTTGAACTGAAATAATTGTCGTTTTATGTACAAGGCATTTTATTAAAAGATTTATTGTTTCTAATAGTGGACGGTTGAGATTTATTAAATATAAAAATAAATAAAAAGAGATCACTATCGCCACCCACTTACAGGATAATATAGCACCCCAAAGTGTACTGCTTTAAAATATTAAATATTGCCTTTAGTTACTTTATAGAAACGACAGCGAGGTTAAAGGGATTATATACTTTCTTTTCAAGCAAAAAATGCTGTGGGTGTAATAGGGAATATTCTCTTTACTTTCTGGTAATAAGCAATTTTCCCGTTTATGGAATTTTTATATTACGCACAGTGAACTTAAAATCTCAACCAATATTATGTTACAGAACTTTGCTATAATATACATGAAACAAATTATAATTTCAATAACAGAATATCGTTTATATATTCTAGGTATAATAAACGTAAAATTGCATACAATTTATTGGTGGACAGGACCAAATAGTGCATGGCAATATACTAATGCCGTACATTTCCTTCATTGTAGGACCAAGTATGGTAATAGTTGCGTTGTAGTTTTCAGTATTAAACCAAGGACCTCGTTTTCCTAATATAAAAATGGATCCTGCCTAATCACGTGTCATTTAGTTCCGAACCAAGCAGAACAAAAAACTCCACCTACAACAGTATTGCGTTATTTTCTACGTTTAGAACCACAGAGCTGCATGGCAAAATTGGGTAATTTTATGGGAACGTTGTAGTCACTTTTTTCCCCTGTCAGAAACAAGGGTGCACCGATGCCCCTGAGATTATACGTGGCTATAAAATTAATTTACGAGCAGTTGCGGGCATTTATATCATCACTTGCGATTTAAAAACAAATCAGGTTTGTTGATTGCATATTGGACACCCTATTATTATTTGGAAGCGTGGAGTTAAATGATCTTTTAAATTATATAGCATGTTTACTAAATAATTGTAGATAATCACACAAATTGTTACATATTATTAAATATATCGATAAAAATATTGAAGAACCAATTGAAAATATAACTCGTATTCTTCACTAAAATTAGGTAACTCGTTCATTTCACACGTACCTATAATCAAATTTTCTGCTGCGGCCGACTCTCAGTCCCAAGCCTTATTTATAATTTAGATATTTTACACATAAACCTGTTCTTAGTGTCCAATAAAAAACCGGTAGAGTAATATCTGTAAAATTTTCTAATAAATTTTCCACAACTGAAGCTTATCGACCCTAACCAATCAAAGAACTTTCGTTACTCTCGGAGTATTATACATTATTTTTGACTCTATATCTTGATTTTAAAAAATAATAAAAAAACATCGACCTCCCAATAAAGTCAATTTGAAAATCAATGCGTCCAAAAATATTTGGACTTGTTACATTGTCCTTTTCGCAACTCCTCTTCTTCCTTTGAACTAACTGCAGTTTTAAATTTAATTGAGATGAGTTTTTTCAGGTGGAAGTATTGATTAGCAACTTCGTTTTTACCGTCCAATATTAAATGCTGACTGCTGAAATTAAAGTATATCATCTAATGCCACTTTCAAGTTAGCTCTACTGTAAACTTTTCATCGTGCAACTTCGTATAAATTTCATATTACCTATTAGAATATTGTTAATTATAATATTGCTCTTATACCATACCGAAAAGTTTATTATAAGGCGGGGAAATTAGGTTTTAAGTAGGTCTACGTACTTAATTAAATTGTTGAAAATTGTATGGCATAAATTTAGAAAGTGTACTAACACCCCCGTGTTTGAGATATTAAGTGTAGCATTTTTTGCTTTGATACTCATAACGTGCTCGAAGGGAAATAAAACAGAATAGCTGTCGAAATGCTTATGAGGCACAAACACTTACTAAATTAATTTGTTTAATGTTATGATACAAAACATCGTATATTATTTACTTCTTGTTAAAACAAGAAAGTTTCGTAAAAAATAAGCTATTTCAAAAATATATATTTCAGTTTCATCTTGTCTATCATATTAAAAATTAATTGGTTTAGTTAAATTAAGTCAGTCAAATTTGGACATTTCACTGTATCTTAAGGAACACGAGGTAGCTTTTGGAGTGGGAGAAGGCGTGGCTGGAGAGGCGGAGGGTGTGGCTGGAGTGAGTGGGAGCGGAGCTAAAGATAGAGGAGTGGGAGTTCAATAAGTTGAGAAGTGGGAAAAGAGCGGAGCTTAGCAAATGGAACGTTCTTATTGGCTAGGGGCGGGGCTTAGCTAAGGTGGGTGCTAAATGTGGAAGAGTGGGGGATTCAACAAGTGGTGAGGGTTTACAGAACTCTCATTCCTAACCGACTGATAAAAATTGTGTTATGATGATATTAAATAGCTTAGGCAATAAGTACCTATAATGAAAGAAAAATAAATTGTTTGGCGACAGAGAGTAATATTTGCACAAATTCACTCATTATTATCCGATACCTAGATCTGGTTTTAGAGATTTTGAAACCTTATCGCTGCAAAAGTCAACAACGTATTGTGTGCAGACCTTACTCCAAGACGATGAAAATATAAAAGATAAAAGCAGTTTGCCATTGTTGGTCCTTCAACCTTGGGAAACATAAGGAGCAGATAGGAACATTCACAATGGGGTGACGAATAGTAACAGAATTGTTTCATCACTGTCAATTGTCAATTTTTAAGCTTTATTAGTCGCGTGATGGATTATGGGAAAATAAAGGAAATACACCACAAGAAAAATATTAACTTAATGGTAGTGTTAGATTCATGTTTGGAGATGAAGTACAGCTGCAAAATAAAACTACGAACTTTGTAAAGTGTGTGCATCCTGGAATTTATTGTACCTTAATGGTAAAAGATTAATACCTATTTGTCATTAAAAAAAATTAGACAGCTCAATCTCCTACTTTAAATCCATTTAAGTTCGTTTCAAATCAATAGAAATTGAATCTGGTAAGGAAATTTGGTGATCTATTCGATTGAGTTGGAGCCAAAATTATTGTAGCATAAAATTCTTAGTATTCTATATGGCAAAAGTATTTACCGGCAGCTTACCCAGTCGATGTTAAGCAGTGTTAAATAACTAGAAAATATAACCACCACTTCCAATTATTTTTGTATTTTAGTAGCTGAGCAAAGATAACAGTGTCTTTCCTCTGTGTCAATAGAATAGATTGGGTTAATAAAAATAAACACTTTTCTTAATATATCATCGAATTTACAGGTATTAAACAGATCACATTAATGTGTTTAACCTTATAGCAAAACGATATTTTTTAGAGGTAAGATATAATCCATTAGGAAATTTAAGAAAATCTGAGTCTGTTTATTAAAGTTGAATCGCCAAAGTATTTTTTCTGTGCCCAAAAGTAACAACAAAAAATTTACAAAAATATTCGGGAAAAATATTGTAGTTGAGAAATTTCTGTCATGACACTCTTGTTACAAAATTTTAAAGAGGTTCGCTAATCATGCTCCTTAGCCCTTAGCTTTTGTTGTATTATAACGAAAATATTGATGTTTTCTGAGTTATATCATAAAGCTCAAACCTGTATTTCGAAAGATATGAACAGTTGGAGCCGAATGAACTTTTCGAGTGAGCGTTTCTTTCGAACATCGGTTTATGCGTGCTTAAAACCGATGAAATATATGTCTTAGATAAAAAGCTTACAAAAAAGCATTTTACTTTACATGTTTACAAAGTACTAAACGTATATTTAATCTCAATTTTTTTTCTTCTAAATTTAAATAAGCGCTTTAAATGCCTGTGTTTCATTATTTCCATTTGAAAATTCCGCCAGTTAGAAGTAATTACTGAGTAAATTGGGCCATAAATAAAGGATAATAGCGCCGAAAACAACCATTTACCTAATAGCAAAATTTATATTTAATAATTTAGAAAGGGAGAAGAAATAACTTCTTTAAGTCTAACTTAATGTGGTGCGCCAAGCAAAGAATTAACATCAAGGCCTGTGACTTAGTAGTACCCCAGCTGACGCCCGACTCGCGTTAGCTATGCTGCTACTGTAATTTGTAACATAGGCCGTTTAAGCAATCAGACCGAAAACACAAATAAAAGCTAAAATTCTCCTAAATCATTCGTGACGTAGGTATCAAGTTCAGTTAAAAACCACAGTCAAATTCTTTCGATCTATTACAAAACCTGATAACGAAAGCGTTTCGTCGTTTGAAATGGCAATTTCTCAATGTCTTGTTTCATTCATATGAACGTATGACATGAATGTAAATTTCGCATACAGAAATTTAAATCCACCTGGCCGATTCAGCTCTATATAGATAATTTTAAGCGTCCTGGAGGCACTTTGACGTGATTCAAATAAAATGAATTTACAACTGCAATGCCGGACATTGGAACGCGTTATAATACATTCAAAAATGTTAGAAAGCTTCAGTAATGCACGAGGGAATAAATTCTACAGGGTCTTCGGAAACACGATGCGAAAAATATATACAAAGTGGACTTAAATTTAAAACCTTCCCCTTAAATTGGTATGAAAGATAATCTGATATAAATATTTTTAAACATGCACAATTTATATAAGTAAAATTGTGTCAAAATGTAGAATAACACAGGACGAATATAATAATAATACATATAAATAAGTCTGTGCTTAAAAACTTCAAAAAATTCAAGAATAACCCTAACAAAAAAAGGAGATTTATATAGGGAGCACGTAGACGTTGGAATAAATTCGATAAAATCTTTTCGTGTACGCATCCCACCACATATAATTTCTTGAGAATGTTTATACGAACAACTCAGATTATTCGGCCAAGATGGTCGTCTACTAGGAGGTATGAAGTATAACAATACTTTAAGAATCGAAAACCTTACCAGCCTGCCAATAATCAGCCAAAAACAGAAGCCAATGATCTTGGGGTTCTACTTTGGGCACACGATTATGGTGTTATTAACTTTGCGGATCTTCAATCCACACCAAATAAATTCAACAGGAAATGTTCTCACAGATTTTTGTTCAACTGCTTTACTATATCTAAAGAAGATATTGTTTTTATTTATAGAAAATAATAATAAAATGGAAACTCAAATCGAAATTTTAATATTTACTTACAGAATTATTGATTGGTTTTTATTTCAGAGTTTATCACATTTGAAAAATAATCAGTCTCACTGGGTTGCAAGATGAACAATCACTTGAACAAATATTATTTTAATACTAAAATGTTACAGTGACATTTTTTGTCATCTCCATTAATCCATTCTATAACGTTTCAAAATCAAAAAAATTCATATTTCTTGCCCTGGTACCAGAATATCTTTGAAGACACTTACCTAAATGTGTTGATTAACTTTTAAAGACAAACATATTGTTTGGTTTTTATTTCAGGTCAAATTTTCTAGGAATGTGTGAAGACGTTGGTTTGGATTCTAGAGTAAAATTTTAGATGACTACGCCAATTTCTCTTAACTAACAGGCACTTTTTATAGTTTTACATTATTATTATAAAGCTTTGTACATTTTATAAATCAATTAACTGACTATATTGGAAATAAGTCATTTTTGATCTGTAACAAAATAACAATGACAAGAGTAAACATTGGGCGAGGCTAGATTATCACAGTATGATGAGGCAAAGCATAATTTATCTTAATTGAATTGTTGGAACCGCTGTAGAGCAATAATTACGGTTAAAGAGCAAAGATACACCATAATTGAATATAATTTATGGATCAACACGTTCATTATTCTATGTTGAATAAACTGTGTGCAATCGGTTTATGATGTGACATGAATCCTGACGGGAACCTTGAATTACTTTGAAATAATGTGACTATTGTTGATGACCTAATTTAATGCATCATTGTCTTAAAAATATTTTCTTCTAAGAGAGCAATTTATTATACAAAGCAAGCTATAAAATGCTAGTACATCCGTGAGAATGTAATTGCTAAGGTTGACCACTAAGGTCAAATTTTCTTCAGGTATTAACCATTAAATTTTTATTAACATGTCCATCTGAAACTGAAAATATTTTTATTCATCTAAAAGATAGTATTGTAGGTAAATGAACAGGATGATCAAAATGTGTTTAGCGTGTACCTACGTCACTATAATTTATATGGTGATTTCTTGGTTCATTTTGGAAAAACTGCTAATGGATTATTTTTCGAGAGCATATTATTAGAGAGGAGGCAATTAAAATTATTTGGAAATGAAATGAATAAAATAAATAAATAAAAATAAAAAATTTTCTTTTGTGAAACCGTTTTTTATTTACTTGTCAATTTCCACTTTATTTAATTGTTCTACGACTAGTTTCATCCTATTCAAGAACAATAAAATAAAATGGAAATTGACAAGTAAATAAAATTTTCGCAAAAAAAAAAATTTTATTGCAAAAATTTTTATTAGAAATGGATTTTCACAAAGTAACCCAATTATCAATCAACTAGTGAAATTAAGTATTTCTAGTAGCAAAACAAACTTTAAAAATATAAAATAAATATAATTCAGAAATCTTCATGTTTGTTTATTCCTGATCCAGCACTTTTGATGATCCCTCTCGTTGTGCTTTTGGAAATATTCTACTGCTATCCTGATTCTTCTCTTGCAAGTTCGTCAGCTGTTTCGTTGTCTGTTTTCCCATAATGTCTTGGCATCAAGATGAATTTGACTCTTTTCTGCTCTCCCAATACGTTGAACTCCTCAAACCATGCTCATACTGACTACCTCACACTATGAAGATGCCTTAAGTCATAAACGCTTTCCTCAAGTGTTAGGGTATACATTCAAGTATAGCAAATACAGTGGATAACTAATTAAGAGGTATACTTATGCTTTATCTTAGCCTCTATCCATATATTCCATCTTAAACCTGTCTGTGTACCAGGTTAGTCCTTTGTGTATGTCAGAAGTTTCTGTTTGCCATTCCTCTCCGTATCAAAAGATGATGTCGGAACGCTTGTGAAATGTGATTCTGTGTATCAGTAGTTCGACCACATGTTCAGTATGAAGTCTACTTTCGCATTTATTATTTTCATATGTCCCAACCTGTTCCATGGATCAAATTATTTCCGTAGTCTATATACTGGGAAGATACATACTGTATCTCTCTAAAATAATACTTCTTAAACGGAAGAAGGTCACAGACTTTTACCAGTATCTGTAATTCCCAGGAAGTCGATCTTTGTATCCGGCTTAACTTGTTAGCAGCAGCTAATTGTGTTGCCGTAGACCAACTAACTTTCATACCTACCTACGTCCGTGGGTTATATTGGACAGATAATGATAGCGTATTGATGCACGCCATATATTTGTGTCAAAAATGGACTGAAGGTAGGCAAAGAAGTGATGCTTCAAGTAGAAACCGTGGTTGAACGGATGTTGGAGAGGGAAAAGAAATGGAACGGACATGGCTGACATGATTATCGGCATCTTTAGAGTGAAGGAAGAGGAAGAAAGATAAAAGTATAAAGAGAGACTCCAGCAAGCTAAAACTACAAAGTGCAACTCTAAATGAAATTTTCAGGCAGCTGAAACTTAAAACACAATGAATATGTTAGCCGTGAACAACCTTCCCTTCAATGGAATGCAAGAGTGGTACCAGAGAGGAATAAAGGAAAGAGGGAGGGGTTTTAATCGATAAGAATCTTATGCAAGATTTCCTCTTCTATAGAAAAAGAAAATGGTATAGTGCAATTGTAGCATTTCAGGTCCAAGCTCCCCATGTGTTCTTGACCACGTTGTTGAACTTTCCCCCTATTATGATGACTATATCATCAGCATTCCCAGCATACCCTTGGGTTTTAAATCCTTTCTTTAGGAGTTCGTCAATTACAGGAAATCCAACTGCAACTAGACAAGACATGAAGTTTGTTTCATCGTTGTTGGTAATACCACCCTATCTTTAAGCATGCCTTGAATCCTCACTTTAAAAAATAAAAGAGCCCTCTTTAAGGTTCAAGGGGTCAAGATAAATAATTGTAATACATACGGTTTTTGCGTATGTGACAAAATATTCACTACATAATTCTTCTACTTCCAAAAATAAAAATTTCTGCTCATTCGAGGACTCAAACCTTGTTCTATATATTTTAATAAATGTAATTCAATTTTAATTTTATTTAACACGTTACTGTCAAATCTTGATAAATTTTATTTTAAACAATTAATTATTAATTCCGTTAGAGCGATATATGTGTGGCATGTAAATAATATATTTGATTTGATTTATTGAACAAAAATAGCATATTAGTTTTACGCCAATCATTTGCAACGCATTAACGTTTAAAATTTAATTAAATGCGCTAAAACATGTTGATGCAGTAGTGGCGCATTAGTTAATTAAATGGAAGTTTAACCAGTACATAAATAAGTCATTACTGACAAGAGGGATTTTTTGAATTTTCCTTATTTCTCTTTACTTTAATTTTCCTTATATACTCGTATAGTTTTTAAAAGTGATAATTCTTTATTAAAGTGCAGATTAATTTAATTTAAATCTGTTTAATGTACAACATACATTACCGAAAATATATTTTTCTTTTATATAAATTAAAATAAAAGTTGGATATCATTCGACATTATCTTCTGTATGGTATAAAAAGTTTTAATTGGTATGTTTTGCATAATTTTAAATCTCTTAGTTTATTGCCGTAAGGATGCGAATCCAATGCCGTTTGACTGGAATGTCTCTTTCATTATGAAACATTTCTGCTAACATTTTTCAAATGTTTCCATAAAAAGAGGTTTAAGGCTGTTAGAAATGCAATTCTTACTCACCATTAAATATCCCATAATGGGATAATAAATGATTTGCAAACATTTTCTTTCAAACATATCTAATAAATACTTACTGAAATCCTGTTTTGTTAATGTTTGTTTCAAATTCATTAGTTTCAGTTAAGGAATTTCTACCCTAAAACTGCTAAGACAAATTTAATATTATTTTGTTCGTGTTTTATAAAATACGAGGGCTGACAATGCGACTACAGTTATACAAGTTTTTAAAGTATTTTTCCATCAATTTTTGTTACTTATAATAAATATACTTAATACAAATGCGTACAAATAATTACTGTGTTGATGCAGAATATTTTGAAAAATATTGTATTCCACATAATGGCTACATTACTGTTTAAAATATAGCAACCAAACTACGCAACGTTCAATTTGAAATTTACAAATTTTGAAACCCTAATTGCGAAAGTATCCAACTGCTAGAGCATGAAAAGTAAGTAATGTTTAACAAGTGCTCTTAATTCTTTTGTCACTTTCAACAGGAATGTTGTATCAATAATACTAAAATAACAACCAGGGAATTTCAGTATTTCGCAGGCATACCTCTTGCATGCAATAGAATCAGGTAACTATTCTCATCTTCTCAGAGTTTCATCAATCAGCGCGCGTGCACATAATTTATTTAGAAATGGATTCATGTTTGTTCCTGAACAACCGGCTCTACTACTCAAGAATAATTCCTGTTACGCGATTATTCAATTACCTACATTTAATTTTCTTCCAAAATATATTGCCAACGGAATTAATGTTTGGAAGTCTGAGAGGCCAATACATTTATGCAATGTGGTTTCATTCCAAATTATCTAAAATATGTGATTCATTCGTACAGTGCTCCACGGGATTGGGTTGAGTGTAAGAGCAGTCCTCCGGACTGAACTTCGCCAAATAAAGACAATTTATTATTATTAATATTATTATACCTGAAAATCTGACAGATGATACATTTATTTAATTTGTTTTTCTTCCAAAATCTCTTAACAAGCATGATACTCATTATCGAGATTCTCACCGAAGGAGAAGCAACTTATCCTAAACACAGGTCCCAACCAATTCCTGTTTATACTTTGAACGATAAGTATCGCTACACCAAAATTGTAAGTTCACCTTATGAGCTTGAGTCATTCATAAACAAACGTTACTACCCCAAACTACCACTTGCGTTAGCTTATTTCATTCGTGTTTTAAGAGCACGTAATTTCACTAGATAGGCTTCAGGGGTTTCCCATTAAATACGATCGTTTAAAATTTTCAACCCTCATCTTTGACGGGTAAGGGTGCATTTTTTAGGAAGCCCTAGTGCCTATTTTTCGTCTATAATTTATAATTCGTCTGTGGTAATTTTGGTGCGGTCTAGGAATTTTAGGGTCCTCCCACTTCAATTCCGACGCCCTGAAGTCCATCCTACAGAGACCAGTAAATAAAGCAAAGTTTACTATTTGCTGGCGACACTAAGCAACACATGAAATTAAATTTACTACCGCACTATTAATTAAATAATGTGAAGTGCTAGATTTATCTACTATTTGCTTGATTATAATTTTCATACCTTGTTCTAATTTACTGGTTTTAACTAAATGGCAACATTTTTGCTCGTTATTTATAGGGTGCCCGTTATTATTTATTTACTTGTTTAATAAATCGCTTCAACAGTTATTCAGTGAGAAAATTGTTCATTAGATGAAAAATAGACACTCCTTAATTCTACGTCCAGTAATGTTATTAATAAATAGGTCGGATCGAGATCAAATGCGTGATTTTTATGTTGGATTTTAATTACCATTTGTAATCATGGCGCATAATGAGTTCGTAGCTTGTTCAAAAATATTGGCATCTATTAAATGAGAACAAATATACGCATAATCAGTTCATTCGGTTGAGAGTAACTTATTTTTTTTAATCAGCTGGCTGCCAAGTTTAGATTTTTTGCTATTAATTTTTGCAATCTCAAGTCAAGAAATAATTTGGTAAGAATAAGCAATAACACTTAGGTCGGAATTTAGAAAATCCACTAATTTCTGTTTCAACATTAAAAAAAGAATTCTGCAACTTTGTTACAGATTACAAATGATATTTATTTCTTGAAGTATTGTGCTCGTCCTCAAATAGATGATCATATTTCAAAATAATTAGACGTAATGTTGAATATTTCTATCGAGGAACTGAGACAATGCACACACATTATAATTTTAGTATATATAATAATATAATATAATATATTCAAGTATTCATCTCTCAAAAGAAATTCACAACCAAATATTTAATTTTTGGGATAAGGTGCTTTTCCCTTTTCTGTCATTAGTCTGTAATTACATTTTGTTATTTTTTTGGGTTATATGATGATAATTCTGTTTTCTTTTATATTTTGAGAATTTATAAAGTAATGCGATTAAATCGCAATTTTTTAGTTATCTCGGTTCAATATAAAATAACTAATTTACTAAAAGTATCTAATTTCTATATTTGTTACAGGAATACTGGATTACATACAGTCAAGGGAAACACAACACTGCAGGTAATTTCTCCATTGAATTGTATCAATTGTTCCTAAATACTAAAAGATTCTCAACAACAATTTAATACGAGAGCAAACAAAGTTAACTTAATTTTTTTACAAACAAGGAAAACACGTTGGGAGAAAAAGATAATTAATTATTAATTAACAAATTGTCACAGTATAAATATTGAGACGCCACGGAGGCGTGTAATTTTTTAAGAATATACATTTTGTGTCTGCAGTAATTAGAGTTAACGTCCAAATAATTGGTCAGAAATTCACGCTCAGTAGGTTTTTCGTTTCGATGGTTCTTAATCCAATATTAGAAGTGACAAACCAAGTTCCACTTCTTGGTTATTTCCAAGATATCAAACGTTTGAAAAGTGGAAGAGAATTGCAGTTAAAATACTACATAAACTGCGTTTGAAACTTCTCTCTTTATAGAAACCGTTTAACTAATAAATTGCATTCCTAATTAACTATGCATCTCCAGTCGAATATTTTTATAAATAAATTTCCATATTAACAACTCGGCAATTTTTATACACCTTTATTGTATCACCATTAATAAAAAATATTTCTAAAATCAATCAATATTTTTCCAATTTATTTTTCGGCTTCAATAACAACAGCTTCTTTTCTTTTCTCGTTATTTGTATGTCATTGCCAGGAGCAAAGAAATGTTTTTTTAGATTTGTTTACGTAATTTATATGATAAGATATTTATGTGTTGTCAAATCATATTTAAAGCAATGTCTGCGATCTCGAATAAGAGCGTGGGATGTCGAATTTAAATCACTCTGTACACGTAAACCACTTTCTTCTGACAGACTTTATGACATTGATAAATTACTTCGTAGGACTGTATTTCCTTTTATTATTTACAAAAGCTGAATTAAGTCGTCATCTAAATCGCTTTCTAATAATATTTTATAAAGACACACATCTTATTTCAATAAATCTTGATAAATTAAGTTATTAGATTTGATAAGTAATACTTGTAGAGCTTCCTAGAGAAAGTCCTAATAATATAGAATGTTACAGATATGATCATCACTGACTAAAATTCCGATACAGTTGCCGTAAGCTTTGTCGCTTTAGAAAAAATTTTGAATTCTTAGTCATAACATGTTACGAAACCAAATAATTGATCAAATCAGCGCCGGAGAAACGCAGTTGACAAATTGCCAGCCCTCAACAAACATCTCACAGTTCATTTATGTAACAATGGAGATTGCATGTTCCATATTATAATAGCCCGTCGGATGGCTGGGTCTAGCATTCACAAACCCAATACCGAGGTATAACCAAATAAAACATTTACCATTTTATTTATCAGGTTTTTTTACATATAATTCACTTTTGACGACACTCTCCATTGGTAGAGACCAAAGTTACAATAAAAAATTTAAAAAAAATTGAAAATAAGAATATTAAAATTAACCGCGAATAGCTTTAAAACAAAAAGGAGTAAAATTATATTTTTTTTTAGTCTTATAGTAAAAATGATTCTCTTTTGTTTGAGGTATAATTTGTCACAAAAATAATAACGTTAACTTTAAAAAAATGATGTTATTTTAGAAACTACACAAACTGTCAACTTTTTAAAAATGTTTAACTTGTTGTAACTCGCTTATGTGTTGAGGTATTCGAATATTTTTGCGACCAAAAACTGCCAAATTTAATATACTTTATTTTGTCTCGATTAATGTTGGGTCTAGTTTTTTAAACTAAAGTGGTACAGCCCTTTAAACACAACCAAGCGCGCTACGGCGACGGAGGCGCGAGGCTTCCAATCTCCTTCCCGCGTTCGACAACGTCCCCTACAAAAGCTTTAAAATAATTACCCTTTAGTGCAAAATGATAAAACTAACAAATCAAGTTAAATAATGAGATTTATTTAAAGTATATAGGAAATTTAAATATAGAAGTAATTGTTCTACATGTTTTATGAACATAAACGCCATTCATCACTGTGCTGTAAGAAAGTTAACTACATTTACATTTGATTTAAAATTTAATAGATGAATAAGTTTGAAATATTTGAATAAGACGTTTCAAAAATAATAGGGCATTAATGAGTGTAAAATGTCATCGAAAAAATTTACCTACGTAATGTAATATATTATACCTGTATATATCCTATTAATATTCAATTCCTTTCCTACCATTTACCAGCTTTTATTATTTATTTATATATTTATATTATATATTCTTATATACAGCGTGTCCCACTTTTAATGCCCCCCCCCCCTTCACAACTCAGTTATTAGTTAACCAATTTTTACCAAATTTGGATCGGTGTCAATGACCTTCGGTGTGATCTTTTTGAATTAAACAAAATTTATTTTTGTCAGTGGCGTGCATTTTTATTAAGAAAAAAAAGGAGGTCGCTTTTTCGATTTTTTTACAGAAAAACTAATACAATATTATTAATCAGCATGCTTTAGAACCTCCATGCCGAAAATTTCACAACATTTTGATTAAGGGTTTCCATATAACGGGCCCAGTAAAAGTACATTTCTTCATTCGTAAATAATTGACAGCTTGAAAACGGTTTGCGTTTTGAAAAAAGTCATTCCTCCTTTTCATTTTAAATTGATCTACTCTATCTCCCCATGCCTTCAAAAGTTTCAAATGCTGCAAGCAAACAATTTTCATTCGACGATAAAGAAATATTTTAACCGGTTTTGTATTATTTGGGCATTAAGTGATACAAAACGGTCTTATGTGATAATAAATCAATTTTATACCAAAAGAAAAAAAGGTTGCTCTGATATTAAATTAAACTATTTTTCGAAAAATAAACCGTTGTCAAGTTTATTATTTATGACTGCGGCATTTCAAACTTTTGTGCACATGACGTGATAAAGTAAATCAGTTTAAATTGAAAATGACGAATGACTTTTTTTCGAAACACAAACCGTTTTCAAGTTCTCAGTTATCTACGACTGAAAAAATGTATTTTCACTGGGCCAGTTATTCGGAAACCCTTAACCAAAATGTAGTAAAATTTTGAACATGGGGGTTCCAAAGCATGCTGATTAATAATATTGCATTAGTTTTTCTGTAAGAAATGCCTTATATGACTTCTCGAAAAAGTGACCCCGTTTTCTGGGTGTAAGGGTTTATCAGGTTGTTCCCATTTAGATTTGGCGATTAACTAAAGCTGTTCTCCACGTTGCCGTAAGTCTCAGGCTATCATCGCGTTTATTTAGGCCGTTGGGACGTTTTTCGATTTCGATGGCCTCTCTGATTATTCTTGATGAAAAATGTTCCACAGTTGCCAGGCTTCTGGTTCTGTCAAAGTCAATTATTAAGTGACCTGTGTTTTTGACGTGTTGGAATAGTGACGATGTCGCTTCATTTCGGAGAACAGAGTTAACGTGTTGCATGTTTCTTACGTTTATCCTTCTGTTGGTTTGTCCAACGTATGTTTTCTCTCAATCATGACAGGGAACTGCGTATACTCCTTGGTTTTCGAATGGGATTTTGTCCTTTGGGTTTTTAAGGACAGACTGGATCTTATGGTCAGTTTTAAATACAGTCTTGATGTTTCTGCGGTTACATATCAAATTAGAAAATACAATTGCTATGCCACAAGCAGAATTTCTACGAAATAAGAAGGTGTTGAAGAAATTACAGGCTGCAAATGGCTCCGACAGATGTTTAATCGTTAATACTGTAGTAGAACATTCAAATTGTGGTAGAGCTATTATTGTAGTTGTATCTGAAGACACTGATGTTGCGGTTCTGTTGATTCATTATTCACAGTATTCACAGTATTCAATGTTATTGCTTTGACCAGGAAAAGCTGCTAAGGCTGATGCTGATAAAGTGACGAACATATTGAAACTTAAAGAAAAACTAGAGCATATTAAACAATGCGTATTATTCCTTCATGCTGTATCAGATTGCGACGCAACCTCGTTCATTAAAAAAAAACAAGGAATTCTGTTTACAGTTGCTAAACAATGATATACCTTTATGCGACGTCTTTATATTTTACCAACAAAATCCAAATGAAAAACAGTTAATAGAAGTAAGTGTAAAATGCATTACCAAGTTATACCGACCCATGAATAGTAAAGAAAGTACACTTTAGTCAATCGAGTGACATCTCGTCAAGATCTATCTGCAAACTTCAATTTGGCATCACTTCCCCCAACTGAAGACGCTGCTGTATATAACATGTTTTAATAGTTTATTATCAGGTATCTAATTATGATTACTTCCTTTACCCTTTACTGTACGGATGACAATTAGATAAAGGACACCTTGTTGCGATATCCATAACAAAAGAAATTGCTCCCTCTGATATACTAAAATTGGTATTCTGCAACTAAGATGTTCCTCCAATTGTAGTCAATGCTTAGGATTTGCTTATTACAATCCTTGAATCGTACTTAAAAATGACGAAGAAGAAAATCCTATTTTAAATTGGATATAATTATTATTTGTAATGCTAAAAACTAAAAAAAAAAACATGTTTTTCCTGTCAATTTAAATAAATCTATTACATTTAGTTTATCCAATGTATTTTCTTATTTTACGTAAAAAAGACCTCTTGACTTTTTTTTATAAACCCCACAGTTTTTCATATTTAGAATAAAATGAAAAAAGAAAATGGCAGCAGTTTTTGGCAACTTGCCATAGATATATTTGATTGGACTTTTACTATGTGGTTTAACACATTTTTTCTCGTACATTTTCGTTGAGAAATACTTGTATATAATTATTTCAACCTTAACTGCCAATTTGCCTACACTATAAGGACATGTGCTTTAAGCTTTACTAAGTTTCTAAAAACAACCACCAAACAACAGTTATCCTAAAATGTCCGCTATCCAATAAAAAATAAAATAACACCACAAAAACAACTAAATCTCTTATAATCTGAATGTAAACAAACCCATTGATTACTAGGCCAGACTGGCCAGACAATATCTTAATGACTAATATAATACATTACATCAAATATGGTATTTGATTACATGCAATAGTATGATTTCATGCGAACGCGGGAGTGGGGAACGAGAAACAAAGCCACGCGACCTCGTTGTATGTTGAGGGTTATAGCGGTTTTATTTAAAAAAATAGATTATGCATTAATTGAGACAAAATGAAGCCTATTAAATTTGGCAGTTTTTGGTGCCAAGAACATTCAAATACCTCAACATATAAGCGAGTTACGACGAGTTAAGTATTAAAAAAACATTGATAATTTGTGTATCTTTTAGAATACCGCCAGTTTTTTTATGTTAGATTTTTAATTATTGCAACAAATTAGACCTCAAATTAAAGAGCAAGGTTTATTTGTTAAAATTAAAAAAAAAAATTAATTTTGATCTGTTTTATTTCCAAACTTATACGTGGTCAAAACTCAAATTTCTAAATTCCTTTTTTTTGTAGTTTTTTTCTTATATATCGTGTCTCGACCAATGGAGAGTGTCGTCAACTTTGATTCATATGTGAAAAAACATGTGTTAATAAGTGGTGAAGATCTCATTTGGTTATAATTCAGTATTGGGTGGGACAAGAAAGAGAAGGCTTTTAGCGCTCTCCCCAACGGGCTATAAGCCAATAATAATTTATGAAATATGAACTAATTGTTTTTTTCATAAAAATAAAATTTTAAAATGGAAAAGTAGCAATAATTTAGTGGAAAGTTTAATTTATGAGTAGTAGCATGTTATACAACCAGTGATCGTGACAAATATAAAAAATGCTACATTTATAAGATTGGGTGGTAAGAGTGTTTATTTTCAATACACAAAAATGTTAAAAGAATTGTCAACAGCAATAAATGAGCTGGGAATGATTTATTAAATAAAGAAACTTCTATATCAAAATGGTAACCACACCAACCATTCTGGTAGTTCGTCCTCATCAGATCAGTTTCTTAAGTCAATTTTGAACATTATAATATAGGAAGTTTGTTACTTATACATGGATCTCTTAACTGGAAGCTCGTTAGGATCAAAGTGGAATAAAAGAGCTCAGCTTCGGCGAAATAAATTAAATTAATTCTAAATTAACAAATTCAAGATTTTGCAGCCTTCATCTCTATTTTCGTAGTAATTCAATTTCTTGGGTGAATGGAGATAGTTCAGGAGTTCATAAACTGCAGAACGTAAATTGTTTACTGGTATTTAAATTGTTATTATATCATATTCCTGTTTTAATGTCAATGATGAAGAATAACTTGTTTTAAATTTCTACAAATTCAACTATTTTGTCTTTATTTTCGAAATGTGGTTTGTAGATTTTTATTAATATTGTCTTTGAAATGGCTTTCCCGTTTTCCCTTACTTGGTTGAATTAACTGTTATTGGAAGAGATTCAAAGACATGTGCTATTGAAGTAAAACCAAATATGCATATTTGAATATTCACATGTGAAGCAATGCTGGGCAATAGATTACCGGGAAAGGATTAAAATAAAAAGAAACTCTTTAACCCAAATAACAATACATGTTATTTAATCCTCAATATAAGTGGTAGGTACGTAAATACATTGATACTCTCAGTAATTGCAAAATCCCACAATCATTTATAAAATTGTGCATTCTTGAATTATTATTCTCCAGTGCTTTGTATTGAAATGTTTGTAAGTAACTCTTACTAGTCGTGCAGAAGATAATCTTACCCTAATATGGTAACAAACTGCCGGACAAATGAAACAAATCACGAGGATATTTGGTCCAATTATGAAGTTGCTTCTGCAACTGCTTAAGTAATGCGAATGTAGTTTTATTGCAGATGGAAAAGTAGTAACTGATAAAAACATTAAAATGGGGAAATATTTTTTATATACAGTGAGTGAAACTTTGAACAAATATTAAGTTGGTCCATAGAAAAAATAATGCTTCGTATTTATTTTGGTCACGTGCAATAAGAATCCAGGTACAGGACAGTATTAGACAAGAGGACCGATGTTAGTAGAGTTGCCAAACCTTGTTCATCAGATAAGATTATAAGATTATAATATTTTGGAACTAAAGGGAAATACCTGGTTGGTAATTAACGTTGAAGTTCTATAGATTATTATCATCCTCCCATAGAAGAGTTTTAAAATACAGTTCTATTAAAGGACTCATTGATAAAACAAAAAAACAATAAGTATGCTGTTCTTGGTATAATTAAAATCCAAGCTGGTTGTAATGAAATGGCAGATATAAAAGATAAGACAAAATTAAGTATTTTAGGAAAGGAAAGGAAACAATCTCAAGAATGAAGAAGAAGACATCAGTTTACAAAGGTCGTAGATGACATCTTCTAACTCACATACTTCATACCTATCAGAAGACCAGAAGACGTATTCACTTGGGCCCTGCCTCAATCAAGACCTAATAAAAATTTTAGGATTTCCCATACAAGTAACTGCCAATCTGAAGAGAAATTGAAAGAACTACAGCTTCGTGCATTCTATTACCATTTAGTGTAAAAGCTCATCAGTAAATTTATCGAATTTGATATATTCATTTCAAAGCTATGTTTTTGTTAGCTTTGTTAGTTCCAATGCCTATATGTTTACGCTTTATATTTTATTTCAATCAAATTTTCAGTCGTTAATTGAAACATGTTTAATAAATTAATATTATTTCAAGTACTGCAACAAATACATGAGTAATTCCGATAAACTAATATAATTTAAAACGTTCAACATCAAGCAACAATACCTCTTGATTATATTTACTGTTTTGTTCAGTATTTTGTACAAAATTTAATTATATTAAATTCCATGTTGTATCATATTAATCTGGATTTCGTGTGTTTATTTTAACAAATTTTGTTTAGATAAATATGAACACTCACAATGTAAAAATGAAAAGTTTGGAGCGAATACAAATTTATGAAATTAATGCTTCACTCCTTGTTTCATTAATAAAATAAACAAAACCTTGTACTAGAACTCTGGATGTTAGAAGAATTTTAAGGTTCTCTTTAGTGATAAATATATTTTCTACTGATGTGGTCAAACATTCAAAATAACCAACATTGAATATAACCCGATAACTCTTTTATAGAAGCTCAGTACGGTCTATACAAATTGCAAATCGTTTCAATTTAGAATAAGTGGAAACATGGAACTTTGTCAAATTATTATTATTAATCTATTATATTTTAATTGCCAATAGTAATCGATTACTATTATTATTAATGATATACAACTCCGTTTCCTCGACCAATATTTCTCTTACCTCTTCGATTGGAGAGTTGACGATTTTCTTAGATATTCTTCAATTCCCATTCTACTTACTTACTTCCTTACTTACCTGCCGCTTCCATTTTTCTATTATCATCTAACTTTTCATTTTTACCCCAAGGCCGTTGCACATTTCTTCATTCCTTATTTGATCTCCTTTTGTGCAACCCTTTAATCGTTTGAGAAACCTCACTTCGGTTGCCTTTATTGTATTGTCAAATATTTTTGGTACTTACTCAATTTTGTTTGTACCTAAGTATGTATGTGATTTTGTTAAACAATTAAAATTTGGTAGGCTAAAAGTACTTTCGGAAAAAAATTATAAAATGATGTTTCAAGATGTTGTGCTTTCACATTAAAATTTCTTGAACTTAATTAATACTAAATTCAAATTTTTTTAAAACTTTTACCTTCATATAATATAACAATGAGTTAGAAAAGAACAAATAGTGTCTATAAAAGCTACAGATTATTGTAGAGGAAATGAGACATCCGTATGTGATTTAACTTCAAGTTTGGTTAGTCTGAAAATGGCAAAACCTGAAACATTTCGAAAGCAATGTATGTTCCTACGTTTAATTCTCATAAAACAATCAAAATGTTTGCATCATACATGGAATGGAATTCACTTACGTATTTTCAAGTGACTGACGACGCTCTTGCGCCTAATGCATTTTTCCGCGCTAGTGCATCCCCTGAGGTAATTCAATTACATTGCAAAAGTCGCCCTTACAAATATACAACGTTACAAATAAAAAAGGAATGCAATTTTTGCCTTTTGATAAATCTGATTAAATGTTATTTCCTTCCATTATTCTCGGCAAAATACGGCTTCGTAAAAACCTAGATAGCGGTGGTAATTAATAACGTTTTATTAAAAACCTGTTTACACTGAGACAAATATATTAAATCATAAAAAGTTATCTGTAATACAGGTATATCATAATATGTTTTACATATTACTAATAATGCAACATGCGTAACAATAATTTAATAATTAATAATTTCCAGTTTTTTGCCTTTGTTGCAATTAAACATTATAAAATTAAACAAAAACAGAACAATAATTATTAAAATAATATAATATAACACATCATTGATGAAAATTACTAAATGTTTTTTACTATTAAAAATGGTGAATTTTACTGCATTCAAAATTAAATATTATCCATAACTTATCGCGAGAGTACAATGAAAAAAAAAAACAACCAATTCTATTTGCTGCTTTTTGTCAACAATTCAACAACACAATAAACGGGAAGCTTAACATTTACTTCCATAAAAATGTACGACAGCGAGAATGTATAAATTTAATAAAATTATTAAAAATAAAATCAGGAAATAACGTGCACCTTAAATATGCATAATAACGAATAACTTGTGTTGGTGTAGGATTTTCATTAATAAAATAAAATGCTTGCATCCTAGAACTGTCATTTTAATTAATGCATCCCTTATAAATTTCTTCTTAATTTATCAAATTCAAAAATTTAGACTTTGAGAGTTCTTAATTTTAGTTTCAATCTATTTGATACGATCATTGAAATCTATGGACCCAATTGTTATTTCATTAGTCCTTCATCTTCAGTTACTCTGACTTATCCACGACCTTATAGTTACTGTAATATATCTCGTTACTTGCCAACAAAGGATGAACTGTTGAATGAAGTGTAAACAAGGTTTGCAACAATTAAGATTCTACAGGCCATCTACAGGCTTTTAGCAACTCACCAGCTGACAACAACCAAGGGACATTAGAAAAATCCTCAAACTAGAAGATCTTAATATCAGCGTGTCTCCTACTTACCCGGTTTTTGTTGATCCCTCGTTATAATACTACCAAGACTACTAAGTAAAAGTAATTAGCATTTATTGTTGGATCAACTGAGGCACATTTCACTTTACATTTAGGAAGCAAAAGTAATGTAACACACTTATAGACTTCTTTTTGTTATAGCTATTATCCAGCTATGAAACTAGCAGTAACTCATTTCGTCTTGAGCCATTAACAGAATAAATAGACTAATTAATGCTCCAGCTGACGCTAGTACTTCTTTCACCATCGTTTAGCAAATATTTTATTTGTAGACAATGCTATTTACATTTCAACGCATTCATGAAAGTTAAGTAGTTATAGGTAGGTAATGAAAAAGTCTGTCCAAGTTAATTGTGAAAGTTTCCGACTTGCATTATTTATGACATAATGATTGTTTAATACGAAATACATATTGGGGGTGTCAAACTAAATCAAGCAAATCATTTTAGTTTCAGTACAAATTCATTTTAAAACAAGCTTCCTCTTCAACAGAAATAAAATTTATCAATCCTAATAAATTGAATGAGGTAGTCAAATTGATGAAAAACATTTGCCACATCCTCAATCCAAATACGCTCACCCACTCTATAGGACAAATCTAAATCATACGAAAAGCCAAAAGCTTTCAGCGTAGGGGTCAGAAATTCAATTCAAGATACGAGCTTTCAAACTTGATGGATTCTGATTTAAATTAGTATATTACATTATTTGCAGGCAGGGGATAGCAATGTTCAAGGCGGATAATGCAATTACAGATGCTGCAGGAACAAGGTAAAACTCATTAGTCACATGTGACGAATCGCTAATGAAAAAATTACAGTACGCTAAAACGCCAAATGAACGTATAAGCTTTAATTTCACCGAGGCTTTAGCGACAAATAATGCTCTAGAAAAATGCGGAATTAGTTTAAAGTTAAATACAATGAACTTTTTACGTACTGGCCCAATTTAAATATCAAAGAGAGATATAATTACCACTGCAGTAATGGCTACATGCTACGTTGTTTAATTAACTGATATTCTTTAACTGTGCCAACCGTTGAAAATTATTATCAGGTTATATTTATAGTTAAATATAAAATTATTACTGAACCACGTTTCAACTCACTCGCAAGGGTCAGCTGACTTTTTTATTTAAAAATAATTTACTATCGGCCTGGCAACATAATCCTTTTAATTGTTAATACCCTGGTTAACAAACAAAGGTTATTTATTGATTTCTTCCGTGTTTTTTATGCCACATTGGTAATTTTATTAATCGCACATAGTGGCTGCAATAATCACACAGTGATGAACTTTCCCTTAAGCAGAGAAATCCCCCAAAAAATGTCTCTCCTGGAAAATCCCTACAGTTTATTCTGGGATCCAAACCACATCTAATCTGCAGCTTGATCGTCAATGTAGGTTGAAGCCACAAATTTTCTGTTCCAAGGATTTTGTAATTATTTTTCGTAGGCATTTTACTTTTGCTTCTTCAGATAAATAATTTTTTTCTACTTCAATTATTTCTAATGGCTCACTAATTCTTTGTCCTTTGTCAGTTTTTTATTTCTCAACCACCTTCATACCTTTTTCTGTCAGCTAGTCATTTTTTTACCACCAAATATCATCTTTAGTTTTCTTATATTTTACCCCATCTTCACACAATATTTAGATAACTTACGCTACACTCAATATATTAACTGATGGCATAAACTAGGACATCAGGTGTGTATTGGTCTATGTGGTGCTGAAGTCTTAAACCCATCCATTGATGATATTTTAATACCTGATTTCTTAAATATCATGTGAGTAGGAGTAATTCTATGTGTAGAAATGTGGTAAGGTTGGATGGATAGTACTTTACAGTAAATAGTTTTAAATATTTAACTTCTACTTTCTTGGATTCCTCAATTTTTTGGACTTAATTTAATACAAAACCGTAATATTCTAATTTATTGCACACTAAATAGTAATTTATGGTGTTATTTAGTAACCAACTGCTATTTAACCTTTATCATATGCAGAAATAATAGTACTATGAGCAAACCCAACCTTATACTATGACCCCATTGAAAACCAGACAGGAATCCGATATAGTTTTTTTTTAATATGGTAATTTGATGATGCATAATATTTTCGAATATTGTAGATAATGAAAGTATACTCCAAGATGTCAATTTAGAAACTGAAATTGATTGTATCCTGATTCTAAGGCTTTCTCAATGCTGATTACTTGTATAAAAGGTTTCTGGTTTTAGTCCGTTGAATGTTTTTTGACATTTTGACCATCTTGTCGTTAACTTCCTCACTTGCGTAGATGCTATTAAAAGGAACTGGCCTATACAGTTCACAGTTCACATTCGTTTACACTAATTCTTAATATTGTCTATGGACAATGAAAATTCTTCATATTCCGGATTCGTAAGTGCTGTCTTCATCGAGTTTCTGTTAAAACTACATTATGTAAGATTTTGTAACATTTTATTTCTTTATGTTTTCTTCTGTCTTATGCATATACAGTTTTTAATAATAGGTATAACCCATGGTGCTCTAGGCTTTGCTGAACAGTTCTAATTGCGGCATTGAAAGTGTAATAAAGTTGGGCAAAAGATGCAATTTACGTTCTATTTTATACACATAAACTATCAAATTGTAGTATATTTAATCTTTACTGCAACAACCTAAGCTTTACAACTAAAAAGAACTGAGTTCTATAAACTGCGTTGTGTGATTGTGATGGGATCACTAATAAATTTTTTAATCCATATAAAGCTTCTCGAATCCCTAGAAAGAGGCCTTTACTAAGCAGTAATTGCAATGTTCTTCTTCGTTCGAAAGTAAAAAGAAATTTTATTATAGTGCAGGGAATTTTATTATGCGATCATTTCCGAAAATATGAATTCATCAAACGCTGATCTAAAGAAATTTCACACTCTAATCACATCTAATTTTTCATCCTTAATTGAATTCCTTAAAGTCTGTGAAATATTCACCTGCATTACTGCATTTACACAGGCAATTATAAATAATGTAAATAAATTCAGGAAAAGCAGTTGAACCAATTTAATTAGATGGAAGTCACTGATTTATGTATACATATTTTCTTCGACCTGAAGAAGGCCAACAAGCTATAATCCTGTCTGAAGATGGTGTAGTGCACACTACCCAGCATGAGAGTTCCTCTACCTGGAATTAATTCCGCTGCTGTTGGTTTATTGTAATTAATGAATTACTACTAATATTTCTTGTGGAAAATGTTTAGTATTTCCTTAAAAGAGTTGCGTTCTTAATTATATGAAAACTCGTATTAATTATTACCAACTTTTTCCATTGGAATAATTGTTTCAAGACTAGACGATTAAGGACTGATTTTATTGCTAGGTATATATTTGAGTTTAGAAATTAATAAATTTATCATCAACCACAAATTATAGGCATGTATATTGATTCACTATCACTAAGTACTCGTTTATAATCACGTAACTGTTATTGAAAGCAAGAACGTTAATCCAATTTTATTATAGGCTACTTTTTTACCAAATATCTCTCATTAAAAAATAGCAATCTTAGCGTTTACTTTTCGAATCTCTAACGAGAAATATATTTGTTGCTCGGCTATTAGCTACTATGCCCTTTTATAAATTCGTGTATTGAACCTTGCGAATATGTCGTGTACTTGAAGCTAGAGGTCAAATCGTTATAAATGTATAAATAAAAACCTTTAAAGACAATATTGCGTGTTCAGTAGTCTCGATTACCAAGTCGGACACTTTTCCTCAATTAGATACAAGAACTTGACGCTGTCAAACAATAAACACCGCTTTTGTTTTATAGCACGATAACTCAAGAACAAAACCCCTATATTGTGTCGCACTATGTGACTTGTAAGCTTTATCTCAGAAATGTTCCAGAGCGTTTCATTGAAAATTTACCATCTTTTGAAATAATAACACAGCACCGAGTAAACTTGAGAATGCCTTATTGACTTGTTATATTCTACGCTTCATGAATCACAAATTGGACGCGTTTGTTAAAATATAATAAGCGTATTGAATGACACTCTTATGTTCGTCCAATTAGAAAGTTTTGATGGTAAATGCAACGAAGCTCTTCTGCATCATGCATACGAAGTATCATACAACAGTTGGCTTAATTTGCATATGTAATTTATATACTCAGTTTATATAATATATAGTGAAATTAATCCCTCTACTGATAGGATAGATAGATATCACCACTGGGTGATATGAATCTAAAATACGACGTTGTTCTAGACGGGAGAGATTTTAAAAGAGCCGTTCTAAAGAATTTATGGGTGTTGAATATTTGATTGGGTATTTCTTATTTATTTCAAATAATAGCATCGCCATGAGAGAATAGAAATTGTTAAATCAAAAGCCGCATGTCTTTTTTATAATTATGCAGGGTTGGGCAAATGCGCCGGATTTCTGGCTAAACTATAATTACGATTAAAAAATATCCTTAGCAAAAGTTAAATCGATGTAATTGTCGCTATTGGGCTGATGAGACTCCTCAACCATTAACTTCAAAAATTAAATGTATGGGCGGGAATAATCAGAGGATACATCAGCATATTCCTTCTTAGAGGAAATATGTATAAACTCTAATCGTTATTGCTATTGGGCGAGCAAACTCTTCCAGCATTAATTCGTTTCTTTCTAAACCAGGTAAATCCTGACCTACTTTCTAATGGCATTTGGTATCAACAAGATGGGGCTACACCTCATTATGGAGCTGATGTGCGTCAATACCTAAATGAAATATTTCCACAGAGATGGGTAGGTCGGAGAGGGCATGTTGAATGGCCAACGCGATCGCCAGATTTAATTCCTTTAGATTATTTTGGGATTATTTAAAAACCGTTGTCTGTAACACCAAACCTCAGTCATTAGAATAGGTGGAAGAAATATCACAGCTTGCTATTCAAAACTCCTTAATAGCCTTCTTTGATCGATTAGGATATTGTCAGGTTGCTGAAGGTCTCCAGTTAGAACATTTATTATGATTTATTATTTGACTTAAGAGAAAAAACTAAAAACGTAAACACTAAGAGAACAACAGAAGACGTCATTAACTTCTGACACAATGTCTTTAATATAATTTGTTTTTATATAACTTTTACACAAAGGTCTAATTTATAACAAATAGGATTATTTACGAAACATCATTTACATGTTCTGACAGTAATATTAGAATTCCACAAGCGTATACATATTAAAATAATATATAATACTAGCTTGATTAGGTACAAGTTAATTTTACGAGATCCTACACCGTACAGTCTCCTCAGCACTTCTCCTTTCCTATATTTATCTTTCTAGTCAAATTAATTGCAATGCCCCCTTTTCAGTGAATTTCAAATTTTCTCTTTTATAGGGCCTCATTAACTATATTCAACTAGGATTTTCCCTGTCTTTTCAGAGCTTACCCTTTCCCAGCATGTCTCCAAGTGCTTTATACATCTACTTTATAATATTACTCTCATTTATAACGCAACCGAGGAGATATCTCTATTAAAAAAATTGAATAAATGCTTTTGGGTCTATTTTAAATCTACTGTAACAAAAACTAAAGAAAACTAAACGAATATAATTGCAGGAAACTTGTCCGCGATGTAGTATTTAATATAGGTATGTAATTGTGATATTTTTGTTTTTCTAATGTAAAGTTTGTGTAAACACAAATTTGGACTAATTTTGGAATTTAAGAAAATTTATTTTTTAGTCATTTTTACATTTTTTATCTATAATATACTATTTTAGTTGTTGCAGAACAATGCAGTTAGTAAGTTTAAATCTGAGCTGAATAATGTCCGAGAAAATTTGGGAGAAAAACTATTTTAATCTTCTCTAGGACGCCGAAAATACGACAATAAAAAATAAAATGCGTCTTTTGAATTGAACTAACCCTTTTTAAGATTTAATGGCAGCGTAACGAATTTATCCGCCACTATACTACTCACTGTATACAATTAAAATCCATGTTACATTTTATAAATGGTGCAATTTTCATCAGATACATGTAATCTCTTGTGTAGTTTCGCCACTCAGATAATAGCAATGTCATGTTCACTAATTTCTGTTGCCAGCAGTACTAATTGTAATATGAAATGGATTTGTAAAACAGACACTAATTAATTTCAAATAAATTAAATATAAATAAATGTTTTTGTTTATAGACGAGCTGAAGTTGTTTAGTTAGTAATAATGACACATTCGGAACGGTAATGAACCTGTTTATTTTAATTTTTATAATTAATGAGCTCTACTATAAACCTGACCAGATCGCACTACATCTTTTAATTACTATTTATTATTTCTGAGGTTTCCATTTTTTATATCTAAAAAAAATAAATCTTAAGTATCTGTAATATTGTGATGTATCGTTAATGAATTCATGCAAAAATTCACAAGACTTACATTTTACATTTTTCTACAACTTGTTGACTGGACTCCGCCCCAGTTCAAACCCATAGGGCCAAATTTCAAACAAAAGAAAAAGTTGAAGTTGGTTGACTATTATAATTAAATTACTGCCGAAACAATGATACATTTTAATTTAAAAACACCCATGTATCAACTTCATCTTTTACAGAAACGTTGATTTACGCAGGAAATGTGCTTATCTGTAGCCGAGAGAAAGCAGCCAATAAATATTTTTAATAATGAGTGGAATCCCTCCAACAGAACACTTTTTGTAATTCCATTTGGTATCCTATGATATATTATTTAGGAAAATGGGATATAATGTTCGTAGGCCTCCTTGCTTATCAGAACCCCGTTTTGCTTTTCAGCTTTATTGAATGCTATATATGAACGACCCTTATGTATAAATGATAACGCAAGTGGTTCGCTATTGTTTGTATGACATTTGTATTGTATACGTGGGTATTGTTTAGCAAAAACACACTCAATGTTTATCCCCAAATGCTGAAACGTACGATAGCGCAGAGTGCTCGATGGCTGTATAAAGTATTGGTTAAATGAATTAATGCCTCTACTACAAATCACTTCAAACGAACAAAGAGCTTGCTGAAATATTGTAATTACTAGAGTTTTAAACGTTTTACTCTAAATATCTTATTCGTTCATCATATTGTCTATAAAATTGTTTATTCGTTTGGATTTTATTTATGCTGTGATTTGATTTTATGTTAAGCTTGTTCTAATTCAATTTAGCTTTTCATTTAACTGTGTCTACACGAATAATTAACTTTTATTGCATATCACAACACGTGACCGTCTCGATGTATAATAGTAGATAGTTATTTACTTGGATATTAAAGGCTTGAGGATAGTAGAATTAGAAAAAATCGAAGAAGAGTTGTCACAAACCATTTGTGTGTTTGATTTTGGATTGAATCCTAAATTTTCGATGGTTGTAAGTGCAGAACCTCCATATATTGGAACAGTGTTCCAAACAAGAAATTGCCTTATATAATGAACAATAAAATAATAATATGTGCTGTTTCAAGACATATACTTAGCTGTGTAATAAGAAACCATTTCTTGATACGAAAGATTATTTCAGTTGGTTTAATAATTTAGGCATAGATAATGAAAAGCTTATAGATATGACCTTGAATGGTATGTGAGGTCCGTTCTTGTCACATATTGGACTGTGTTTTAGTTGTATTAGAGTCAGTAAGATAATTTTGACTCAATTTGGTATCTAATGATAAGTCCAAGTGAACACATGATAATAGTAAATCCCATACTGAACTATATGAGACAGCGAGGAAAGACATGGGGGAGGTATACGTGAAGATAGGACAAAGAAAGTATATCCCTTGGTCAATGCTCCAGATAGAAGTAGACGGAAACGTAATGAAATTGTCTGTGAATCAATAAATCTGCATAGTATGAGACAGTCAGGCAGCAATAAAGGCATTACTCTCTAATAAGATGCTAACCAAACTGATAATATGAATGGCTTGAAGAGAGTGCGGAATAGAGTCAAATAACTTTTGGTTTGGTGTGAGGATATTCTGGGATGTTATACTATAAAAATGCTGACCCAAGAATCAACCAATATCCTTATTTAAGCCATAACCTATATTTGATATTTCCAAGAGAGCAGCCGTTGAAGATTGTAAAATGAATTAAGAGAAATATTTCAGGAAATCAACGCTAATTAATGGATCATGCCATAAATTAAAGAATGAACTGCTCACAGTGATCAGATTCCAATTAAGAATAATAATATATGGGTCTGTCAACAAGCCATTTTTCTATTAAATCATCTAAACACGATGTAAAAGTTTAATAATGAACTAAGGGTTTCTACTGACGAGTCATAGGGAGGAAAAAGTCATGTAAATATGAACTTCTCTCATATAATTGCTGCATATAAAATCTACCCAAATATTTGAGAATAAATTAAATTAACTTAAAAATACTTGGTTTTAATTTCCATAAAGAAGAAACATAGACACCACTTACTTTCCTAGTGGTAATGATATTGTAGACATTTTCTTATTAAAAAGTCGAAATACATCAGGAGTTTACTCTCAAATGATATATTATTTGAGAACAATTCGCTTATGACCCAAAAAATATTTGTATCGATATTGTTTAAAATTAAATAAATCGAGTAATATGACCTACAACAATGCTAAAGAGTAAATATGCCACGTGAACTGTTGTGAGCGTTTGAATAAAGCAGAAATGTCGAATGCATTTGTTAAGACTTTGTGGCTTCGCAAAAGTCTCGTAATTTTCACTATGTGATTCATGAAATGGAATCGTGTATCAGTCGATCATGACAATGAATATAGATGCAATCATTTGTTTGTCTTTACTATTTTAGAAAGACAATAAAATACTGTGTGTATGCTATGAAAAATGCGATTGTCCGATTAAACTTTTAACTTCAACATTTTCTCATTCTCAGAAAGGTTACGTCATAGAACAGAAGCATTCGATCACTTGCAATAAACTTTTTGAGTAGTTTCAATCTCTTAACTTCGATTTAACATCAAAATTAAGAGTAAGAAGTAATTCCAGCAATTCCAGTGCTTCGCCTACTCTTCGATCGTTCCCATAAATAGGGAGTCCTTCCTTCCAGAAATATTATTCAAGTTAACTTAAGAAAAGAAAATCGGAAAACGTTTAACAGAAGATCTATTCGTAGTGCTTTGAACAATCTTAACCCAGCACTTTACATATTTTCAAAATATTTGATAGAATAATATGGTGTCAAGGTCTACTAAGTAAATTACCATCTTATGACTTCTCACTTCAGTAATTTTTAAAGATACCTGACTGATCAATTGATGGAGTCTCATTAGAAATTTTCTGTACCAAAACGAAATTAATTTGTTTTTTCAATCCAAAATCGAGCTTTGCGAATGTTCGATGACACAACTTTTATAAGCTGGATAACTACTTTGAAACATTGATGATTGCAGTCTTTTGTATTGACTTTATCTTATAGAGGTTGTTCCTCAGAAGTTGCGTTGATAATCTTCACGAGCGATTTACCGTGCTATTAGATAAAATGTGTCCTTTCGTATCATTAGTCTGAGACTCCATAACTTGCGAACATCGTTTAATCGGTCACCTCTTCTGCTTCTCAAAACAAAGTCAAGGAATTCCTTTCCTGACCTCCTCTTCCTTTAGTCTTTCTAGGCTTTTACGGTCAAATTTTCCGCACTCACTGTGTGAAATAACCAAAAACAAAATGTGCATACTTTTGCTTCAATATATGTTAAAATCATTAAAAATGTTTTATTCCACAAATTTCTATTGGTAGAATAAATGCAAATGCTACCAAAATACATTTTATATCAGAGAAATGTAACATGTGAATCGACATTGTAATATTTATTATGCATGAATAAATGCCGATGTTTAATAGGGCATTTACACATTAAAGCCTTTAAATCGTGTCAATTTTCGATAATTTGTCATTCGATTATATCAAACCTGATTATTTCATGTTAGGAACTGATTAGTGACATACTGATGACACAATTTTTTCCAGCAATTAAACGTGTTAGTTGCTTTTAGCTACTATGAGACCTAGTTACTCGAGCTTTTAAATTAATTATATTAGTTTTAAAATTTATTTACAGAAGGCTACTAAAATTCACTGAAGTCCCATGTGTCCTCATCCTCATTCCATTGACTAAAAATACTCAAGTGTACACATTGTACACTTTATGATATAGTAAAGACCAGAAAGTAATAGGCGTGGTGTAGGAATAAACAAGTGTAGTTAAAAAGAGAATATTTTTAAAAACGCTCCTTTGCCACATATAAAGTGGAAGGTTAAAATAGTAACTCAGCTTGATAAATATTCAAAATTAATTATCCATAAACTGCAACTCCCCAAGAAACTGAAAATTAACTTGTAGGGTGTATTCTGTTTTCCAAAAACTTGTTGTTTAGTGCTCGAAAATTTGTGTATAATGTCGTTGGTCCATTCAATGAAAAGTCCAAGACAACTAGGAGGAAATGTTATTATGCGAAAAAACAAATTTGAATCTATACTAATTTAGTTTTAGCGATAGGAGCTTCTTTGATTCTAAAGAGAATCATCGGTGTCAACGATTCAGGATTTTCTATAGTTAAAAAAAGCACATCCCAAAATCTTGCTGCAGGGAAATTTTAACCGCCCATGAATACACTCAAAAGGCATGAGATGTTTCACTAACAACAGTTAGTACTCCTCGTTGTATTCTGCTGGAGGTTCCAGATTCCGAGTACAGCGACTCTGATTTGTTGGTGAAATGGGTGAAGAGCGTCACAGATTATATTAAGCAAACAGTTAAAAATACCCTAATTTTGCTTAACACCCATACTATTTATTTCAAGAATCTAAGTATTATTGTTCAACTGCTATGATCCAAAACACTTGGCTCCAGCAAGTATAGTCCTTCGAAACATATTACGATTTAGCGATAACAAAATTGTGTTCTAATCATGTTTGAAAAGTCACCGAGTTTGAGTTGCTAACAGAAAGAAGCCCTTGGTAAAGCTGCCACTCTAATAAATTAATACAACAAATGGATTCTGAGCAACGTGTATTTGGCGAGTGAACACGAACGTGTTTTTGTATGTTACTTTAAAATCAATGGGAATTTGATAAAAATAATATAGCCATCGTATAAAATAACGATGAAAACAGAGACGACCCCATTATGACCGCTGAAAGAGATGAAAAAATTGATGTATCAGTAAAACCTGCTAGTAGTAGAGGTGCACAAATGTAATGCTCCAAAATTCAGGTCCTTAGAAATGTTACAGTTAATTTATAATATGGGTTTGAGGTCTGTTGGTCCAAAATCAAAAGGAAAATATGCTGCTGCTGAAGAAAAAAGAATAACGCTAATGGGATAAGGAAAGCGTTGTCTGAAGGTGCGTCAAATAGAAAGGAGAAACCTTCTAATGAACAGAAATGTAAATGGTGTCTTCAAAAAATATCTCGAAAATATTCGAACATCTTCAATAGAAGTAAAGTATATATTTCTGAGGATTAAAACATATCGTTCTGTTTTCTCTGTAACAAGTAAAACATGAATCAGTTTTAAATTTGTCTTAATTGGGTTCATGAAGAGTACGCTAGATTTAGTGTGGTTGATGGACGAAAATTTCTGTGCTACTTTTGTATACCAAATACATATCTTAAACTCTTTCAAGGCTTTTGTAGGTCTACATTTTCTATTTACTGTGTTAACTTCATTTATGGTAATATTGGTGCGGTATTATATGCCAGTGGGCGATTGTGGAAACTAGTATGCAAAATTAGTAATAAATTGACTTTGACCATAACTATTCTCTGGTTTTTGGTTTTCATTTCTAAGGTCGAATTCGTAGTTGTTTAAATGTTAATTGTGGGATTTTATGATTTGTTTCTTTTCTTTTTCTTCTTTGCGATTTATTACCACATTTCTTGAAATTCCTATCCAAATAAGTTGACTTATCTATTTATCTTTATTCATAGTGATACCAGTTAAAATCTAAAATTACTACAATAATGTAGTAGTTCTAGATTTTCCATAAGTCCAACTTTAGCCTGTGTCTATCAAATTTTGTCATTGTGTAAAATATATTGTCGGGAAATTTTGAAATATAATAGAAACAAACAATTACTAAGCATCAACAGGATTACAAAACCATATCGCAATAGCAAAAAATATTGTTTCAACAAAAATTAAGAGATTTTTAGTCAAAGAAATTTTACATTTTTTATTATGCACATTGTATAATCCGTAGGTATACTAACCACAACAAATAAAATTGCGTTCTAAAGACAAAAGGAAAAAATAATGAAATGTACTCATTAAGTATATCGTTTGAAACATCCAATTTTGTTAGAAAATTAAAGAGTATATTATACCATGCATAATATTGTATATGCATATTATGTGTATTGTGTAATGTGCACTTGTGCAGTATTCAATACTTATATAAGGTTATATTAAGTAATGGCTACTACAGAACGCTCAAGCTTTGAAGTCTTTATGTGACTGTTGTTTATTGACTTTATTGTTAAATTGTTAATTTCGTTTCTTTTTTAGTGCAGTTTCTTTATACTGTAACATTGTATTCCGATATTTTACTTACTATTTACTCGATAATATTATTGATACTTGAAAAAAAATTATTTATAAAAATCCCAAGTAGATTTAATTAGATCTATTTTATATTTATTTATAACTTATCTTCTACTCCTGACCAATTTAATTGCCTACGATTGGGTTAGTATACATATTGGTTATTGTAAAAGAAGATGTTGCAGTCCTAATTTAAGAGAGCGGATATATTTAATTTATCCAATTATCACAAAACATAGTAAATTCCGAAGAATGTCCTTTTATCCATGCAAGAATTTATAAATATTATAGACACGCTGTTGTTACTTTATCATTATTCCATAAATGCTTGACATAAATCAGGGAACTGTAATTATTTGCTTTATATGGTTTAACATAAAAAGAACATAGCTGCAGGGATTTACTTTAAAGGTTAAATATTGCATTGTAGTCGTTTTACTATGCAATTGCTAATACATGGTATATTCGTTGCCAGAAGATAAATCAAGTAAATTGACTCAAAATTAAACCTATATTTTAAAAAGGGTATGAAACAGTATATCAGGAATTACGAATAAAAGAAAAAAGGTGCTCATAGAGGTATCCTGGGATGTTTTAGAAAACAATAGTTTGGATGATACCACTAATGAATTGATTAACATAATAAGCAACAGGATAAAATTATGTCAACGAAATTGAACCTAAAAAATTGATCACAAAAAAACTCATTTTGTGTACAAATAAAAAAATTTATTTGTGCAGAAACAATATTGAAATAATATTGAGCTAAGAAATCAGTATAAAAAGTATAGTAATGAATTTAATAATTTGATTAACAAGGAAAATCAGGTTATAAATAGAGACGATAATAAGCTTTGCTCACGTACATTTGGCTATTTTAAATATTTTGTTCGTTCTACATATTTTCCAATCAAATTGTTAAATTTAAAAAAATCAGCACCAATAAGGCATTTAGAGAAAATGTTACTGGACTCAGTTATTAGCAAAATATTAGCAGATACATTCCTTTACTTTTCAAATCGATTACAAACTCTATGTACTCAACGGATGTTCGCAAGTAAAATATTTTGACATCATTTAAAATGATCTAGATACTTGAATAAACCAGTTCTTCTCTTGATATTAACAGGTCAAACCCTCTCTTAAGGAGCTGTCATGATGATACAACTGATATTGTACGTTATAGTAATAATGTATGTACAGCCCCTTAGACATATCAGAATAGATTAATTTGAGTTAGTCTTTAGTAATAATTTAAATGGAACATGTTGCAGGACGTTTATTCCTACTGTACCTGAATTAAAGGACAACAGTTACATCGGAAATAAGGGTCATCATTTACTGGATTTATTTAATGAAACAAGTTTTTCTGTTGTAAGGGTCTGACATTTGCGGAGTTTTCGGAGATCAAAGTAAATAGCAGCAGATTTTGGATGCTATGGCATGCACTTTAGCTAATGAGAGAGTGGCATCAGGTAATGCAAGACTGTCACGTACTTTTCAGCTTTTGTCTAATGAAGCAGAATCGAACGTTTCATATAGTTCTGACAGAGACGCAGTTTATTATAAATACAATTTTAGATAATAATAATAATAATTGCAAAATGAAATTGTTATAAATTTTTCTCTCAATAATATGCCATTTTTTATTAAATTAATGTAAACTGAAATATTTTCATAACGCCTGCTTCAGAAGTTTGAAGTCAAACTTTGCCTGACGAATACATTCGTTCGATGATCCAACTGATGTAGGGTAATAACATGTCGGCAAAGTTTATTTCTTCTGCCATCAACTAAGTACAAGTTCAATCAAAGGGAAAGAAATTCTCATCTCCTGTCCCAATTTCCTTTGATGCCAACTGTTGAACATTATTAGCGACATAAAAGGCCCACCCTATTTAACTTCCTTTTATTTTCAGAGGAAATGGCGCAAACTTATTTGTAAAAGTAACTAGAGGAGTTGGACCCATATGATTAAGAGAGATATAATATAAAAAAGGGAGAGCAAATGACGCCATAAAATCAATATTTCAGTTTTTACAAAACACATTTTGTATTCAATATTATTTTCTGTAGTAATAGTTACGGAACAAATACGGACACTCTGTATAGAAAAATTACTTAAAATTGCTGACGCTCCTGTATGATTTATAACATCTTTTTGAAAATAGATAATATAATATACCTATCTGAAGAATTAATTATTAGTAATAATACTAGTAACTCCGAGGATGGTAATTTTATTTAAACATTATCACTTAGATGTGAAGATGTCTTTGATATTTGATATTGGCACGGGAAAGTTGCTGAATAAAAATATTGTTACATCTTAATAGCTTTGTAATACAAATTTAATTAATTTAGCTTTGTTTGTTTTATAACATATTTCTACTGGGCAATTGGGCATCTCATTCAGAAAGCGCATCGACGATTATGAATAAGTAAGTCGAAGAAGAATAACCAGTGATTGTGTTATTTTTTTAACACGGCACCATAAAAATAAAATACTTTTGGATTATGCCTTTGTGAACGCTACTTCGTATTTTCGGATTCCCCAGAGGATCGTCACAGTTATTTTTTATTTCAGTATGGTAATTGTAACGAAGTTTTTTTTTGTTTATGGACGTTTTTATTATTATGTTTATGTGGAAATATATTAATGCTGCTTTATGCCGGTTTCTAAAGGGAAACGTAAGCGGCCTTATTTTTACAACGTTGTTTACTAATACTAAAGGATAATATATTGTTTTGATATAGACAAAAATTCATATGATGCAGAGATTTTAATCACGGAAAAATATTGGTAGTACCGGGTAACCCATAGCAGCTCCAATTAGTTTAAATTGTTTCTTTTGATATGTAATGTGATGGACAACTATGCGTTTCAAATTTCTTAGATTTTTGACGAGCTAGTATATCAAGATCACTTTGTGTCTCTCTCAACTGGTAATTTCATTAAACTAAATCAATCAGAAATCGAAAATTTAAAAAACCTTGAATTTTTTGTGAAACAAAATTACCTGAAAGTTTTGAATCGTAGCTTCCGCATTTTTTCTAATAATATCATAATGGGACAATAACAGCGAAAAAACTATGAGATTATTTATTAAAAATCCATTCTCACGTAATTAGTGCTATTTGTAAAAATGTTTGTTAATGACCTTCCTACTCTTCCATTATTATTATTCTTTTTTGTTTTGGAGTGCATTTAGTTAAATTATCTCTACAAAAGATTTTGCTTACGTACCGAAATAAAACATTTCATTGTTAATCGTTTAGCGTGAGAATCTTGCAGTTCGTTAAGTGCGAAGAAGACCACTATTTGTTTTCAGTTGTTTACTTAGTTTCACCAGATAGAACAATTGTTATTTTGTTACAGGACGGAAAAAGGACGAAAGCCACCGAGGACTATTAATTATTTTCTACTACTGGTAAGTGCCAAGTTTGGTTAGTTTTATTTAAATTTACCGTTAATTTACTAACATAAATTCTAGTTCGTTAAAACTTAGTATTTTCAATTCATTATGCTGGGAATGCTGTTCCTGAAATTTGTTTAGCTAAACGTTAACTTTTAATTATCAGAAATAAACACAAGTTCATATTTTATGCATCCAGCGCAAACATTTTGAATATATTGTCGTGGTTGCAAATATCTAACCTGGATAACAGGGTATATTATACTAGTATACATATAGGGTGGGGTAATAATATATCCAACTTCGATATTTTGACTTCCTAGGTAGTTTGATTTTAAAACATAAGTATATAAATGAAGCTATAAGAGGAAATTATTTTCTAGTATAATAATATGTGAGTCAAGACGATTTTACAGGGTCAATTGTTTTTTAAATGTATATCATTAAGTACAATTATTTGTGAGGCCTTTTATTATAGTCTCCTTCTCTTCTAAATTAGTATTGACTCCCAACCACTTGGACGTAATGATTTTTTTTTGTTAAAATAATACCATTATTTATTTTAAGAAAAAATTTAATACCAATTACGAAAGAGCTGTGTGTCGTTTCATAATTTGAATTTTCACTTGCTTACAGTATACTTGAGAAAAATCGAGAGAAACATTTTATTAAATGTAAAAAATTAAAAGAATTTACAAGCAAGAAAATTCATAAAAAATACTAGTACTGGTTGAAATTGAAACACAAATATAAAAGAGCAGACTCAAATAAAATCATATTCTTTCTTTCTATGGAATACTTACAATTTTTCTTTTAAATAATTTGGAAAATTGTCGCATTTCTTAATGTTTTTATACTTATTGGTGAATTTTATATTCATTGCTCAAGAAATCAAATTGCCAATTTTCTAAATTTAACAACACATCGTCGAAAAATATACAGGGTGTAAAAAATTGAGATAATTTCCTTTGAAAAGTTATAAATTTAACTGTAGTTTTTGACGCTTGTTTTATAGAAGTTCTATGTCTCATAATTAAGTGACTATCGGTTACTATGGAAATTTTTGGCTTAAATAACAAATTCTGTCTTAGAAATACTTAAAAATTATTTTTCCTAAATCATTCCACAAATATATTTAATATGTTTTTAATCTGCAATAGAATATCTCTTTGGATAAACCTAAAGAAATAAAAGAAGTATCACCAGCGAACAATGTTAAATATTTTTGAGTAACTGTAGTTGATAAGTCATTGATAAAAATAATTAATAGTAAAAGTCGAAGGTCAGAACCTTGGGGTACACCACATTCTGTATTAAGTTTATCTGACTTGTAATCATGAATTTCTACAACTTGTCTCGTATGGGAAAGTTAGGAAAATATCCAATTATGAACTGTTCCTCTTAAACCGTACATAAGCAATTTATCAAGAAGTAATTCCTGATTAACAATTTGAAATGTCTTACTAAGGTCTAAAAAGATATCTACCAATACATTTATTTCTGATATTTAATTGTTCATGCAGACACATTATGAAATGAACTATTGCTGATTTCGTTGATTTACCCTTCTGAAAACCAAACTGACATGAAAGTATATTAAACTGATAGAAAATTTGTAGTTCTGTTAAAAAAAATCCTCTCTAGAATTCTAAATAAAGTGATAACGAAGAAGGAAAAACACCTTCATTGATCGACAAAGTGATTAAATAGGTTATATTTTTTACAAAGAAATAAATAATAATAATAACAAATCGTCTTTATTAAGCCAATTTTAATGTATACCTATACAATTATACATTCATGCACTTGTGGGGCGAAGTTTAGCCAAGGTGGCTGCTCTTCCACTTAACTCCATACATAATATAAACTATTATGATATGATATAATTTGTACATCTAGATAATAACAAAAGAAACAAGAAAGAAAAAGAAATATGGAATAAAAATATGAAATGTAAGTTTTCGAATTTAATAAAATATTTACGAATTCAGTAATGTATAAAAATAAAAATGTAATGAAACATATTTCAATCTAACACTAACAAAATTTTATCAGGACAAAAAAGCAATAAAATTCGAAATATTATATTTCATTCAATGGAGTTGATTTTAATCTATAGCGAAACGTGTTTATTTTGTATAGTTTCTAATTTTCTATTTTATTGACAGCATTAAATGAAAACGATCTCCGAAATATTATACTCCTTTAATAAATTTGACGAAAATCCTTTAATCTCGCAGAGTTTGAATCCTTCAGATTGAACTAATAATATTGAAAACCTGAGTTTCAGATGATTCTTCTAAGTAAAATCTAGGATAGTACTATTTTTTTTCGGTTTAAATGGAGCATTAGCAATTAGGTAAATGGTTATTCAGTTGCTTTGGAATATTTATAAAATAATTGATAAACATATTTTGTTATCTTATGCATTTAGTTAGTCAAAGTTTGTATTTATGTCTAGCATTTATTTTCACTTTTTTATACTGGAAATTTATATTAAAATGTAATAGGATAAAGTATTTAAAAATATTTCAAATACTTCATTGGCATCGGTACATATATAAATATCATGCTGTTCCTATCTGCTAATAATGATAAAAACGTTTGATAATTGCTTGTGTTAAATGATCTTTTAGTGACATTGGTTGGCAAATTTTGTAAATTTTCACTACCTACTGCTACTTTTACTGTTTAAATCAGTAAACAACACACAGCCCTTATGTATCTGGTACTAACATATATTTTTTTAAATCCATATTTGTGTCTGTGTGATTTTATCAATATGCACGTCACTGGCTTTATTTCGGCAAAACTCATTGCATTCAAGTAGTTTGAAAAAAACATTTGCCCCTATTATCGTCTTGGCTTGCCCTGTATTTTTGAAAATGATGTCTAGTTATAAATTCCTTAATCAAATTTACCTCTGTTTTTAAAGAAAATTTCTAGCTATCATAGAACTCGAGATATTGAAATCGGACACATTATTGTCTCATCCAATATCTTGGACTTGACACTAATTAAATACTATAATACTTAATAACCAATTTAATATTATCCCAATCTTTCATTGACATAAATATTTCCTTTAATTCGACTTCTAAGGTAAAAATTATAGTTTCTATTCGTGCTATTTTGTTTTGTGCATCTAAAACTAAAAAAAAGGTATTAAATTATTTGGTTGTATAGCAATTTCAAATACCGCCAGGCGCCAAATGAAATAATTTGGCAATAATTAAATAATTTATTTTAACTCGGAAGCTCTGTCTATTTTCCTATATTGTCTTTTCGTTTTTGATTCTAGCTAACAAAAAGCACAACCTATGTAATGTAGAGTGACAGTAGTAGACACAGTGAATTATACTATTATTTGGTTGACATTTATGTAAATAAGTGATGAACTAAAACAATTAAGTTTTTCCACGGCCGTGAGTAGAAATCAGTTTCTATGACATCAAAATTAAAACAGAAATAGTCGATTATTCCCAAGGGAGTATAATGCTCCCAAGGGAGTTTACATTATGGAGAACGGTTTTCATGAAAAAAAAAGATAACATTGAAATTATTTATTGACATTTAAATTAAATGTTACATTCGTACAATTTTCAAAATTAATATTAGAAGGAATATTACTTTCGCTTACATTTACAGTTTTTGTGATTGCGCTAGTGGTGGTACCTACTAAAACCTGATTAGCAATTTTGGTCTTATTTGCAATGGAGTTCTCGACATAACCCTCAGCGACTGTCGTTGATTTCCAACCAGCATGACGCTTTATTGTCGTGATATCCACACCAGCATCTGCCAGTAATGTCGCTGAAGATCTTCGTAAGCAGTGACCAGTATAACATGCAACATCAGGTAATTTTAAATACGAAGCTACTACACTAGGAATTTTTCCCATGGTATTCTTGCCAACTGGCTGCGAACTACATTTTCCTGCTTTGTAGTACAAAAAAAGGCGCTTATGCTTGACGTGGGGAGGACGAAGGGACAGGTATTTTCGAAACAATTCAAGCATATTTCCCACATCGGTATCCACAAAGGTTCGTGGAATCTTTGTCTTAGTGTTTGGAATTTTTACAATCAAGGAAGAGCCTACATCCTCAATATCATCTACAGTTAAATTGACTAGTTCATCAGTTCGACAAGCTCCGGCAATCCCCAGAATTATTCCAACCTATAAAAAATCAAAATACTTAATAATTGAAATACCTAACAACAAAAGTAATCTTACCTTAATCATTAAGAATTCTTTGTCACCTGCACTTGATAGAAAACGGTCGATTTCTCCCTTTGTCAATATTTTCGCTTAATATCCGTCACCGGTTCTTTTCAAAAATGCGATCAGTTTGGGGAATTTGCTTATATCTATGTTGTCGTAAATTATCAAGCATGACTTAACCATAGAATATTGCGCCCATAATGTGGAAGACTTATAATTCTTTGCATTTTCACTGAAGTATGCCAACAAAACATTCTCGCTGTATACTTGAACATTTTTCTCGGCGCACCACTTTTTGAACCGATTGTAGGCTATATCGTATAAAGATCTTGACTTCGTAGGCAGCAAATTGCTTATTGCAATATTTGCAGCCTCCACAATCTCTTCCGACTCACAATTATTCATTGTGCACTAAACAAACTTTAAACTAAACCAAACTAGCACCTTAATTTGACAATTCTTTTTGTTTGTTTATTTTGTAGTTATGACAATAACTCAACGACTACTAAATGAATGCTCAAATCCAAATACAATAATTCTGGTGCTACTTACTTCATAATGACAAAATATGTGTTTTTAAGTTAATGAGACCGTGCAAAAAATAGTATATACCATTCGGGAGAGATGCTATTTTGTCCTCGGCGCATTGTATTGCACCTCTGCCAAAATAACGCATTTCTCTCCCTTACAGTATAATATACTATTTAGTATTCAAACTACCTAATTAATATTTTATTTCTTGTGCATATTAAATATAGATGAGGGGTATAAGTTGTTTTACAGGTAACTGTGTATCTTTTATATGTATTATGTATTACTTTTATATATATTTAACGAAATTCCGAAATTACCGTCAAATTTTTCATTATAAAATTATAAGGCACGATTTACCGCAATCGTCAGGATTGCCACCGTGCAGCATTGTTATGAAAGTTAATGTTGTTCACCCATTCATCGGGATATACGAGTACAATACACACGACAAATGAGAAAATTAGAATAAATGAAAGGTAGTGATTTATAAATCATTGGACAAAGGATAAGGAATTCGAACTGAAAATAAGGAACAGGAAATAAGGAATTTTCTTAAATATGAAAGTTTAGCATTCGCCAGAATTAAGCAAACAGGTTTATGGACTGTAATAACAGCCACATTGATTCATGTCATTTAAGGACTTGACCTTACATGACTTATATATACTTTAATGTATCGGAACATCAAAAGATACATTCACGTTTTGATAAGTTTATTATTTTTGAATATATAACTTCGTGAAAAAATTCTTAAAAGAAGCAAGTAGAAATAATGTATCAAATAAATTTACTAACATTCAATTTTCTCGTTAAATGATGATGTCATTCAATCTTTTATAACCAGTCCATGTGGGCATATCAAAAAAAATGTAATTTCAGGTAATAAACATAAAGCTTTTCACACGAAGCCAATTAATTTTAATTGGGAGTTTCTCATAATTAAAATCCTATTGAAACATCATTTAGGTCGATAAATATTTTATAAATGACTAACAATAAAGAAAACCGAGGTCAAACAAATCATAAATTTTCGATAGAAAAAACATGTTAAAGGATGATGATAAACGACAAAATCTCCAGTGCTGTATAACTTCGTCAAAACGATGGTAATTGGAGTACCTACATGGAGGTATAGAGCCTATGCTATATTCGTATTGAATCTAATATATTATCCCATGCAAACTCACTATTGTTCGCGGACTAGCCTTCGAACCAGAACCTGTGCTTATAAGACTACATGCATATTATATGAATATTCATTTGAAAAATTAAAGTGCAATGGGAAATACAAGAAGGAGAACGGAACAATTATTAATTTCTGCAGAATTTCTTGATCTGTACCTCGAAACGATTGTGTTCAACATTATTTTTTAAAACACATCCTTGGAAGCTAAAAACATACCGAGAACCACCTATCTATGATTGAAATACTTAAGAAATAAAGAAATATGCACATTTGGTAATTTTTATACAATATAACATAACATATGCAAATTTTACAAATGTACAGGGTCATCACGCGAAAATGTCCTTTTTTGAAATAACTCAGCCATTTTTCATGTTATGACATAGATGTAAAGACATTCTGAACTAGTTTTTTCCACAGAATCTAAATTTTCAGTAAAAAAAAAACAATAACGAATCGCATTTCAGAAATACGACATAATATCGTCAGATTTATATATCAGATTTTAATATGATCAAATCTAAATATCTCAAAAAACATTTGAGATAACATAAGATACGTTGACACTTTTGAATTCAGAAAGAGAAGCAGAATCGAAATATTTCAAAATATACAAAGTATTCTATTTAAAAGAGAAATTATTATGTCGTATTTCTGAAATGCGATTCGTTATTGTTTTTTGACTGAAAATTTAGATTCTGTGGAAAAATCTAGTTCAGAATGTCTTTACATATATGTCATAACATGAAAAATGGCTGAGTTATTTCAAAAAAGGACATTTTCGCGTGATGACCCTGTACTTACGTACAACTACCAATAATTGCAGCTCATGTGTAACTATTAAGTATTTATTATTGATTTTTATTAACTTTGAGTACAAACCTTTTTCTGAATTTATATATATTATACATATAATGGTAATTACGTTTATATAGGCTTTGTTATTTATCAAAATATCAAATTTACCGTAGCAAGTATAGACATAACACTGTGCCCAATCTTAGGCGATTCCATATTACGTGGGTGTTCCGACATTGATCCTTGGCCCTGGCATCCAGCTATAGACATAATTAGAATTATACGAGATTCGCCCACACAATGTGGGTGAGTTATATAATATACCTAATTACAATTATATTATGAATTAGGATAAACACAGAGGAACAATTCTTGAATATGCATTTTACACTTTATTATTTCATGTTTGACTTGTGTAAGTATTTATTATAGGAAAATTTCTTACCTACGAATAATACAAACCGTTATAAAACCTGCTGGTTACGTTAAAAATTTACCGCAATCGTCAGAAATATAAATAAATACCTAGTAATATTAGAACAAAAATAAATAACAGTAAAAAATTACTTGGGAAACTGGAAATTATAAAAGCTGATAGCAAAATTCGAATATATTCTAATAATAATTGAGTAAGTGAATATATAAAAAGAAGATTGCCTTGTAAAAGGTCGACTAGTTTTCATTTTTGGTAGGACCATAACGTTAGAACAGTATTTCAAGTTGGGAGGACGGACGGAGGACTTTTTATCCCTCTTCACTGGCTGAGAAGAGGTTACCCCTTTTTGTCCCTCTTCACACAGCCATTTTGGAAACAAGGAAATATCTCTAAAAAAGACAATATTTTCATAATTCCAAGAGTCTTCTTGTTTTGACCTGGTTTTTATTTATCAACATATTATCCGCCACCAACGAGCAAAAACCAAAGACGCAGAATGACTTTCTGTCGAAGCAATGAACGCAATAGTTTCACAAGGATAAACCTTGCAAACGTAAATTAAAAAATTAGTTTGTTCTAAACATTACAAAGTGATACAAATTTTTCAGTTAAATAGACCTCAGAGAATTCTGACGTTTGATAGTAAATATTGTCATCGCTAGTTTCAGCATAAGATTTCGTTCTGACAGCACACCATCAAGTCCAAATTTAATGTACGTTAAAAAAATGCTACAGGAGTGAAGCTGGAAAAGTAAAAAAAACAATAACCCAATGACAACTATGAAAGATCCTATACCTCCAGCATCTCTTAATTTCATAACCGACCCATACAAAATGGATTGGATGCATCTTCTGGTTTCGGAAAAGCTGATTTGAGGAGCTTAAACATCTGCGTTTTTGCAACGGATGATCGTGTGAAAACGTTCCGGATATTTATAAGGACAGTGAAGAGGGATTAAATTCTTTGAACGGGGAGTTAGTCGCATGTGGAGATGATGAACATCTTCAGTCAGATACCTACATGGAGGAAAGTTAGATGTCAGTCGACCTGAATCAGCAATCGTTGATTGGAAATGAATGAAAAAGTAGTTGATTCATAATCCATAAGTGCGTTCAGATAAAACGCAGAAATCGTATAAACTACCCCAAAAGTCTTTTAAATTTAAAACTGCTGCACTCTTTTTGTCATCTGAATTGGTTGTCTTCTTAATTTTGTTTAAATTGTTAATTATTCTTCGAAAGGAGAGCAGGTCAACGACCAGGGGGCGAGATGTTACACATTGTTTAGAATCTACGATCCGGCCAAAAATGAAAACTCGCCGACCTTTTGCAAGGCCACCCATTGACTGGACTATAAAAGAAGCAACCAATTTATTCACAAATAATACTTTTACTTTTCAGCGAAGTGATTTGTTATTAACACGGCTTTAATAATGGCTTCTAAACATCCGCCTATAGTTTGTGTGCCTAAAAGGACCTTGACTTTCATTCAAAAAACATATATCTATCTCTGTTTACACAAATAGTACAAATGGCGAACGCAAGTTGCTCTGCAAGTCCTAATTAAGAAACTGTCATGAATTATATGTACCCATCACAAATAAATAAAAATTAAATTGCCTCTTAAAATTAATATTCAAACAAAGAAATTTTTAACTTGCCACTTGCCAGATCATTTTTTTTGTACTTAATAAAAATAAGTTTCAACTTGGATGAAGACTGAAATCGATATTCAATGATTGGTTCTGCTTCTGTTTGTGGTTTACGAAATACGCAGAAAAATTTGACTCGACAGTCGGATAAAAATGATTTCCTCATTGTGTTATACAAGCTCTAGATTTTCATTCGATCTTCGTCTTACTGTAGGTCCAAGCATATTATGCATGATTTTGAAAAATAACTCACAAATTTTGTACACAATGACATATTTTAACAAGAATAAATATACCTAGTATAAATTAGGTACTTTTTAATATAATAATAATTGAAAAGAAAGTACTAGAACTAATCATAAATATTTTTCCATGGGGTCCTTCTCACTCTCAAATAAGGCGCTCCTAATATAAATGATCAAAATATGTAAAATATTTAATAAAGGAAGAAATTAATTAGTGGTCACTGTTCGCTGGAATAACGCATGCAAATTAGAATATATTTTTGTAATATAATCTGTATGGACACACATAAAAATATGAAATTAATGAAATTTGTCTATACTTATGATATTTTGCCATTATATTTATGATATTTTGCCATTATATTTTTAATCCATTAGTAAATATAAAACTACAATATTCAAATGCGAAATGCAAATTTTATATTTTTTATTTCTAATTAATTAATTAAGTTATTTACTCTACTGTCCAGTGTCCAGTGGTGAATATAAATAATTAAATACGTATTGTATATTGATTGAATTTGGTTTTCAAATTTAACGAAGTTTTGTTAATTTAGGAAATTGATTGACATTGTCGTCCAAATTAGTTGAAATAGTATAGCATGAAATTAATTTTAATACCCCTATTTCTAGAAATACAATAATTGGATAAGCTAATATGTAACTCTATACTATCCGTGCTGTGTATAGCACAATATTGAAGGCAACTTACAAAAATAATTTAATAAAATTGTTATTAAAAAACCGCTTCCAATTATGGGATCAAGACATCCTCATCGTGTGGTGGAGTTTATAATACAAGTAATTTGAGACGTATATTGTTTTTTTGACGTATTTTGTTTTTTGCTGTATTTTGTTTATTTCAGCATTTGGACACAATATTATAATTGGTTTGTATATCAGGACTTATTTATAATCTTTCATCACGAATAAATTTTTTTGCAAGTTAGAAATAGAAATGTTGGAGTCCGGTAGACCCAGTTGACCGATTTTACTCATCATCGATCTCAATCTTCTCCTTGGACTCAAGAATGGGTGTACCAAATTTGAAAACTTTATTTTAAAGATAACGGGAACTCCAAGAACTGTTGAACTCAAATTAACCTCGAAGATTTATTGAGCTATTGTCAAGTTATTTTAAAGAGTTAATAGGTTTAAACAAGTTTTTATTTTGCATATTATATGGACAATTGTGTTTGTGAATATCGAATATCGAGTATCATCAAAGGCGCTTCACCCACTTTGGTGTTCCACAAGGAACAATATCATGACTATCTGTATTCCCTTTTCACATTTACGGCTGGTTTCCAAGATACGGTCTCCAGATATTCACACACTCACTTGATTAACTATGAGTTAGTTAATGTTACAAAATGAACCACATGATATTGGGTTGAATTTAATTCATGTTAAGAGAATATTTTCTAGGAGATCGAACTAAAATGAGAACCAAAAACCGGAAGGTAGATGACGTTAATCTTACTAGAGATAAGATTAATGCCATATACCCCAAAAAAGAAACATGATGCAGCTACGGACACGTGTTTCGGAGTTATTGCTCCTCGTCAGCGTAGCGTAGCTAAATAAAGAATATAAGATCTAAAGCAATAACTAATAAAGGTTAGAAAGCACAGTACACAGTACTCAAATTCGTGCTTTCGTGCATCATGGACCACGATTGCAGCCTCAAATGACAGCAGTCGGCACATTGAGCTCTATGCGTACTGCTCTATTTCTACCTAGGCAAATACAAACAAAAGAGTGAAGTTTAATAGGGTTAAATAATACAAGAGATAAGATTAATGCCATATACCCCAAAAAAGAAACATGATGCAGCTACGGACACGTGTTTCGGAGTTAGTACGCATAGAGCTCAATGTGCCGACTGCTGTCATTTGAGGCTGCAATCGTGGTCCATGATGCACGAAAGCACGAATTTGAGTACTGTGTACTGTGCTTTCTAACCTTTATTAGTTATTGCTTTAGATCTTATATTCTTTATTTAGCTACGCTACGCTGACGAGGAGCAATAACTCCGAAACACGTGTCCGTAGCTGCATCATGTTTCTTTTTTGGGGTATATGGCATTAATCTTATCTCTTGTATTATTTAACCCTATTAAACTTCACTCTTTTGTTAATCTTACTATTTCACTTACTTTTTTATTTATTATGTAGATCTCTCTTTACCCAATACAGAATCTTAAAAATTCTTCCGAGCTGTTAAAAAACATTTAAAAAGACGCTTTTATCCCCAATTACAAAAGAAAGGTGAAATAATGTTGCGATAAAACATTGAATGACAAATATTGATCGTATATGAAGTTCTGTCTTTTATTGCAGTTTTCGTTATGTGTACAGATTGATTCAAAATTATAGCACAACAATGTAATATTCACAAATAGTGATTTTGAAACAAAGATATTTGTTTTGGTCAATTTTGATTTTTAAGATCCGTAGGAGCTCATGAAGTGGTGCTCTCAAATATAGTTTATTTCAAAACATTGTTTGAGTATTTGGTCAATTTGAATAAATTTGAGGTGACCTTTCGAATAATAATGCCATTAAAAAATATTTTAGACCAACAGTAGTTGGCAGTTTAACAGATTTTTTCCCCGGAATGAGTGCATGGTATGAAATATATATAAGAGAACATTTTAAGTACCTAACAATGAATTCTGAATGAGAAATTGAATGGAAAAAATAAAAGTGAAAAACTGCGTAGTAGTGAATCTGCTGTATAGTTACGACAGGTCTATAAATGTTTTAAGCTTACTATTAGAAAGATGACCTTAAGACTAGTACTCAGTTTTATATAAGTTGGTCACGTACTTAGCGAAATACCTTCAAACAACTATACTTGAATATCCCACTTCATGGCCCTTAAAAATCTAAATTCACCAAAACTAACGCACTTCCTTATTTTACGACCTCTACATGAAATTACATTTTTCAACATAATTCTGAATAATCCTGTACATTGAAGCGCATTAAAATCGTAACATCATGCATGTGCAACGCATTGTTTCGCCACCTTTATGACTTAATTAGCTGTTTTTCACAGAAAATATCTGCAGATCTAGTACAGTACTTAATTAACGTAACCGTTCGACACGAGAGGCTCATCGGAATTATATTAATAATGAAACTGTTCTTCTACTCAAACATGTTATTATTATCGAATACAAACAGCGAGCTAACAATTATATACCATCAAGTGCGGAGTAAATGCAGCGGTTAAAGATATCATGCAAGCACATCAAAATATAGATAATAAGTGCTCACGAGCATCGACGAATATACACAGGAATTTGTAAAGTTGCAACATCCGAGCGAGGGTATATCGCAGCTAGAAAGTTTGCGGTCTCGTTGCTTGCTAGTATTTGTGAAACGAGGAAGATGGACATGGCTTTCCAACTATCAAAGTGATTCTCTCGGAAGAAACAAACACAATTACAAGACTCTGATCATTATACTTTAGTGTTACTAGTAAATAGACGTTTACGTTAAGGAAGTATGCGTATTAACTATCTCCTTAAGTGGAACAAATTTAAACTGGATACCCATAACAACATACTGAGACTATTTTGGTCATAGATAATTTGTCATCGTGAGAAAATTATATAAAGATTTAAAGCACAAACGTAAAATATTTTATTATCGAAATAGTTAAACAAAAAATCAAATAAACTCACTTCAGTATTATGAAGTAGGTACTAAAGCTTTGAGGAAAGATTTGACAACGTTAAATTCCATTTTTGCTTATAGTTAATTTGTGGCAGTAATCAATACGCTTGAAGTTTATCTAGCAGGTAATTTAATCTAGAGTGGTACTGTCTGGTATTATTTTAAGAAAGTGAAGCTAGATGTTATGAACACACTGTTGCCACATAAATTTATTTTTCGTAATTCCTTCATATTTTATCTTCTTCGTCTTAATTGAGGTCTTATAGAAGACGTAACGAACATTATCCATCAACGTTGATCATGAACTTGATCTGGAACCAAGAGTAGCTACTAAAATGTCTTTGAAAAGACCAATGAATGGTATTTCAGTTCTTCAGTATCACTTGCAACTGACGCGGATTTTCGCTATACCATATTTTCGATAACTCAAGTATGGATAGGGTCGTAGATATTTTAAAATTTGTTTATATTGACGACACAGATCGATGATTCTCTTAGTCTAGCGAAGCGAAAGTTTGCCATTTCAGCTCTTTCAATAAATGCATTATTCAACGCTCTGTATGTACCTCCCTACCTAGATAATTACCTCCTCACTAAATGTTCAGTTCTTTAGTCAATCTTTTGGTTTCCACACGCCATTAAGTTTAGTTGGTATGGCACCGATAATGTTTAGTTTTGAAAATTCTTCGATGGTTCCTTTTTTTATTCTTGTGTCCAAAATAAATATCCAGGTGAAAAGCAACGAAATCCATATTTGACGGTTTATAAAATATTTCCAGTCTGAAATACGTTTTTCTGACTGTTGCGCTCCTTTATCACGAGGAACGCTTCAAAATGAAAATGCAAAAACTGTAGGAAAAGACAAAGATATATTTTCTATATATTTTGTTGTTTTGAAAAATTATACTCTTTCAAAAAAATGGTTCTTTGAATCTACTTGTTCATAAATAAAAGTAGAATAATAATCAGCAAGTTTTATTATAATTATAAACACTCTATCTGAATATGAGTACAGAACAATACAATTGCTATGAAAGCTGCATCTAATAGGCTACTATATGCATTTAATAATTGATATTGATTATTCTCATACAGTATTTTCTAGAATCAATTAGTACGTTCTATTTTCGAGGCATATTAAATTACGATGCATAGAAAGGTTTCCTCAGCTAAACAGAGAAGCTTACTTAGATTTATTAGATCAAAATAGTGTCGGGGTGCATGACCTACTCTTTATTGTAATATTTTCCCATTGACGTTGGGCTTCATCCATTTTAAATTTTATGCTACATTTATTTTCAAATAAATCGCTTCAAGATTGAATAAAGCTAACCTAGTACTTAAAGTTAATGGATCTAAATAGTAGGCAAGTGGAAGTAAAAAAAAACAAAAATATAAAAAAGTAAAAACAAAAGAAGCAAATAATGGTTATTGTTCACGTAGATCTTTCAAGCAGTAGATTTCGTTGAGTTTATTCCAAGATAGGAATTTTAATTTAGAGGGAATATTATTGTAAAGTACATGAATAGAGTAAGAGAAATATTGAAGTGTGATGCGGTGGATTCGAGTTCAATCCTTGAACACAAACATTAACATTATAGTTGTCACTTTTATAGGTAACTATCGGATTTGCGAATACCGTATATAAATCTTAAGCAAGATTTTTGAATACGTTGGAATATGTTTGTATCATTTAAATAGAGTGGCAATGACCATAAACGCAAGAAAAGTTTAAAATGACTTAAATAAATATTAAAAGAACGTGGAATATATCGGTTTAGATGCAACATTTTAAGATTACTATATACATACATATACATTCTTTAACGTATTAAAATGCAGATAAATATCTAACTCTAGATTTAAATTTCTAGTTACTTTATACACAAGACATAGTCATTTATTTATTTTCAACGTATATTGAATAGGCGGGTACCGAAATTTACCAAGAAATAATACAGTAGATTTTGACGGATTGATGAGTTCTAAATTCGGTAACAAGTAGCTTAAAATCTGGATTAATATGGTAATTAGCCAAAATAAAATCTCGATAGCATAGTCAAAAGGGAATATTTTAACATAAGACAGCAATAAACCCACTTATCAATACTCAAATTTTCACACATCACACTTTGGCCACTAAATATAGAAAGGAAGTACTATTCAGAAATGAAAAAGTATCACTCTTCTTGAGTTGTTTGTGAACAAGTTTATGATAATTAAATTGTGACTACGTTGGCCGAATTATCTGGATTTGTTCTTCTCATTTTCCTCATTTATTTTTCGTATTCATATTTGCTTAGCAACATAGTTCTAACAAAAAAACTGAATAACCTTTAACAATGTTGCACCTAAAAGCTGTTGTTAAATAAAAAGAAAATTTAATTAAAATACATTTTTTATGTAAATTTGTCCAAGAATAAATAAATAAATTTTAAATAAATTTTAAGCATATTATATCATTTCAGATCAGATTTCATTCATAATTCACGTATCGCATTTGTTCCTGCTTTTATTAATTAAGCCGATGTAGGTGTAGTGTAGTATTTACTTAATTGTATAATTAGGTTTAATTAATGAAAGTAAATTTTTATATACTAATAACATTTTTAACGACAACGTAAAAAACCTTTTAGGTTTCATGTAATTTTATATCTCTACTCAAGAATTGCCAATTATCCCAAGAGTTTTAAGAACTTCTCACTGCATTAATTAAGAGGAAAATCCTTATTTAAATAAAGAAAATCTGTCATCAGCGTAACTTTTATATATTGTGTAAAGTAGACACCTGCGAGCTTTTAAATCTAGTGTACCAGTTTCCCGTCATTTTTACGAAATTTTGTTTGCAAAATAAAAACCCTTAAATTGATAATTATAAGAAGTATCGAGCAGAAACCAATAAATCAGAAATCGTTAGTTCCCTTTTCACTTAACTTTAAAATATTAATGAAGGTACTGGCGACTTCAAGTCTTGTTTAAGGTATTATCTGCTTTCTCCACTATGAAGAGATCATTAATTTTTATTCTAGCAACTTCTTCCTACATTTACTTCCATAATTATTCATCGAAGTTTCAGCGCTGCCTTTGGACTTTGGAGATCACATCAGAAAGTTTGAAACTTGCCTGAAAAATGACTGTGGTAGATAAAGTTCCATTTTTTACAGGAAATTATTTTCCCTCCTCTAAACCTAAATTGTGTATTGTAAAAGTATTTACTAAAATGTTACATTATTTATATTTAAATACAGTTTAGTTATTACTATTTAAAATAATAAAAAATGTAATGAACTCTATCTCAAAGTAAAATAAAATTTTTGAACGCAGCATGTTTGCAATGACATACATACCCCAAACAAAATTTTATAAGAAGTGTTCTTAACTTTCAGTTAAGAACGGTCCTAAATTTGAATTAACCAGCATGATGGATTATTTGAAGAACCTTATATTCAGTCTATTCGACCAGTCAAATTGGTTTTTATCAAATTCAGACCTGATCAGGGCTGAATATTGGAACAAACCTATAATTTTTAATTTATTTTATTTTTACAAACCCAACAGAATTTAGATTCCAATTACAGGAACGTAAATTCTCAGTAATCTTCGTAATACTTTTGTAGGGCACTATGTATCCTATATAAAAAAATATTGTACTGACACAGTCGGATATTTTATGATGATTTTTCATAGTGTTCACATTTTTCACATTCTTGTTCAAGGCAATAATTATAGGTAATCGATTAGCTAAAAGTATACCACATAAAACATTTAATTCTTATTGCTCTTATAACGACTTCCCTATTGTTACATCAACTGAAAAAGAAAACGTTTAGTAGAAAAAGTGCCAAGTGTAATTAATTTCAGCAAGTGTCGACACAATTTGTTATAATTGCTATGGTTGACAAATTTATGGAACCGTTTTTATTCAATGAAATGTCAATTTATTTTCTTTAAACGCATTTTTTCTTCAATTTACTTTTCGATTGAAATCGTGTTCGAAATACAAGTACTAATGAAGTCGTTTGATCCGATTTGTTGACTGATTACCATGAAATGTGCAAAATATAAAGCGTGACAGAATTTTTTAGTGCGTTCTGCTCTCACTTTCAAATTAAATTTACAATTGAATATTTTATTATTCAAAGGATAAACTCGGTGGTATTTTTAAATTGTTTCATTACAATACGACAACAAATAGGGAAGATGTGCCGCAATACCAATTCCGCTATATATATTTATTATCCACCAATTTGATTTTATTGACATCTAGTTTAAAATATCCTTCCAATAATCCGCAGCACGTAGAATCTCTAGGGTCATAGAATTAGTTTTCACTGCAGGAGACGTCCAGGAAAATATATTATATTATTTTAACACCCTCCTGGGTAAAAAGTTCTACTTTATTGCAATCATTAAATTTTACTACAACTTCAGTCATATTTCCTTCGTTAATAAATTTCGCGAAAATCCCAGCTTCAAAACTAAAGTTCTGAGAGTTTTACAGAAAGAACTTTCAGTCACTTTTTCCAGGACGCAATATCCTATTTGTTACCAGTAATAAATGCTTTGTTTTTAGTTGCACTTTTTATAATGTATTATATTATTCAGTTAAATTAATAAATAGTGTAAAAACAAGAAACAAATGTATTCAAGTATCTTTTATGATTTTTCAAACTCGTTCTTATGGTTCTTCATCGATTCCATTCATAATGTTGCATTATTAAAAGGTAATGGAATCTATACTGGAATAGCATTGTTGAACATTGGAAAATTCAGGACTAGTCATAATGAACGACTTAAAACTTTGTCGACAGTATTTATAATTTTTTAGTTTCCGAAACCAGATAATTCGAATCACATAGTAGCTTGGTCTTGCATATCGATTCTTGAATTGGACCTAAAATACCTTCAACAAGAAATACTAGGTATATGTATCTGGATTTCAACCTATATCAAATATGTTATGAAAGCTTGAACAATTCTACAATCAATATGTTTTTTCTTATGCGACTAGCATAATAAAAACGTACAATAGAAACAAAAGTATATAGTAATTGAGTACTTGATTTGCTTTAACTTCAATAATTTATTTATAAAGCCGTTTGACGTTTTACCGTGTCGGCTACTGGGGCACTATAAATCTGATTAAATCGCTTTTTGTTTTATTTAAACGTGTTTATTCCATTTTATCCTTTATTTAAAATTGTCATCCAAAAGGCCAATTTATCGTAAAATGGGAGCTTGGTTGTTTATTCGAATTTGCATACAATTTGGATTTCAGTAAAGTTCGTCGTATGTATAGTTTGATTGCCTCGTAGGATGCGATCAATACTGAGGACTGCTTAACATGTTCGTTTAGGTTGGCCAGAATTTGCTTCCGCGTCTTTGGGGTAAACAAGATCTGAGTTACTAATTCCGCAAATCAAAACAAGATTATTAAGCCTAACAGGATAAGTTAATCGGTACAAATAACATTATGTACATATTGCTCCGGAGTATCTGTAACAGCTGACGTGTGTATTATTGGATAGAAGAAGCATTAACACAATAATGGCTGATAATTCATTATATTTAAGACATGATTATTATTGCGTTAATTTGATTATTCTCTGTTTTAATTATAGAATTTGTATTGTACTATTAAAGAAAAACGAAAAAATTTGGTACTGAATAATCCTAACTAATTTTGTTTTGATGATGAAGATACAGAACTAATTCAAATTCTTTCTCTTACTAAAATACAGGGGCGTAGTTTATTCTAAAATTATTAAATACATTGGTAAAAAATCAACAACTTATATCTCTAAACATGCTATTATTAAATTCATTGGACTTTCTTTAATACATGATGAATATTGAATTAAAAATTACAAAATTCAAAACGTCTAAAAACAAATTATTAAAAAAATTTTGTTTTTAACTCACCACAAAATTAATTCATTATGGTCACCAATTAATAAACGAAGTCCACAAGAAGATGTACATATTCTGTCGCTATCACAAGCTCATCAGGTGGACGAATAATCTCGCAAAACAAAGTTATTTACTTGAACTTACATTTTACAATTAATAAACTGTCACAATTAATAAACTGTCACAATTAATAAACTGTACGTAACACGTAACAAGCTGCTGGTCTTAGGCAATTGTAGAATCGGTGAATTATCCTTTCGACGAATTGCGGGGTGGTGAATTTTCTAGTAGATGAATTGTTGTCGATGAACTTTCCGTCGATAAATTGTAGTCGGTGAACTTCCCTAGACCCGTAGATATCAAAGATACTAGTTCCGTAAGACTTATTTGGTAAGTATCCTACTTACGTCCATATTGTATTCATTTAATTATGACGTCAAATTCTTAATACTATAAATGCTGGATGAGATTTGTATCCACAATTTGATCTGGCCTTTCACAAAAAAAGATGAATTTGTCAGTATTTGCAAAATCATCAGTTGTGATCAATAGAAATTAGGAAGAACTTCAATTAATAAATCTCCCGTATCCACAATTTGATCTGGCCTTTCACAAAAAAAGATGAATTTGTCAGTATTTGCAAAATCATCAGTTGTGATCAATAGAAATTAGGAAGAACTTCAATTAATAAATCTCCCAATATCAAAGAGTATCTTTCCAGGATTATACTTGATTATATTATCTTTATATTTTAATGCATTTATATTTCTTGTTTAGCTGCAGACGTTTACTATTCATAATATATTTCTGCTTGTTTAAATTAATGACTGTTACCCAATATATGATTATTATATACTGCGTATACAGGGAGTCCTAATGAAGGTGAACGAATAACTCAAGACGGGTGGATGATAAGAAAAAACGTATATGACCCCATTATGGGCCATACCTCCCAAAGATTTCCCACCTTCCCAGGAGAGGGACACCTTTAACCGACTCGTTGCTCCAGTGGGATAGAGCGTGCTTGATCCCATCAAGGAAATAGGTTCGACCCCCTAGACATTAGCAATGTCGGTAGCTAAACGATGTCTGGGTATTTTGAAATGTGTAACTCATTTCCGTACGGCCTTGGATTTAGTTAGATGTTATCCTGATTTGATCTATGTTAATACCTGCTACATTTAGTATATTCGTTTATGCACTATAAATCCTATTAAAGGGCCCACATGTTTGAACTTAATTATGTTGCCCGATCCTATTGATTTCTCTGGAAATGTAGTCGCAAATAAATTATTTGTTCACGTGGATAACAATGTGCGTAAACCTTTAAATATTGCCAAGTTTCACGTGGTTCAAGGCAATTGTAGGTGGAGCCGCATTCATTTCTTGTCACGCTTATAAAAAATATCGAATAGATATTTACTGCTTAATTAATTTTTAGAATTAAATCATAACAAATTATCCCTTTCAATAATCACAGAGTAATTCACTTTATGTTTATATAAGTCATGATTTATTTCATTTTGAGGGGATATGAATTATTAAGTAAGGTATAAAAACGTAATCGTCATGTAATATAACAAAGGAAACTGTATTAATAGCGAATACATTATTTTTTTACTAGTATAATAATATATAAGTACCACTTTAACAATACTTAGCTCATTATGTGTTAAATTATTGACAGTATATAATTTTATTACCAAACTACTTTAATATTTTCTAATTTGTATATTTCAAACAATACTATGAAAATTTAACTGCAGATTTACAACTTGCTTAATTTATTTTTACTAAAATAGGGTTTGTGATGTAAAATAATAAAGCTGAAGTAACTTTAAAATTTAATACCTTGTTACATTTTTTGCGGCATATGGTACTAAAAATTGATATAACCTATTTTATAGCAGTAGAAGAATTATTCCAGCGATTATAAGTAATCAAAAAATAACTTGATATATTCAGTAGATCTTTGAGCAAAGAAATAATTTATATTGTTTAGTGCCAACGATAAAGCCTCTAGCATCACTTGATGTAAACGTAATTACTATCTGTTTGAAATCCATCATTGATTTATCATTATCATGCAATTTTAGTACAACGAGTAAGCACTGAAGAAGGTATTGACTCTTTGAAACTAAATAAGTATCTAGTTACTTTTATTTGCATCTTAGATACAAACCAATCACGGTTACTACTAATTTATTCACATAGGATAATTTTTTTTACAATACGACAATATTAGAGGATGTTACGGAGAGCCCTAATGCTTCAAAATATCAAACATGGGAATCCTTGAGAAAAAATCATGCTGATTGGCCAAAATATTGTTACTTAAAAATACATTTTTGTGCAGAGATGCAGCACCTTAAACGGCAAGTAAACGACTATCACAAAGATGTTAGCTAAAACAACTTAACTCGGTAGGTAATTTAAGACTTAATTTAACTTGAGGCAAATATTATTAAAAATAATAATAATACGGTAAAATAATAATAAAAAAAAGAGAAAAGGTTTATTTCAAACCGTACTTATCAACAGCATAATGGCTTGTATGGTGTAGTAAAAACACCCACCACATTTTTTTCTTATTATATCAAATTAATTTTGTTCAAAGTCACGTGAGGTCATGGTCAACCCTGGGGGGGAAGGAGTGAGGGCGTTACTGAAGTGGGAGAGGTGGGGAGGGTGTGACTTGAGTGGGGGAAGGAACGAACCATTAGTGGGCGGGCTTAGCGCTTAGCGGGAGTGGGGGGAGGAGCGGGGATAAAAGTGGAGGAGCGGGGGTAGCAAAGTGGAGGAGGTGGGGGGTGCTTTACAAAACTCTTATTCTTAACCTACTGACTAGATATAAAAGTTCCTACCGAGTATCATTAAACAGATTAAGGTACTAAAATCTTCTCAGTTGTGTATAGAGTAGTTGGACAACAGATTTTGTTGATTGTAAAAACTTATATTTCAATTAAAATCTTAATATGACGACCACAATATATCTTCTTTTGATTTTAAACGTATCTATTCCGGATTGGCAGTGTTGTGTATAGACATTTAATTGTTGTTGAGGAAAATTAGTTCTAGACCAAGAAGTAACTTCTCGCTCTACAAGGCGATTAAAAATTGATTTAACCTGACGAAATAGAGGAAATGGTTGCTAAAAGTAAAGATCAAAATAATCAAGTTTTTGGAGTAACAGTAATGGACATTTCTGTGTCGAATTCGTGTCAATTTCCAACTCAGAATTGGGTGTAGATTTTAAAAGTAGATAAATATACAGGGTGTTTCATTTAATATAACGAAGATGTTGCCAGCTTTACTTACAATTGGCAACCCCGCGCCATCGATAGTATTTTTTAGGCTGACAGAGCATACCCTGTTACCTTGGTATCGAAATTTTCAAAGGGAGATGTTTACCCTTTCTCCATTAATTTCTAATACACTCCATCCACCGTGAATCACCCTGTGTATATCCATCTTCGAATACAAACACACTGAGATTTTCAATATTGTGGAAATAATGACAAAAAGTTGCCAACCGACTTAATTTTTTTATGTTTGTTTTACATGAAAATAACAATTTAAATATTCGTATTTCAACTTTTCTTTATTTATTAATTTATGAACTACTGTGTTCATATTTTGTAAAAGAACACTGGAAAAATCGAGTAAAACTTGGAGACACTGAAAAATTTTCCTGGGTTCTGTTTTTTAACACAAAAAATTTAGATAATAAACAATAATTCACATAGACAGTTTCATTGGAACAGAATTGAGGTTTCCGAATCCGCAAATTCCGAAAATCCAGCAGCTCTTTTTAAAATTAACCTTAAAATTAATTCTTTATTTTATTTAACTTCTACGGTAAAGAATTACTTGGTGATGCAATTTTGAAACTTAAAAGTTATACTTATTATCGTTAGCGGTGGTATTAATTATGTTATTATACATGAGCTTAGTAGGGAAAATTAATAGTGTTTTTATAAAACAAACATAATACTACATAATGTATTATTGTTTATTTTGTCTAACTAAAATATAATGAAATAATTTTAACCGGATTGACAATAATAGGTGTATAAATTATATGTAAACATTGTTAGTGCTCAGAGCTATCATTAAACTGAAATATGTTTATATATCAAATAACTAATTGTAAATATTGCAATCCGGTGTTACTGTTTGAGTAGAACGTATAATATAGTATAATCCCTATATTAGCTAGAAATGTCCTTCATTAGCTCGTAACTTTATGCGGGTTTATTTAATCTCTACTTAATGCGAATAGCGAAAACTCATTTATGATTATTAAAACTGACCTATAGCGATATAACCTATACTTTAACTATTGTCACGTGACCTACTAACCAAAAGAGCGCCTTTTTGTGATAGGTCACTTGTTCATTGTTAAACTTTTGAGGGGATATGAATTATTAAGTAAGGTATAAAAACGTAATCGTCATGTAATATAACAAAGGAAACTGTATTAATAGTGAATACATTACTTTTTATTAGTATAATAATATATAAGTACCACTTTAACAATACTTAGCTCATTTTGTGTTAAATTATTGACAGTATATAATTTTATTACCAAACTACTTTAAATATTTTCTAATTTGTATATTTCAAACAATACTATGAAAATTTAACTGCAGATTTACAACTTGCTTAATTTATTTTTACTAAAATAGGTTTTGTGGTGTAAAATAATAAAGCTGAAGAAACTTCGACATTTAATACCTTGTTACATTTTTTGAGGCATATGGCACTAATTCCTCTTTTAATTCTACTGAAGAAATTTGAATATCAAAAGTGAAAAAATTGATATAACCTACTTTATAGCACTAAAAGAATTATTCCAGTGTAATAAAAAATAACTTGATATATTCAGTAGATCGTTGAGCAAAGTAATAATTTAAGTTGTTTAGTGCCAACGATAAAGCCTCTAGCATCACTTGATGTAAACGTAATTACTATCTGTTTGAAATCCATCATTGATTTTAGTACAACGAGTAAGCACTGAAGAAGGTATTGACTCTTTGAAACTAAATAAGTATCTAGTTACTTTTATTTGCATCTTAGATACAAACCAATCACGGTTACTACTAATTTATTCACGTAGGTTAATTTTTTTTACAATACGACAATATTAGAGGATGTTATGGAGAGCCCTATTGCTTCAAAATATCAAACATGGGAATCCTTGAGAAAAAATCATGCTGATTGGCCAAAATATTGTTACTTAAAAATACATTTTTGTGCAGAGATGCAGCACCTTAAACGGCAAGTAAACGACTATCACAAAGATGTTAGCTAAAACAACTTAACTCGGTAGGTAATTTAAGACTTAATTTAACTTGAGGCAAATATTATTAAAAATAATAATAATACGGTAAAATAATAATAAAAAAAAGAGAAAAGGTTTATTTCAAACCGTACTTATCAACAGCATAATGGCTTGTATGGTGTAGTAAAAACACCCACCACATTTTTTTCTTATTATATCAAATTAATTTTGTTCAAAGTCACGTGAGGTCATGGTCAACCCTGGGGGGGAAGGAGTGAGGGCGTTACTGAAGTGGGAGAGGTGGGGAGGTGACTTGAGTGGGGGAAGGAACGAACCAATAGTGGGCGGGCTTAGCTGGAGTGGGGATAAAAGTGGGGGTGGAGAAAGTGGGGGGTGCCTTACAAAACTCTTATTCTTAACCTACTGACTAGATCTAAAAGATCCTACAGAGTATCATTAAACAGACTAATGTACTTAAAATCTTCTCAGTTGTGTATAGAGTAGTTGGACAACCGATTTTGTTGATTGTAAAAACTTATATTTCAATGACGACCGCAATATATCATCTTTTGATTTTAAACGTATCTATTCCGGATTGGCAGTGTTGTGTAGGTATAGACATTTGGTTGTTGTTGAGAAAAATTAGTTCTAGACCAAGAAGTAACTTCTCGCTCTACAAGGCGATTAAAAATTGATTTAACCTGACGAAATAGAGGAAATGGTTGCTAAAAGTAAAGATCAAAATAATCCAGTTTTTGGAGTAACAGTAATGGACTTCTGTGTCGAATTCGTGTCAATTTCCAACTCAGAATTGGGTGTAGATTTTAAAAGTAGATAAATATACAGGGTGTTTCATTTAATATAACGAAGATGTTGCCAGCTTTACTTACAATTGGCAACCCCGCGCCGTCGATAGTATTTTTTAGGCTGACAGAGCATACCCTGTTACCTTGGTATCGAAATTTTCAAAGGGAGATGTTTACCCTTTCTCCATTAATTTCTAATACACTCCATCCACCGTGAATCACCCTGTGTATATCCATCTTCGAATACAAACACACTGAGATTTTCAATATTGTGGAAATAATGACAAAAAGTTGCCAACCGACTTAATTTTTTTATGTTTGTTTTACATGAAAATAACAATTTAAATATTCGTATTTCAACTTTTCTTTATTTATTAATTTATGAACTACTGTGTTCATATTTTGTAAAAGAACACTGGAAAAAATCGAGTAAAACTTGGAAACACTGAAAAATTTTCCTGGGTTCTGTTTTTTAACACAAAAAATTTAGATAATAAACAATAATTCACATAGACAGTTTCATTGGAACAGAATTGAGGTTTCCGAATCCGAAAATCCAGCAGCTCTTTTTAAAATTAACCTTAAAATTAATTCTTTATTTTAGTTTAACTTCTACGGTAAAGAATTACTTGGTGATGCAATTTTGAAACTTAAAAGTTATACTTATTATCGTTAGCGGTGATATTAATTATGTTATTATACATGAGCTTAGTAGGGGAAATTAATAGTGTTTTTATAAAACAAACATAATACTACATAATGTAGTATTGTTTATTTTGTCTAACTAAAATATAATGAAATAATTTTAACCGGATTGACAATAATAGGTGTATAAATTATATGTAAACATTGTTAGTGCTCAGAGCTATCATTAAACTGAAATATGTTTATATATCAAATAACTGATTGTAAATATTGCAATCCGGTGTTACTGTTTGAGTAGAACGTATAATATAGTATAATCCCTATATTAGCTAGAAATGTCCTTCATTAGCTCGTAACTTTATGCGGGTTTATTTAATCTCTACTTAATGCGAATAGCGAAAACTCATTTATGATTATTAAAACTGACCTATAGCGATATAACCTATACTTTAACTATTGTCACGTGACCTACTAACCAAAAGAGCGCCTTTTTGTGATAGGTCACTTGTTCATTGTTAAACTTACATTTTGCAATATCCAACTTCATCGAAGCCGAACGAAGAAATAAACCAGCAAATGATCTACATCTACAAATTTCAATTAGCACAATAAATCAATAGGGGTAACCGATTAACGTTCCATATCCTGGAGTAATTGTGAAACTTCATTTACGATCATAATAATACTGAACCAACTAAAGATATTTAGGTTGTTTCACGAATTGCTTCTTTCAGTGCTGAGTTGAACTTCTGAAGAGCCACGCACCAATCGGTCTCCTCCTAATTTTTGAATATTCAAAGTTCGATTCAATCGATCATGAGAAAAAATGTGTGACAATTAGTGAGCATTAAATTGGCTGTCAAAATTATATTTCTATTGATTAAAAATTTGTATCCTAACCTTTGGATTCAAAATATAAAGGAGAAGCAATCGATGGTGACTAACATTATCATCACTAAAATAAGCGAACTGAAAAATCTACTTATTTGCAATTAATTCAAGATGGTCAATTCAGGTAGGTATAGCTATGCGCAATGTTATTTATTTTAACCAAGGTAACAATAATTTATAATTAGTATCATTGTCGTCATTTGAAGAAAAAAAAACTGAAGAATATTAGTCAGCGACTTATTAAATCCAAGTCATTAATAATATGGTCGAGAACTGGTTTTATCTTTATCTTCTTTCATTCCTTGGCGAGGTCCCTTAAACTCTTTTCCTCTGCTTTCTGTCTCGTGCTACTCATAACTGTCGCTTACTTATAATTCGAATATCGTATTTTTTCGACCATCAATGTCATCATATACCGATATATCGTAGGCCTTGACCTTCATTCTATAATTCTTCTCGTACATCTATATTTAGCATGTCTAGCAACATATCCTGTCCATCACCACTTGATAACAATGTCCCTAACTTTTAGTTTCCTTTTAAGCTCTTAACTCCTTCATCTTTGAAAGAGACACCAAGCATGATTTTTCCCACTGTTCTTCATGATATTCTAAGTGTGTCGATTACCAGTGACTGATGAATTTAGTTTATAGGATCAACTGAAGCAATCGAACTTTAAATAATTACTCCTGACACCAAGGATTTAAAATTCCTCCGTATGAAATATTGTGGCACTATTCGTTTAACGTTACAAAACTAATTAAAAAATAATCGCGAACCACTTAACAGTAACAAAAATGGAGAAAGGAAATTAAATTGTAAGGATCTAATAAAAACTGCGATGTATTTTGTCTCAGCAAGCTTACGGTTTTAAATAATATTAAGATTATATTTTTTGCTGATGAAAAGAAACTCTAAAATTTGCGTTTAGATTACTGTGCATATTTTTATTGAAGTAGGCAGCGGCATACACATTATCAAATGTAACCTCTAAGGAGTTTAGCGTAATAAATTTTATAAAATGAAAGCAAAGAGATTTTATAGTCAGTTTAATAGGAATATTGCGTTCTGTTACCCCTTAAATGAAAGGAAAAAGCATTTATTTAAGTCGAGACATTTCCTATCCAATAAGGCAGTCTACCCTTAAAATGCAAATTCTGTCGAAATCCTAAAGGAATATGCAGTAAACTAAAGTTAATGTAATAGATGGTATCTCACAGTCGGGGACCTATTGGTTGGATTGAAATTGGAATTAGGAATAGAAATGTTCCCCGTGCGCAGCAAATATACCCTACAGTCGATTCAATAGCCGCTGATTTCACTAAATGTTCAGTCTTTTCATTTTACTGTGTAATAAAAATTTACGGAAATGAAGGGAAATATGAGAGAGCACTGCCATAGACGGTGTTTCAAGTACAATTAAAGCCATGTTAGTTTTATTATTTTAAATGATCTCCGCTGACTCATAAAACAAAGCGATTAGATTTATGTGCCGTTTGGGCTCCGTTCTGGAAATGATGGCGAACGAGAATATTATTGTTATTTTAAAAAATGTACAGTTGTGAGCATAATTCAAATAGATTTCGGCAATGTTTCATAAGTTTTCTTTCATTGGCATTTAAATTCGTCCCAACAAATCGAGTCAAGATCAAAATAACAAGGAGAGCATATTATCGTGTATGGAATTCTTACACCTTCGAAATTTTTCATTCAGCAGAAGGAAACTTAATTTCCTTGTATATTTTTTTGTCTCACCCTATACGTGAACTGTGTTAATGTTTTCTTATAAAGATTTTAATTATCTTTAGTTTATGTTACGTCATGATCAAATTTTTTTTTTTGGTTTTACCTCCCGAAATTTTGCAATTCGTTTTTAAAAATATTTTTCCCTCGTGTTTTTTATTGCTGTTTTGGTGTTTTAAATATTGTTTATGATATATCTTTTGTATATAAAGCATCGAATTATTATTTACAATCGTTTTAAATTTATTTTAAAAGAATTCAGTTTTGAATCGAAAAGAGTTTTTTTAAATTTTTTCTCTAAAACCAAAAAAAAAATCGAACATGACGTAGTAATAATTGAATAAAAAAAAGTAAATATATTGAAGCTAATTAAAACCTTTATAAGAAAACATTAACACAGTTCATGTGCAATGTACAGGGTGAGGCAAAATAATATAAAAGAAAATTAAGTTTAATTTTGTATCAAATTTTTTAAACATTTTTTCCTAAATCACTCTGTACACATGTTTTATGCCCTTAAAAATGTCTACAATTTAATGATTTGATTTCAACATTGTCATCGCTTAAAAAATAGAAAGTTACCAGTCTGGAGAGTTTTAAGTGGCTCATGCTCTGTGAAATTTTTTCTTGTTTCTATTTCAAGAGTGGCAACAAAATGCCGTTTTATATGTACACATCCAAAAATTGCATTGTATCGCCTAATATTTCCTAATCTGTGAAGCAAGTATTAATTGAACAGACAAGTATATTAAGTAAAAATCGCTTTATATCAAATCAGTTCAATAATCAATGATATAGAAAAATATTTGAACATTTCTTCAAATTTTACAAAATGGAAAGAAACGAAAAAAGAAAGAGCGGTTTGTGTAAACTGTTCATCATTTCCTGTTCAATCTGATTTGGATCAAGCGAGCAGGCAGGCCACTCTAAAACAATCTACCTCTTCTTCTTGAACATAATGTGAGGATCTGCACCCAAAATTTCACTGAATATATTAATTTCAGTCCAAATTATACGTATTGGTACTACTACTAAAGTACTACAGTTATTTGATAATATTAATATTATTATTAGTATTGCTATTTATTAAGATGATTAAAATTATTTTTAGAGGTTTCATAAAAGGTAACCTCGAGTTTACGAGTAAAAATAAAAAAAGAAAGTTCAGCTCTTGAGGACTTTCCTAACACAATAAAATTGTATCTATATAGTTTTATGTCAGAGTGAAGCATTGCCATAAAAAATTTAATTAAACCGAGATTTATTTGCTATAAATACATTCAATTAACTAAATTAACTTTATGCAAGAATTTGCAATTTTATAATTCTACTTATAGTTGTCGTTGCTATTTCCTTTCTTGTCTAAGAGATAATAAGAAAATGGTTCTCTCAACCTCTTAATACAGCTAAAGTTAGAACTTGTCGTTGGCAGAAAGTTTATAAGCTTAATTGTTGCGTGAAATACAAATTTACGTAAAACGTATCGCTTTAATATTAAGTGCGGTTATTTCAAGTTATTAAGTTTAAAACTAATGCATCAGAATACAAGTTTTAAACTAATACCCTCAAACTAGCATAACCGATCTAATGTTGAATCAAATTACCGTATATTTATTATTAAATGATGGAAATCCTTTGCGTACATTCGAGCACAATTTTGACTTGATTGGCTTCCTGCGACCATTTGGTAACATAAAAGAACCAAAATTTTACAAAGATGTTATTACTCCCGTACAAAGCTTCTGGGTTGTAATTTAATGTATCCCGTGATTAGTCTTGATAGAACTGCGACAATTTGATGTAATGTTTATATTCCTCACATGTAAAATGACTTCAATAATGCCCTATTAGATTAGTTGTATTCTGCACTTCATTGAAAAAAATCTGAAAACGTTTTTCCTTCCTTTCAGGTGCACCCCACAAAGAAACCAACAATCTCCAAAGGGTAGCCGATAATGTATTAAGTTCACTTAAACTGTCAGATGATTAAAATGGATATTTGCCGACATCTTTATCTACTGGCTTGCTGCCTTCTTACGGGTGAGTTCATTTCTATACTCTTTCAACCTGGTTTTACTATTGTAATTTTCATAATTTTTCACTTTATTTCACAAATACATAATTTATGGACCTGTTGCCCGAGCGCAGGCGATAAACAAATTCCCTGAAAAATTATCGGTATTTATATAATATGGCGTGATAAATTTGGAATAAAAATGGGATAGTGCACCAGCACGTACAAACAATAATCATTTTCTCACGTTGACAATTTATTGTTGTTAATTTAACAATTGAATTAAACACCAGTTGCAGCGATATTAAATTTTATATAGGTACAGGGACCAGCTATTTTAATATATAACAAAGTCCACGGAGAACCTCCACGTTCTAAGACTTTTTCGACTTTCTTTTAAGTCTGGACGAACGGAATTATATCACAAGATACTCTATTGAGAAAATTAGATGAGAGTTGCATTTAAAGGGTTTTTCAATAATAGCGCGACGCTTTTTGAAATCGAGGTTGTGATATATGTGCAGTGTGTTGTTTTGATTCCACTGACATTTGGGTTTGTCAAACTCTACCATTTACTTGTGGAGCAGTACACGCTTCCACAGTGTTTGCAGATTGTTCAAATTTATTATGACAGCAATTTTCTGTCGCTATACTCGAAAAATCTATTGAACGATTGATGCAGAAATTCGAATCAGTAAGTCTCCGTAATGTCCCTATGCCAATTCGATGAAGAAATGCATGAAGCGAAGAAAATATTGCTACTGTACGAGAGAACATTAGGGCAAACAAAAATGTATCAATTCGTCTTTGTGCTCAACAACCAAGGGTCTCTTGAAATCGACTTTGTGGCGAATTATGCGAACAGATCTTGGTATACGTCCTTACAAGATTGCTTTGATACAAGAACTTAAGCCAAACGATCATATTTTGCGTCGGAGATTTATTTCTAGGAATAGTTGCGTTAATAAGCACAACTGCCAAATCTGGACTGAGAATCGTCCCAGAGATATTCATCAAAATCCATTACATCCTCCAAAGTTGACTGTTTGGTGCGCATTTCATGCCTTTTTTCTTTTTCCACGATGCTAGAAATTCAGATACGGTGAATCGAGTTCGTTATCGCTCGATGTTGATTAAACTTTTGTGGCATGAATTCGATGCTATCGACTTGGCAGATAAGTGGTTCCAGCAACATGGTGCCACTTGCCACACTACCAATGCAACGATAGCTTTATTGAGAGAAAAGTTCTGCCTGTCGATTATCTGAAGAAATCGATGACTCAATTGGCCACCTCGGTCATGCGACTCTCTTTTGTGGAGCTATGTTAAGTCAGTCGCTTTTAATGAAAAGCCCTTTATAATGAATTGCTACAGTGATCGTTTTCCTAGAAATTTGTTATCTCTTTCAAAAATATTTCGCCAGATTCTACTATCGGTTTTTTTTATTGAAAGGAAATTATTGATGAATTCATTTTACTATTGAACTATTCAATTGTAAATAATTTTGTAGACCAAACATGTATAAAAGAATCTTCCACGTTATACCCCATGATTTTATCAGCTGCCACAGAGTATATGGCATTTATTTTGCCATTATGGATTACATAGTCACCGCTGTCATACTCGAAGTAATATATAAATCAATGATGAGTTGCTGATGCGTAAATGTTCGAGAATAAACCAGCCAGCCACTGTGGAATTATAGCGGCACTAGAATATAATGACTTGTAGATTACACCCGAACATGCAATAGCTATTGTTGATTTAATTATAATGCAGAATTTGTAGCGGATTGATATCATGTTGGAGTACAAAACGTAGAAATGTATCACTTGTTGTGAGGCACTTTTCATGGACATGTTTCAGGGGTAAATTTACAACTAGCTGTTGGCAACTTGAATGGGAAGTACTATAAAATTGATAAATACGAACCGAACATGTAATGGTTGAATGCTGAAGAGGAATCAAGAAGAGGACAAATTATAGACTTTAAATTTTCACCAGACAGTCTTTCAGTCAGATGTTTCGTTTCGCCCAAAATAATTGGCTATGGCTGAAAATTTCAGACAAATCTTGTTTTTCTAAGTTTGCTTGCTTGCTTCCCAGTGACAGTATCGGTGGATAATGCACGCGTGACAGTATTTTGGAATGAGACAATTTTTGGATGAACAAACGATTAATTTTTTTTTTAAGTTTTTTTAATGCCATCGTGCACACCATAATTCCAACAATTTTAGCGAAACAAATACTTATGTAACAATATCAAAATGTGAATTTGATTAAATACCACTCTGCATGTGAATTATTTGCATAAATATAATTAAACTAACGCCACACTAGTTTTAATTAAAATAAAATGTAGTTACGTGAAACAGAGTATTTTTATTAGGTAATATTTAAATGGAAGATATGCAAGTAAATTAATTAACATATTTTTTTAATAAAAAGTTAGAAAAGTTTTAATTTGGTTTAAAGTTCCTCTGAGCTATGCAAAACTTTATCCTGTTATGTTGCAATGCTGTAAATTAAAAATATATAATATAGGAATAAAATCAAAATATAACCTCAACGGCACTGGATTCAACTCGTCATATTAATTATTGAGATTAGTAGGAGGCGAAATCCAGCATAGCACATTTCTAATTTGACATGTATATTGTTCAAGTACTAATGGTGAAGTAGGAATCAGTTCCAAGGCGTTTAAAACCGTATCTATTTATTTTAATTGACGGTGACGTATCAGTCTTATAATTTAATATTGAAATTATTCTCAAAGATAGACAAACTGTGTACGGTAAATCCCTATAGAATTTGCTTCACAAACGGTTATTTATAAACCACTTTGAAAATTTACAATGCCTTTGTTTGCTGTCATACATTAGGATTATATGATATCGCCTCTGGCCGACGGCACCATTTCTATCTGTCTGGACGTTTTCTGTTTGAGGGGATTAAATGACAATAATATCCATCATATTTATCTGGCAGAAGTGAAACAAAGTAGTATTACGAGTATATAGGACTTTCGAAAAAACAAGTAAATTAATTTGATATTGCTATTAGTTTCCTCTCCAGATATTAAGTTTCTTACCCTGTACTGTTCTGTATTGATACGCGATTGCGTTGCATTGTTTGTACTAATTGGAAAGTCGATTTTAGTCCATTAACGTCTCTTATATCATCACAAACAAGTTTAAGACAAAATATAGGCATATATGTAGAGAGTATACAAAAAATAATTTTCTTGTTGTGTTTTTACGGAATAATGTATTTTATATGATATTGAAAGCGAACTCCAAATATTCTTAGGTAAATAGGTTTTATCTATGTTTATCTCTGTCTGGCTCTTCAGGTTCGCATAAATTTTGGATTTAATTCAATAAAACGGTGTTAGTGAAGGTCACGCAGGCCATTTGCTTCGACGATCGTCCTTGACCACAGCAAAGTGATCGATCCCATCTCCTCTTATGCCGGACTTCGCATTGGGTTTAGTTGAATCCCTGCTTCTTCTTTGCATAGTAAGCTCTTTCAATACCTCGACTTGGAGCTAACTAAGTTTCAATAAATCTTTCTTTTGAAGTATCACCTGAGTTGCCCACCAAGAAAGTGAAAGATAATACGTAAATGTATTTTTTCGTGTCCATCCATCTACCAAATCCACACCCCGCATATACTTGTAAGTTCGGAAAGGTGCTGTTACTATTTCTATCAGTCACTGCAATGCTTTGGTGAATGCGAATAGCAAAGTTGATGCCATCATCATCGAATAGATATCAGCAACCATTGTCGGTTCTTTTCAGTTCATTATTTGTCCTGTTGTTTCTTAAGAGATAGTTATATAAGAATAACTCTGGAAAGGAAAACCGATGATCAAAAGTTCTTGTTTCTTCTTATGCGGTACAACGTAGTCGCGGCACAATCTGTTTTGACCTAGACATTTTGACTGCCGAGCTGAATTTTTCAGAATATGTAGTTTTTGATATGTATAATAATATACTAAAAGTCCCGAAGAATCCGAATTGAGCGTTAGCCGCCATGTTAAAAAAATGGCTTGCGCGCGCAGTCGTAGAAAATATTTTTTCCTTGCCTTATTTATTAACCGATTTTAATTTTCTAAAAAAATAATTGTAACCAAAGAATGAGGCTATAATATATATTTTATGCATTTTACTAAACTCAGTCTAAGTAATAAAAAATTTACTTCAAATGAAAAAGTTTGTTTTGAAAATTTTTATTTATGCAATTAAAGAGAAAACTGTGGGTTTTATGAAAATATTTGTTAAATAAAAGTTGTAAGCCATAAAAAATCAAACAGAATTGTTTTTTGAATTATTTTGTAGCTCTAAAAATAACGGAGATAGAGCAATTTTATTATATAAAATCATATGTTAGGATCGTTAGAATCAGAATTAAAACGGTAGGATGTGCATTTCAATCACGACGCAATGAACCACAACAAATGTTCTTTCCCAGATAAGTTTTCAGGGGGTGCGTGAGTTAATAATTATAATAATAATGAAAGAAAAATTTATAAAAATAATAGTCTAATAAAATAAAATAATAGCCTACGCTGGCACTGCTCTCGACATCAAAGACCACTTTGGTCTGCCGAAAGTCGGCAGAGTATCCGTCTACCTAGGTCACACGACTCTGGAATCTACAGTCACTATACCTACAATATATGGGGAGTATACATTCGGAGGCTATGGGAGGAACTATCCATTATCGAGAATTCGAAAATAAGAGTAACCTTTCAAATTCACTCCAACAATAAAAACAATTGAAAAATTCCACGGGTAAAGAATTGCGCTGTTATGGGCCACTATGGTAACGTTCCTATCTATACTATAAAGTATGTATTACAAAAAACCTATATTATAAATAAATTACAAGAATTTGTTATGGAAGACATTTTATCAGTAGGTAAGTGCGATCAAAAATTTTGTCAAAATGTATTGTGGGTAATTGGGTCATTATTGAAAGAGTTTAATAGTATATTATACAACGAGCGAGTTATGAAGCCATTACTTATTGGGATAGTTCGCGTAAACCGAATAAGTAATGGCCATAACTCGCGATTACAATAATATGGTTTTTCCAGACTACTATGTTTCGGAAAAATATTTTGAATAAATAATTATAACACGTCAAATTACAGACAAACACGCGAAAAATTGTCAGAACAGTCAGAAGAACTTTATTTAATTTTAAAATGTCCTCGTCACTTAGCCTACTTTGTGTGGCATGAAAATTTAAACTCGGTGATTATAAAAATTGTGAATTTCTGATTGACTAGAGGCCAATGGTTATGAAAGTTGGGAGTTCCTGATTGGTCAATAGAGTTTATAATTCCCTGTAAAGGATAATGATTACTACTTATTATTGGCAAATTATCAAACGCGTACGATATGCATTATTGTATAGTCGTGGAAGAACTAATTAATTGGAGTGGTTACATGTCAACTGCTTTAAAAGAAAAGAAATCAACCGATGTCAGTTTTATACTTTTTTTTATATTTTATACATTCACTCGAAAAGGTCGACATCTAGAATTCCAGGTAGAACGGAATATGAAGGAAACTACTTTGATTGCCCTCAGAATATTGTAAATGCCTTTGGTCTTTTTTTTTCAAAGTGTATCTTTACCTAAGTATGAGAGATTTTCTTAACTTATCTGATGTAACTATGACTGCTCTAAATAGTATTTCCATTCATTTTGATAGTGTGACTTATACTGAAATTCAAAAAGCAACTGCTAAACTAAAAAACAAAATGACCTCTGGTCTCGATCTAATACCTTCTTTCTTGGTCAAGGACTGCAGCAATATTCTAAGCATACCTTTGTTAATTATATTTAATTTAGCTTTAAAAACCCGTAGCAACAGTCATAGATTGTTATTTGCGGATGATCTTAAGATATATAGGAAGATAACTTGTTCTGTTGATGGCGTATTGCTGCAAGATGATATTGATGCGGTTCAAAGTTGGTTCATAAATAATAGATTACCTTAATGCACCCAAGTGTAAGGTTGTAACGTTTACTAAAAAAGCGGGATAGTATTGTAAATGTATACTTAATTGATGAAATGCTATTAGATACTTAGATGTAATTCCACCAAAGAGCTTGGAATCATATTTGATTGTCAACTGTCATTTATTGATCACATTAATTCAAAAGTGAAAGACGCTACGAAGATGCTTGGCTTCATAATCAGAAACTGCAAATCATTTACGTACATTTGAGCACTAAAGTTATTTACTTTTCTTACGTAAGGTCTAAACTTGAGTATGCTTGCCTTGGAAAATGTGCAGAGAAGATTTCTAAAATTTCTGTCATTTAAAGTTTATGTGATTTATCCTGAAATAGGTATCGAACAAAACACTCTTTTGATCAGGTTTGAAATGAACAGCTTAGAATTAAGACGAAAGCGCAATTCTATTTCTTTTTTATATTATTTATTGCTTGATAATATTTACTCTGTCCTGAACTATAGTCGCAGTTATGTTTTAATGTACCAAATTATCATTCTAGATAGATATAATTACCGGTTTTACTGTCCTCATGCTAGAAGTAATATTATTTTAAAATCGCCCATATTATATACAATGTGTAGTAATTTCAATCAAATATGTCATAGCTACAGGTATGATTTAAATAATTGTACAAAAATGAAATTTTACATACGGCTGTGAATAATCTTTAACCAAACATCGCTCATTGCTTGTATTGTATAGTTGCATATTTGCATTTATTTTTGTATTTTCTATTTGTATTTATTGTTTATTGTATATATTATTATTATTATTATTATGAATCTCCTTACGTAATATTAATAAATTGTCCTGTTATTGGGTGTAACCTGTTGGGCAATAAAGGCATTATTATTATTATTATTACTATTATTTATAACACCATTGCCATTTATCAATCTTAATCCCAGTGATATTGATTAGGTACAAAATATTTGTTGATTTCAATTGTTTTCATTTTTGGAGTGAATTTGAAAGGTTAATATTTTCCGTTTCACGATGCTGGATAGTTCCTCCCGTGGCCTCCAAATGTATACAGTCATTTTCTATATACCGCAGATTTAATGACTGTAGATGTCAGAATCATGTGCCCTAAGTAAACGGAGACTTCGTCAATTTTCGGCAGGCCGGATTGGTCTTTTATAATTTTTTGTTATCATTTTTTTTTCTTTATTGTTATGATTATTAACTCACGCACCCTCTGAAAACTTATCTGGGAAATAACATTTTTGTTTGTGGTTAATTGCGTCGTGATTGAAATGCACATCCTACCTTTTTAATTCTGATTCTAATGATCCTAACATATGATTTTATATAATAAAATTGCTCTATCTCCGTTATTTTTAGAGCTACAAAATATTTCAAAAAACAGTTCTGTTTAATTTTCTATGGCCTACAACTTTTATTTAACAAATATTTTCATAAAACCCACAGTTTTCTTTTTAATTGCATAAATAAAAATTTTCAAAACGAACTTTTTCATTTGAAGTAAATTTTTTGTCACTTATACTGAGTTTAGTAAAATGCATAAAATATATATTATAGCCTCATTCTTTGGTTACAATTGCTTTTTTAGAAAATTAAAATCGGTTAATAAATAAGGCAAGGAAAAAATATTTTCTTCGACTGCGCGCGCAAGCCATTTTTTTAACATGGCGGCTAACGCTCAATTCGGATTCTTCGGGACTTTTAGTATGTTATTATACATATCAAAAACCACATATTCTGAAAAATTCAGCTCGGTAGTCAAAATGTCTAGGTTAGGCCTCTTTTTAACAGATTGTGCCGCCACTAAACGTAAGTCATATTCAAAACAACATAATAGTAGACACCAGTATTAGAACAGTTAGAATTAGGATCAAACTTTCATGTGTCATAAGGATAGTCCCATTTGCATCACACAATACATAAATCTTGTTATTTCTTTTATGGGACTTGTGGCTTATATTGTCGAACAATTGACCAAATAATTTGGATTGCTATAACCTTTTTAACTACGCAGATTTATTTTGATTTGATGAAATGTGTTCTTGTGGCATTCGTCACATATATATGTGAGTACGAAGCAATTTATATACAAACAAATATCTATGAATGGTTCTCTTTCATCTACTGGAAAAGTTAGTGGCTTGCTGGATTATTTGTACAGCTTACATACTTGACAACTCGAAAAAAGTTTTCGTGATATCATTATCAAATATATCTTCGAAGTAGACGATTGCTATCCGCTTCCATGTCATCAGATAACTTGTCCAACCAAATTAGAATATATTTTGGATTGTCATCTCTCCTCACGTCTTTACACATACTGGTACGAAAAACTTGAGGCCTAACAGACGCCATACATTTCCGAGTGAATTTAAGATTAGATTTGATACAGTGGATAAAGATATTAAGGAATAAACTAACAAAATATAATTAGATATTCCTTGTAAGATTTGGTTAATCAATGTATCTGAAAAACTACATTTTAAGACAATAACGATAACGATAACAATAACCTCAGTTTCAATGTTCCTAATCTTAGTTATCAAAAAAAAGCAAAACTAAATGATAAAATTGAAAAACCACATGAACTCACTTTTACTAGTAATTTTTAAGTTCTCTTAACGAAACTTTAAGACAAAAATATACTTTATTTCATGTGATATTTGAATTCATGATGTTTGTTTGTTCTGTGACTAAAATATGTTTGGTTTTTGTTAAAATGTTATGTATTGCTGTTTTTTTGAGTAATGTACTGTCCAGATGTATCGCAATGCTTAAATTTCAGAAAATATTTACGCTTATTTTTATTTGCGTTTTTTAAATCTTGTATATTTTACTTGCAAGTAAAAAAATAATAGACAATTGATTCATCTAGTATACAGTCCTAGAAGCTCAAATCAGATGAAATTGGCTGCAGCTAAACATATTGTGAACAATATAACGGAATCTAACTATTTGATGACATTTAACTATTTTTACTCTTCTTTAAATCCTGATTGACTAGATCCCATGAATTTAAAATTAAAGTTAATATTTATTCGATATAGTGGCTCGACTTAAAGCCAGTAAAAAAATGTGTTGGAATATATTAGAAAGGATTGTGTATATTAAACAGTTTTAAAATAATAAAAAAAATTTATATTCTACATTAAGGCAAAAATTAACATTCTTTAATCTTAAAAATACTTTGGTTACCAGGAATATAAACGGTACAAGTTTTTTCCTCAGGGATTCTTTATTTGCAATTATTGGGTTCAGATTTTTAAATACAAATTTGCAACGCCCTTTTGACGTTGAAATAATAATCGCGTTTTAGCGGTTCCTGGACATACCCTAATTTACGAAATTATGGTATAAAAAAAACGTTAGTAACTGTGCTGGTATTTGGGTATGTGCCGACTAAGCCACAGTGGAGACGGGCTGGGTCGAATCTGTGATGTTAATGGGCGCCAAGTAACTTATATTATTATACTTCCAAGCAAAATACCCTTAATCACTGGTGAATAATTCCTTTAGTTACTCAAGCTAGAATTATGTCAAACAGTCTAAAAATAAATAATAAGCCACCCTTAAATTTTCGGTCTATATTAAATAACTATAATCGAACATACAGATGCAAGTAGTCCTTTATAATATGAACACACTCTATATTATTTATGACGATTGAAGTAATAGGTACAAAAAATTATCACGCTAAGATAATCCAAAAAAACAAGTAAACAGATAGTAAACTTTCTTTCTCCTTCCTACGAGCAGAAATTAACATTCATAGAAAATATACCTTCGGTAGATTATTTAAAGCTATGATCACAGAACGGTTCTAGGCGCACTTACGTAAGATCGCATAAAACGCAGTCAATAACACTAGATATAATGCATTAATCAGTGGCACGTACCTACTCAAAAATTAATTTCCGCTGGACATAATATGTAAGGAGTATGTTATTAATTTATTTCTTTACCTATCTATCAGACAAAAACAGAGATTATGTAACCCCTAGGCTGAGGGCCAGACCTAAACAATAATACTAAGTTACTAAATAAATCAAACTGGTTTTGTTAAACCCTGTACCCAAATTTTATTCTTAACCTAATGAAATTACTTCCTTATATGAGCTACTAAGCCCACTAACACATAGTTTATAACAAGATTTTGTTAATAATTAATTGAAATCTGCAGACTAAACCCTTAAAATGTATTTTAAATATCGTAAACAAGTTTATATCAGACAGTTTTGGTAAACGTAAGGAAACAATAATGTTGACGTCACAGAACAGAGAACTTGCGTGTCGGAGGGGCTTAACCCAACATTCCAGCGCAGAGCTCGCTGGTGGCGGACCTTCAACCGCTTCACGGCGAAATCGACTGCTAGGAGAGCTGCTAGAATTGTCCTTTCAAGGATGGCTGGATATTGCAGTCTCTGGTTACTAGGACCCTAAATAAAATACCAATATCTATGTATTTCTAGCTGATAACAACCAAAACCTACATACCTTCTTAGAAGGGCAACACCACGTGCAACAAGCTACAAGAGGTTAATTCGTGAGGAGGGAATTATATCCCTAAAGGTTAGATATCATCAACACAACGACAGGTATCAGCACCCACAAATGACATCCACTTGATCTGACACAAAAATACGAATCCCACAAGGGTTGATTGAAATAATCACTATAACTTTTTGGTCAGTTATCCACTCCACACTCTAACCGAATCTTTCTGTTCTTTTTCTCGTGCCTCGTTGGTGCGCACGCCTCTCTCTTAACCACTATGCCCAATCGAGCAATTAATCTGCTACCAACCTAACTTAATAACTACATTAATACTACTAATTAAATAAATAATTCCTACCGCCAAAATCAAACCGTTACAAATTCTTCATCGGTCTTGTTACAAAAGTCATTAAACCATAATTTAAAATTAATAATGAAAATAACTTGACCATTTGTCAACAAAACCAACTATTTAATTTCTATATTCATAACTTTACATTCAGACACCAATTATTATCTAGTAAAAAATGAAAATGAAAAACAAATTCATTTTTGCTGATGGTGCTGATAAAATATTTGCGTCTGATGATATTAGTCGTCACAGTTCGCCGCCATAAAAAAATTAATTTATATTGAAATGCCATACTTATTTTGAGGTCCGTAACCCCTTTTTCTTTTTGGTTATAAAGTTATTAACAGTCATAGCAAATAAATAATTTTTCATGCATTTTCGTTAGTAAACATTAATTTACCATTGTTCCTTTTAGAAATCAAAAAATTTCTCAACATATTTGTCCCTATATTTTTATTTCCAAATTCAAATAAACAATAAAATTGCTTTTAATAATTTTGAAAACGAAGCATTTTCGGACCCATATTTATATGAACTTTCTGTCTTAAAATTACTCAAATAATCGTCTGATAAATTTATTGCACATACTTAATGAACACCCTGTATTATGTTAAGGGGATAATAGCACCTAACATATTTTTGAAAATTCATATTTTCGTTACTATTCATCGAAATCGTTTCAAATTTTTATGAATGATATAGAATTATATAATCTAAGGCTGTGTGCATGCATATTTGATTAGGCCGGAAAAATTAAAAAAAAAAAATCGAAAAAATGTGAAATTTTCCAAACCCATGCACATGTATCTAGAAAATGTAATTCTAAATACGGTGCTAAAATTCAAATCGTTTACCTGCTGTCGTTTGCGTATAATAAATTTTCAAAACTCATGGCATTTTGTTTTCCAGATACAAAATGCCATGAGTTTTGAAAATGTATTATACGCAAATGACAGCAGGTAAATAATTTGAATTTTAGCACCGTATTTAGAATTACATTTTCTAGATGCATGTGCATGGGTTTGGAAAATTGCACATTTTTTCGATTTTTTTTTTTAATTTTTCCGGCCTATTCAAATATGCATGCACACAGCCCTAGATTATATAATTCTATATCATTCATAAAAATTTGAAACGATTCCGATGAATAGTAACGGAAATATGAATTTTCAAAAATATGTTGGGTGCTATTATCCCCTTAATATTGAAACAAACTGATTATAGACAAATAATTAATTATTTGGTAGATTTAAATCAATAGCTACTTTTTTTTGAAAAATATTTAAACGTTGATAAATAGTTCACTAGAGAAATTTGTGTAGCACATAAATGTTTTTAACATATGCATAATATGCAGTTTATTGTTATAAAGTATGTATATAAAACGATCTTTAAACTATCTTATGGGAATTAAATAATTTCAAGAAACGGTACATTTACTGTATAATTTCTTCAGTTTCTCTGTCATATGATTAAGTAAAAAATTGTTTTTTATTTTCTGACGCCGATATCTCGGGAATTAAAATAGTAGTTTATGTCATGAGGACGAAAAATCTAGTTTTTCGGGCGACTACGAAATATTGCCAGCCGAGACGCAGTCGAGGCTGGCAATTCGTAGGAGTCCGAAAAACAGTTTCTCGTCTGTGTGTCATACAATATTTTTTATTCGAATGTGCTTAATGGATATTAAAATGATAGAGAAAATTAAAATATTATGTTCTTAAGATTTACTTGCTACCCCGCAAGTGATACAATTTTCAAGTTTTTTTGTAACAGACGGCTGTGAACTAAGGCCAGATATAATAAATAAAACAACTGCACAACTGCTGTCATAATATCAGTTTGCTTGAAATTGTGACGAATTCAATTTATATATTATAATATCGAATTTAAACGAAAATATACTACATAAAATAAATACAATAAAAGTTTTATTTACATGTGCATTACCATTTTACAGTAGAAAAAAGGGGCCAGCATTTTAAAAAGTAGGTACCTAACTAAAAACGCTCAATCTTTTTATGTGTCACTTTTCAGGCCTTGGCCGGGAAAGTCTTTTCAGGTCGTTTACTTGAAGTAGCTAGAAAAGTTCTACCTTTCGTTTTTGTTTTCTGACCAAGAAACGTCATTTTTTGACACAGTCGAATAAAAAATATGTTTTTATTCTGTAAACGGTAATAGCTTTCTACAAATACTTTTTGATCAAGGAAGGTTTGAAACACATGCCACTCGATTAAGAACTATTTTAAGCAAAATTGTGCTTATTCGAAGAAGTCAGATCTGCGGTAATTTTTGAGATATTTTATTTTTATTATTAAATTTTTTAGTGTTGTAATTTTTATTTTTTTTTTTTAATTTTTTTATTTAATTATTTAATTTGACATTAAAAATAATATATCTCAAAAACTACTGCAGATTTGACTTTTTGAATGGCATATGTTCCAAAGTTTCCTTGATCGAAAAATATTTTTAAACTGCAACCCCACCTCTGGTGGTAATGTTGTAATAGTAAATTGCACTCCCTTAAGGGGGATCGAACAATAGAAATCTATTACCGTTTACAGAATAATAATATATTTTTAAGTTTCCAAGATATCAGCTGTGAGAATGTTAACTGAAACACCCTGTATATCACCAAATGTATCTAACATTAAATATAATATTATTTAACAAACTACTTATAAGTACGCACTGGAAATCACTGTTAACTGTTTTTAAAGTAAGTTCTCGTTGTTAAAATAGTCCTCTGAAGATGGTTGTGAAAACCGGAGCGTCAGAAAATACTTTTTATTTGATCATATGACCGAGAAGCCTAAGAATCTACACAACAAATTACTTGATATCAATGGTCAAGAAAAAGAAAATCAGAAGAAATTATGCACAGTTAATAAAAGTCAATAACTGTAATATGAAATTTAAAAAAACGTTATTTATGTATTCAGTTATTCAGTTATATCTAACTGTTTATGCTAAAGGATTTGCAGCTGCATATCTTATTACTGTATCGTAAAAGTAATAAACTTTGTATTTTATTTTCACTAATTTATTTATTAACAAAATTAGTCTAGCTACTAAACTTAAAGCAACAAATTTTTTATTGGTGATTACAAGATAAAAGTTATATAAATATAAATTTGTAAATATATTTTTATTTTTATGTAAATATATTTTTTTACCCAGAGGATTCCTGTTTATCGAGTTTGAAAATTATACAAAGAATAAAAATGGAAAATTCAACGAGCATAATTTGCTGTAAATTATTACACGTGAATATCAAGTGAATATAAGTATAAAATAAATATGACTTACCTTGTAAGATGTTTCCAAGTCCTGCCTCGTTCTGGACCTACCTGGTAAATGAAAAAAGGAACAAATCAATGGCATTAACTTAATCATTTTATTAAAACTACCTTTAGTGCCCTTCCCTTAATGCGACTCGTTATCATTAATCATACTAAACATCACAACACTATCACAATAAAGCCATAATTAACTAAAAACGTCCTAAATCATACAACAAATCTAAACCTTTATATCTGTATCGAAAGTACATGCACTTCACAATAGCAACACACTAACTATCTAAAAGGAATCTTTTTAGGATGCGCTGATTAGTTTTTTGCAAAGTCGACTGGTACGTTTTACGCAATTCGTTTTTTTTGTTTGAAGAACTCGATTTCTTATTAATTCAGAAATAAAACGATTTGGGTGCAATAGAACTTAAATATATTAGTACTAAATAATTTACAATGCGTAAATGATGAACATATTAAATAATCTTCAATTATAATAGATGGAGCAAGGTACAGGGTGTTTCAAAACTGGCGCTTTATAAAATAATAAATATTAACTTTATAAAAAAAAATTAAAATGTCAAATTTAACCTCTCATTGGTTGTTTAACGTTTTATCTTCAATTACTAATACAGGATGCACAAAAATTGAGATGAATTGTCTCCGCCTGGATAAGGTTATGGTATATGGATTAAACCTTTCGAAAAAAATGCTGACATACAATTCATTATCCGTTGACATTGCAAGAACCGAATGTGTAGTATATTTGCTACCAAGTCCAGTTTACCTATGTTGCATTTTTATTCCAAAAAATATGCAACACTTCTACAAAATTTTAATTATTCACTTAAACAAACCCAGAAATCTCATAAATCAAGTAAAAATTTACATTTTATTTTTTTTTTTTGTTTCGTGTGCCTTTTACATTTACCAATTTTTTTCCATTTTTAATGATTGCTAATAGTGCTAGTTAATATTCAATGATTTTTTCCTAAAGTGAATTAGTTTTTTTTTAATGTAGTAATGTGGCATATACCTTTTAAGGCAAAATTTTGAAATTGATAAACATAAGTCATTTTTTTCTAGCGAGAAAACATTTTTCTCTATTTTTGGAGACTATGAATTTCAAAAAATTCAGACAAAATGTATATACAAAAGTTGCAGAATCTTTCCTGAGTTTTAATAATATGCCCATAAACCAAACAAATGACAATGGCAAAATGGCGAAATTCTATCAACTTACGGTTTTCTTTTATGGCACACTATAATATATTTTCGAACTTATATTACATTTTCGAAATTCTTATAATTTATATAGATAGTCTAAATAATATGGGCTTATAATATATTTCTGAAATCAGAAAATTATAAGGATCTCAAAAATATAATAATATACATCCCAGCAAACACCGCTTCGAAACTATTAGGGAACATTAACGCTACTTATATTTCGTGTTACACTTTTGTTTCAGTCACAAAAATGCGTGTTTTTGGTGACAAATTGCTTATTTGTCCGCAACAATGCATCGTTAATAAACTGCAACTATTACATTACACAATTGCGAAACAAAATATTCGTAACAAATGCCAATTTACATTTGTAATAAATTCGTTTTTACCAAAATCTAACTCCGAAAATATCGTGAAACATTTAGGCTTTTACAGTTTCATTCACCAAGTTATTTGTAAATACAAAACTTATATAAATACTTCGCAACCGTTATGCAAATTTAGTTTAAGTACAGATTCACAACAGTTGCAAGTTATTAGAAACTAAGGTTGCTCATTAATTTCAGAAAAGTTGCTTATCATAAGCAATATAAATTTTACGATTTACTTTCAAATCAGTTTCTTTTTTGTTTTATACTTATTATGCAAATAGTCCAAATAAAGTCAGGTTTGATATATGTGCACAAATCCACCTCCCACCCTGATCCCTCACCTACCCATTCCCGATCATTGGAGTCTTTTTGTTTCTTAAATGCATATAGCAGCATTTTACAGACGCTAAAAAATATGACAGACCCTATCAATACATACTGTCCATCTTTGCCGAACCACTTATTACCTATTCACTGTTGAATAACTCGAAAACCAAAAGGTGTTTTTTTGGTTCTCGCGAGTTGATTAACAGTGAATAAATAATTTGTTCGGCAAAGATGGACATGTACTGATAGTATAGAGCCAGTTATATTTTTGAAGCGACTGTAAAATGCTATACTAAATACATTTAAAAACAAAAAAGACTCAATGATCGAGTGCGCAGGTTAGCGGTCGGGGGGCTGGGGGTGGATATATGCACGTATAGCAAACCTGGCTTCGTTTGTTATTGGACGAGTAATTTTCTTTGACGAAGACAGCAGTCACATTTTGCCAGTAGTGGGGCTCGTTACTTTTTCAAGACCCATCTTTAAAATCACTTTTTGCACATTTAACAAAATTCACTTTCCCAATCTCTCATCTTTACAGACGATAAATCCATTTAAGATAAACTCTTTTCTATATCTAGGTGAAATTAATCCTTGATCCTTAATATTCACTGTTAGTGTATTTGGAGGAATCCTTTAAAATATAGGAAAAAGATAAAATATTGACAAATAGATGTTCAAAACAATTTATTGTCCATTGTACAATAAAATAATTAATTCATTTTCTCTGTGTTCTTCAATCTCTGGCTGGCCGCTCTAAACCAATCCTTATACGCACCTTCAAAATTGGCATCAGCTGTCATAAATGGAAAGCATTTCCTGCATGAATCTACAAATAAAAATCAATTCTTAATCAAACTAGCAATGTACAGAGTGAACAGAATTTATTTATTTCCTTAACCCCAACCCTAGGAGGCAGGAGTTTGTCAAGAATTTGACAAGGGTTTTTTTTTTCCATGAAATGTGAAAAACATTTCGATTATGAAACCTGTGTATATGTAACTCTAGCCCACTCAGTAAAACAAATGAAGTTGTTTATTACATATATTATTATTCCCGAGAGAAAGAAGCTTGTTGCAAAGGGATGGTAAATCCATATAAAAAAAATGAAAGAAATACACGCGGTAGTTTTTGAGAAAAATAAATAAAATACGTCAACATTTTGAATTTAACTGACCTATCTCATTTCAAGGGAAAATAGGATAGGTCAGGTTGATCTTGTTTTTTACATTCGTTCATTAGCTTTTACCGGACCACTATAAATGCTGTGAAGTCATATTTTTTATATCAGTGTTTACACATTTCAAATGCGTCAACTTTATTATCGGCCTTTTTGTGAAGTTTTTTTGGGTAACTTATCCTTCGAAGTACATAAGAAACAGACAGACAACATACTTGGTCGATAATTTAACTATCTGGTGTTTTTTATATCTTTGGCACAAAGAATGAATATAGTGGACGGCCGACGGAATGTCTTTGATCTATTAGCGCTCACAGCTGTGACCTCTACGTACGTTTATAATCGGAAGTGTTGAATGTTGCGAAACTTAAAAAAGTTCCCCTAGAGCAATGTTGCCTTTTACCTCCTTTTAGATATTTTTATAAAATGAAAATATTAGACGTTTTAAAATCTATAAATACATGGTGTCCCATAAGTAATGGTACACAGAGCAATGGCAGATTCCTTATGTAAAAATATTACAATTTAAACAAACTTACCTTAGTGCGTCCAAAAGTTGATACCTATTAGCAGAGATATAGGGTGTCAAAGTAAAATTTTTGTTTCGATTTAATTTTCATAATTTCTTTAAATTCTCTTTTTCAGATTTTTAAAATTTATTACATTGCAACACTAGCAAATAAAGTACGAAGAACAATGACTTTTTAAGTAAATAAACCTAAAATTTAATTATACTTTAAAAGTGGTTAAATTGCTTACTTTAAAATCAATTACCCTGAAAACGGTTACTCGTAGCGACATTTAGAAGGTATATCTTTTTGACATAAAAATAACGGGAAAGCAGGAATTTTTATTTAAAAAAAAAATAAAAAACCTCCAAAAAAATAACGTATGAATGATACGCAGAGGTGCCCCCGACAAATAACAGCAAAACTATAATTACTGAGATTTGAATCCCTCGCTTCAAATCACCAAATTTTGTTAAAATATTTAAATTTTTAAAGATAGGTATTATTTAATAAAAAACGAAAACATTTTGTCCAATTACAAACCGAAGTGAAATATTGAAAAAGCCAATCGGTAAGATAAATGGCTACTTGAAGAGCAAGACGATCCATAAAATTCAGTTTCATATGTTACAAATTGTGGAAAATCAGATAAAATCAGAAGTGAAATAAAATATTCAACGCCCGCTATCTCAGAAACAAAAATCTTTAGAACATAATATGTTCATATAAACTTTTCTTCACTTCAAATCACCTGAAGAATTACTTCTTTAAATATTTTGTTATTTTTAGGAAGCATCCTGTATATCAAAACTATTTTATTCATTACGGCAAACCAGTAGTTTATAAAGAAATTAAGAATCATGTTTTTAGTCACTTTAACGTAAGTTTGCTATGTTAATCCCTGAACTTCATTCCCTTTTGATTGAAACGATTTAAAAGAAAAACAACATGTGTTTCTTGCACATCGGAGAATAACTTCAAAAAGAAATACAAAATAATATATTACTATATAAGCAAAAAAAAGAACACTCAACAATTCAATTTTGCAAATAAATACGTACTGTGCAAGTAAAGTAGATATAATAATCTAAGTAGATTATTATAGTTAGTAGCAAAGTTTTGTACATATTTTTTATTATTATTTATAGTCATCCATTTAAATAAGCACGAAATTTTAAGAAAAGCGTTTGTTTTATTCGATTTATAGGTAATAGTAAAAAGATCCGCTACCCACGCTGTTAATGTGCCCACGCCATGTTAGGTATTGTCCAGGAAATTAACGCTTTTTACAATACATAAATTAAAACAATTTTAAATCTATTAGTACTTATTACTTACCTAATAATTACTCTAAACGTGTATATATTGTGCAATTGTTTTTCACAATAGTATTTTTTGCACAAATTAGACCACTTGTTTCACTTGTTTACACCACACATGTAAGTACACAATTACTAGTATTACTACACATTCAGACTAACTTGTGTTGAAGCCGGAAACAGTTCTTCGCGCTGGCGAGAGGCGCAGCGTCCCAAGATTCTATTGGTCGTTTGAATTTTATCTCTCTCTCAGAAATAATTCTAGCCTATAGAAACGACGCATTTGTTTGAAAATGTATAGCGAAAATGTAACGTATTACTAATTATGTAAATTTTTCAACGCTTCACAACTGAAAATGAATTGTTTCAATAATTCCGTAATTGTTTCTGTTTATAGCTACTGAAGGAATACCGCATCAACAATTGCGTAATATTCTCAAATTTTAACAATTGAAAGTATGGCGTTTTGTAAGTTACGAAATATTTACGTTTATGGAATTAAGAATAACATTTGTTAGGTAACAATTTCGAATTTTTCCAAACCCAACAAAGATGTTTTGTATTATATTAAACAATTTCAAAACAAATCTTTCAGTTACAGATATATTGCCATAATTACGAATCTGTTTCACATTTTGAAATATGCTTCTAGAGTTACTTATTTGTGACTTAACGTTACGAAACAGTCACACTCTGCGTTTGCTGGGATATAGGGTGTTCCATAAAAAAGGCATAGGTAACTTACAGAATTTCGCCATTTTGCGATTGTCATTGGTTTGTTTTATTGACAGATTATTAAAATTCGGGAAAAATACTGCAACTCTCGTATGTAGTATTTTTCTGTATATTTTTCAAGCAAGCTCTGTAGGAGAGTGGCTATGGATAAAAGAATTTAATATATTATTCATTGTTAAACTTTACTCGTAGTTGATCATACAGACATGATGAGATGACACCTTTTATACCATTTGCATGGGATATGCGGTACTTATGTATAATGTATCAAGCATTAAAGCTGAGGTGTAGCGGAAAATTATGAAATCGCAAAGAGTTACAGAGAATTTACAGTACAAATTGCGAAAAGTTTATGTTAAGTTATCACAATTACTTTCCACAATGCTATCTACAGGTAACATCTTCAATCAGATATGCAGAGCACAGTGGATGACAAAATTATACACTTCTTGTATATCTTCAGTGTTATGTAATTTGAATATTCATATTGCGTACATTGTAAACGAAAAAGAAAGTAATTATACATACAGCGAGTAATTACTGTAAAATTAATTAGTTTGTGCTATTTTTAAGGGATCTGTATTATCTTCTTATAAATATAATTTAAATCCAATTGAACATAATAAGTGATGCTACGCCAGAAACGACATCAAATTGGTCAACATCTTCAGATCTACAAGTTTAGAGGAAACTATTTTCCCGATTATTACCAAACCATTCCGACTTTTCGTAAGTAAGAAACATACTTTTTGCCAAAAATTACGAAAACTTGTTCGGGCTCTTCTTAAGTTTTAAGAGAGAATTTTGTACCTTTATTTACCTAATAACTGTCATTGACCTTAGGTAAATTGAAAATCACCGGAGTACTTGAAATAAATTATAATTTAGTTTTATTTTGTATTTCCTAAATCAAAAAATCTAAAAAGGTTACAGGCCTTGGGCGAAGCAAGAATTTTATTTTGATGTGTTAATGGAACAGTTTAGGCAACAAAATATTTAATCCCAGTTATTTCTGTGTTTAATACGTACACAGACATTTTCTAATAATATCTGAGATTAGGACATTCAAACTAATATTTTATAAAATTATCAGTCATTAGTTGGTTAGATATCCTAACCCCTTTCTCTGGATTATTATAATGATTTGTTTATATGATTTATAATTTATGGCAAATTTTCTGGTTGACTAAAAATGTTGAAAATATTAAATACATTTTGGTTTGTAAATCTTATTAATTAGCAATTAATTCTAATTAGACATAAGTAAACAAATTATATTTACTGAAATTTAGTGAATAAATAAAATTACTTTCTTGGCGTCGAATACATATTCAAACAAGTGGGTCTTGACTTCAATTAAATGGTTGCTAAATAGCTGAAAAATCTAAAAAATACAAAATTGTATTTAATTGAATTAGTCATAAAGTTGCTGAAGTAAAGTTGCAGATTATTTCTTTATAAATAACACTATTTGGAGCTTACTCACAACAATGAGAACTGCATTTTAAGAAGCACTTACTGTCATCATTAATTGAATATTTATTGCAGTAACGGTGTAAATAACAAACATAAAAGACATATTGCATTAACCTTGCAACTGTTACCTTGTAACATAAACCGATATGATTATTTCGATGCACAATTTACGTGCATAATACATGTAACCTTGGATCTGTTATGTCTATGAGACAAACAGCTATTCGAGGATTCAGAAATGCATCAATAGTGTTTGCTTGCAATATTTACGCTGCGTATCTACGTATTTGCACTGTGTAATTTCTATAGTAAATACATGTAAGATCAATACTATAACATCCAAAATGCGTGACACTTTGTTTCTTTACGGGATTTCCAGAGTAAATAGAAGAGACAATAATAGCCAATGTATGTTGTTTAATAGTTATTATTTCGACCAAAAGGATCCTCTAATATAAGATTCCTATATATAAATTAATACTATAATGAACCATTAGGTTGATCTCAATCTTAAAAAATCAAATAATATTTTTTTGCGAATATCAATTGCCTGTAAAAAAGTGATTTGGATACACCGAAAATTTTACAATTAATTATAGAAATCTTTAGACTAATCAGATTACTATATAAATAATAAAATAAATAATATATATAAATAAATACAATTTTTTAACGAAATTTGGTATACAGGCGTTTTAGGTCATGCTGAACAAGAATCTGTAAAAACAAAAACCCTATCTCAATTGCTAATATAAATTCCTAATTTTTGGCAATTTCTTTTGATCATAGTAGGCGTATTTAAGTTTGAAAACATTTTTTATTAATAACTTTTTAAACACAATCTGAAAGAAGAGAAGTATACCAAATTTGATATAAATCGATCAACAAATGGCCTAGATATTGGGGTGTAGTGGTGAAAAGTGAGACACACTGTAGATAAGACAATTTTAAGAGTATATAAAAATCAATAAACAGGTTACAATTCCTAATTGTATATACAGTGTGTCCCCGCTTTTCATGGAGCCACCTCATATCTCGCCCACCTGGCATCCGAATATTTTGAAATTTTTGTGGTGAATATATACCTGTAAAGTGAGTCTTTAGACGTAACCACATTTGATTTTGGTTAAAGGCGTCCGATTCTAGGACGGAAGAAGAGGGTCGATTTTCAAAAAAAAAGTATTAAGTAGCGATTTTTTTTTAGAAAAAAAAAAACAGTAAGATATTCTTAATCAGCAGCTTTAGAAACCCCTTTGTCCAAGATTACATCGTAGTGGATTCAAAGGTCATTGAGATAGGGGCCGTCAAAGAACAAATTTTCCAACAATAATAATTTTTTTATCTGTACCTAAAACGGATTATGAAATGAAATAATGTATTCCCCATTTTTTGTTCAGAATAACGTATTTGTACTAGTTTGAATTGATTATACAGCAGAACAATTATTTATTGACTAAGGCAAACAATTTTTCTTTGTAGGTACATACATACCTACCATTTTTCTAACAGATAAAATGCCTAAGAAAACAAAAAAATAACTTTTGTTTTCATGGCTTGCTTAAGTCATTATTGAAGATTATTTGTTAGAAAAATGGTATGTACGAATTAGAATTTTTACCTTATTATATAATTATTTTGTTGTAAAATCAATTCAAACTAGTACAATATGTTATTCTGAACAAAAAATGAAAATTAAATTTTTTTCATTTGAGAATCAGTTTTACAGATAAAAATTATTTTTAATAAAATAATAATTTTTTTGACGGAACTTATCTCAAACACCTTAGAATCCACTACGATGTAATCTTCTTAATACGGTATATTATACCATTTAATATATTACCGGAAATAAATTCAACTGCTTTCATACTAGACGATTTTTTTAGTTGGAGGGCCTAGATTCTAGTTACCAACATCAGATTCGTATAGAATTTTATCTTTTTTAAACAGGTTGTTTTAGGATTAACTGAATAAACTTAAAATTTGAATTTAAATTAATTTTAATAATAAAAGGTTTTGGAGGTATGTCTGGAAATGCTTCGTTAAAGAGTCACGCAGCTACGCACCTCGAAAAATGGCGGATAAAATTTTGTTATTATTTTTTTTATTTCATCCCGTCCGGAAAGTACAACAGTACAGTATTCATATGCGGCCGGAAAATGAGACATTACGGTATCAGAGCCGGTAAAGTACCGGAAACCACCGGAAACATATTACGAACCAATCACAAACTGTTATTATACCTTTTGACAGTAGTTTGACATACCGTAAATTAAAAAATAGTGTCAAATGTCAAATGACATAAGAAAATAAAATAGTGTCAAATTATACAAATATACTAATATACAAGAAATGACGGGATGTAATAAAATATCATTCGACACACGTCCGTAAGGTGTTGTTCCAGCCTCGTTTAGATATTCTTGACTCGGCTCCTGACGTCGCCTCGTCCATAATATCTACTCGACTGTAACAAGTCACCTTCCGGACTTGTGACGAAAATTACTATTAATAAATAGGATTATAGGAAACAGCTACTGGACGGGCAAAGGCCCCTACTCCCATTGAATTATACCTATAAATCCAAATTGGTAGCCAAATTTGTTATTTGTCTTTTCTATACCAGACACAGACCAGTTTCGAACTCTTTATGTTGTCATCAGTGTGCCACAGGCAGCTGAAAAGACAAATAACAAAGGCAAACCAAACTGGCCTATGGCAGACCCAGCACATAGTAAGTAGTGAGGGATAAGTACATCCCTCTGGTGGTCAGTTGCTACTACCAGTCAGGACATCGACGGTGTCTTTGTGACCGATACAGAGACACCGTCGATGTCTTGACTGGTAGTAGCAACTGACCACCAGAGGGATGTACTTATCCCTCACTACTTATTAATTTTTATCTCAAATTTGGAAAAGACAAACAAAAAAAGATTTTCTACTAATCGAAACTATTATATATATGATATTTTTTTCGTCATTTCTAATCGGTAAAATAAGTAAATCAGCAGCCCATATCTTATCCTTTTATTCGACCTTTTGTAAGGTCACGAATTTTATTAGTGTCTTGTAAAGCTTGATTCATATATTATGTTCCTGCACTGAAAATGTCAGTGGTAATGGATGTGTATCTGAATTTATTCATATTCATTTATTCATTATTTTAGCTGAATTTTTTTACCACCCTGCATATCGATCGATATATTTCATACATTTTGAAATAGGAATGGGTATTGTTATTGTTATTCAATATCGTTTTGAATTTCCTAAATAGGAAAATATGTGAGGTGATTTTAACAATAAAAGCAACAGTATCAATTTGCCATTAAACAATGGAGCAAAACAAAATACAATTGTAACAATGTGTATATATAATCCAAACTATGATGAATTGATTACGAAACTATTTCAATATGTAACAATTAATTTGAAATAAATTATTTCATGTTTTAATATTAATCACCATTCATGTATGGTTTGTCAATACTGAATACATGTTTGCCATCAAAGGTAAATATAATCATTTGTTATGTGGCTATATATAATTGACAATTACAAATTTGGTAACGTTGATAATATCAAATTTATCATTCCAACTATTATAAGGTAAGTATAGGAAGAATATTAGACAAATATATCTCTTAAATCTAAACCAGTTTATGCAAGTTCATAATATCTGAAAAAGAGAATCCGTACACTTTACAGGTTATTTATATTCATAATCATGGATAATGAGTTTTTGAACTGGCGCATTCGCCAATTATTACACATAGTATGTCGATAACTCATCATCGGATTTCTCTATACGACCATAAAATTTGTCTCTTTGTATTATTTTTTGAATGCAATATGGACTTCGTATCTAGCTAGTTTTTTATTCCGTTATATGATTTCCTTCCATTGTGTACCGTTTTTGTTCGGTGCTGTTCACTTGTTTCATTATTTAAGTTTCTTGCAGACTATTCATTAAGCTTTGTAAGCTTTACTACAGAGTGATCGTTATTTGTTCTCTTTTACCAGCATCTTCATGAATCAATAAATACGTTATATACGTTTTATATATAAAGCAATTATAAGGTTTTAAAAAGTAATAGACAAAAGCGTTGGCAACGATTAAATTTAATAATCGTCTTACAATTTATTTTACAGTTTATGTATTTACGTAAAATATATACAGTACGGTCCAGAGATGTGTGAACATCAAAGTATTGAAGACAATTTAAAGACAGCTATGATTATTCGCTTGGGATTTGTCGGCAGTAAGACGCAGGCATAGTTAGAGCATCACCATATCTATACCATTCCAGCACGGGTGCAGACCACGCATTAGGTAATCCCATCGTTCACTGGTGTACAACTCTCTCATCTGGAAGAAATTTTATTTATGCATTTTGCAGGAATATTTCGAAATTTTTAATATCAATATTTTATAAGTAGGAGACATTTATAATGAATATAAGTATACCACAGCTTAATAATTCGTGTCTAGTATGTAAACCCGTGATTGTCCTAGCATTATAAGATGTGCTGTGTATATAAATAACTAGTCTTTTAGAGCTTGATTCGTTGAAAATATACAATATTAGATAATCATTATCAATTTAACTAATTGTTACTTTAGAAAATTACACTGTCTTTGTTTTACTGTATAGTATTAAACTATCATTATTTATCATTCATACTTACTTGATGGCCTTTAATAAACTGTAGTAATTATTTCCGGAATTCAGGTCAATATCGACCGTTAAAGATAAATTATTTCTTAGATTAGCATATAGATACATTGCATTAAATTTAATGAAATATTATTGTTATGATCTCTTACAATATTATGTTTTATTGGTTGCAAATAACTTTGTGTCTAAAAATATGTTTTAGTAATCTCACTACTTTTCTATAATAACCGAGATAATAACTGTTTATGGATTTAGGTAATTATTCTGATTGCTATAGTTAATAATAAAAATTAAGTTACATTGAGTAATTATTCGACAGAAGTAATTTTGATATCTTTTATGCTAATAAAATAAAATCTTAGTGTTTCGGTTTTTTTAATGTTTTAAAGCATTTATGTATTATGTAGGTTTTCAAGTTTTTACAGCCAATCACTTCGATGTCACATTTACGTCCTATTTTGACTTTAAACAAATAGGGAAATTAAATAAAAAATACTAAAGTTCAAAAGAAATCGTTACCATTGAGAAATTTTTAATTTCTTGTAGAATATAAACAAAAGAATAATTAATAATTGTAAATTTTCGAAATATGATTAATGTAAAAAATTAAGCAAATTTTTAAAGAAACAACTCTGAAATAACTTTATCCGTAACTAATCAGACGGCAATTTTTTTAGGTTGAAAAATGCCACTTTCGGAAAATAATTAAAATAGGCAAAACTAAAATTTTGGTATCCTCTTTTTTAATATTTAAAATAAAATGGTTCCACGGAAATTGCACAGTGACTATCAAAGAATTTTTCACGAAAAGCATAAATTGATTTTTGTCATTTTCATTTTCTCTTTATACCTAACTCCTTTATTTATGAAAATATTTTAATGCGCTTCCATATTTCTTAGAGCTCTTTTTGATGTAAATTTTGAATTATAATATTTTAATTAAGAGAGGAAAATAAAAAAAACAAATAGTGGCGATAACTCTAACTATAACTATTTCTAAAAATATAGTATTGTTTGATATATCATTTTAAAGAGATTAAAATAATGGCCATATGCAGCTATGGCTTGTGTTTGAAAAATGAAAATTGTTAGTAATATCTCAAAATCAAAGAGTTGGCAAAAATATTTTAATTTTTTAAAAATCTGCATCAAAAAGTGCTCTAAGAATGAAAAAGCCGCATTAAAATATTTTCATAAAGAAGTTATAATGGAAAAACAAAAATGACAGTTTGAACGAGTTGATTTTACTAAAATAAATGTTGTTGCCTTGATAGGCTCTACATTTCATGTCATTTAATCTACCTTGTATCTCTTGCACTTTCTAAGATACCCATGGTGAGCACGATAAGTGGGACACCCCGTATACAGTATGTCCCAAATTAGGGGTGCATGCATTGTTATCTCGGTTATTATTAGAAATAGAGGACGGTTAAATGGGGGAAAGCTTTAGAGAATGTTACGACCACTTCGATGACGTTTTTTAAATTTGACCTAGCTATTTCCGTTTTCGATTTATTTTCAAAAAACTGAAAAGATTCTTTTATTGGCATTATCAAAAATTCTTAATACGACTAATTTCGGTTTTTCTTATGGGCGCCATATTGTATTTTTTTATGATTCAATAGAGTTCTCAATTCCCTCTTATTCAACAATATATCACAATGTCAGAAAAAATCACTTAGGTACTAGTGTAAAAAATCAATCAACTTAATTAGTTTTCTCATCGTTTCACTTTTTCCAAACTTGTGCCATCAAATCAGGTAGGTTATTGTTGGCACCAGAACCTTCAGAAACAGCCAGTGTACCATTCTTGGCATAGTCCTCAGTTCTTACCCAACATGCTTCTGTAGGTGCATAAAGCACACGTGGTCATTTTCTAGAGATAAGCTTTAATGTTCAATTTGGATCTCCAAGGCCAGCTCCAAATATTTGACTTCATTGCTCATCTGTAATTTTTTCCAAATGATGCAATTCCTTCAGGTTTTATAGTTTCCTTTTGCTTTGTAATGTAACCTTTCAGGAATAGCTCTCTTTGGGCCCATTATTCATTTACCATGTTGGAGGATGTGAGACATTTTCGATTTAATATTTTTAAGTTCACCCTAGGATGGTCGTCTGCATATCCTATCCTGTTATCTCTCATCAGTTTCAGTGAGAAGAAGATAGTATTCAATCGATTTTCTTTCCTTAAGCGCTTAGTTGATCCATTTCCTTACCAATTGACTGATCTCACATCTCGTCACTGCTTTGCTTACATAGTCAGATGGGATATTATCAGCTCAACCTGTGTCTTGAAAGATCCTACGACAATTTCTGACTGCTTTCTTTACTTGAGGTACAACACATTTTATAGTTCTTATAGTTAAACCTCTTTTATTTCAACTATGAATGTTACAGCATTTTGCATAGACAGTTTTATTGCAGCTGTTTGATCTATCCGCTGAGACTATGGGCAGTATTAACAGCAGGAAGGTAATTTAACAGATTAGTGTTCTATATTTGCGAACAAATTTTACGAGGGCATCCTAATTTTTTTACATCATAATTAATAAAAAAATCCAAAAATTGGTATATAAAGTTTATGTAAACACCAAATTGTTAATAATTAGTCAAATTCTATTGCAAATGAAAAAGAATATACAAATACAGTAAAAAATATAATAAAAAGTTTATTAAAATATGCTAAACCTAATAATAAAGGCTGATACATTGGATGGGTGTCGGAAATATGCGGTCTCCATTATAATAATACATAAAATATTATTACAATAAATCGACTTCTTATTCAATTTAGATAAGAGCATTGTGGAAAGGAAAAGAGTAAAATCCGAAACGCATAAAAAATATATTTTACCGCTTACACTGGATTCCGCAAAGTAGCAGACTGTCGAGAATAGCCTACAAACACAGCTGTTTTTACCGCAAAAGCAACACCAGAAAGATCCTACGTCTGTGTTTAATTTATAACACTACCTACACTGTTCCGTCGCCAGCGTCTCCGTGAAAATTATTGCTTTTTCGCCTTTCCTACCGTTGTTAGCTGCAGGGGACCATGAATAATGATTTTCGTTTTATTATAGGTGCAAAAACCGATTCCTCAACCGAACTAATGTCTGCAAAAACCGAATTTATATATGAGACACTACTTGATACGATGAGTTTGCGTTTAATCTATTATTTTCGTAGGAAATACAAGTAATATGGAGTGAATATATACAGAGTAAGGGAAAAGTCACACAGTCATCAATAATTTTGTAAATATGATATTTATTGATAAATTTAAATGATCATGTTTCAGCTTATTTTTTTTATACGAGTGCAAAAATCTTCAACTTTTTTTCCAGTTTTTATTTTACTTTTGGACAAATTCAATATAATTTTGAATTCAGATTTATTACCTTAGAAATAAAAATGTACAAATTTTGAAAGTTAACAATTATAAAAATTGTTTTGCAGAAGACCTACCTAATTTATATTTTATGTCCAATATAGAAGACATTAAAATACATTAATTAGAAACTTTATTATTATTATTAACATTTATAGCCGTTTAAGTGCATTTTAAACTTTTTAACTTAATAAAAGTGTCTTCAGATGTGAGGCACCATTCGCTTTGAGAGCACAAAAAAGGTATGTAGGTACTAATGTTACTGGGAAAGTAAAGACATAAAGACATACAGGATGAACAATAACACCAATTGTATAAAACCAGAGTAATTATCATGATAATTAACATTTCGTTCACGTCGTAATGTAGCAAAATGTCTAAATTGAGTTCATACCATGAAACCGTTATTTGTTTGCAATCATCTCCTGTTGGATATCTACATAATATAAATTTTTATTGTCTACTTTTTCATACAGTTACAATTGGACAATATTTTCTAACAACACACAAATATTTTACAGTACATTATAAAAAAAGATTCTGTCAAAATAAAATATGTATTGTTACTAAACAATTAATTGTTTAAATTTATTAAAATAACCAATCAACAGAATAAAGTTAACGCAATTACAGCAAGAAAACTACGATTAATATTAACACATAATTTACATGTCCCACACTTGATGAATGGGATAAAACTTTAATATTTACCATCTGGGTTGATGATATGAAAATATCGAAGCTCTTTAGATTATTTAAAAATTGAAATGATGAAAAATATCCCTGCAATCTATTTTATTATTTATCATCTTATAGAAAAATATTATTTGCAATTTCGTACGTCTATTTCAAGACCTGTGGATAATCTGTTTTCCGACTTAGAATTCAGAAAGCCAATAACAGGATATACCATCTCTCTAACGGTAAGGGTGCTTAAAAAATCTCCTTTGAACATTTTCTATAGAATATATGTAAAGGCTATAATAGGGACACCATGTTATTGAGGCATATTCAACACGAGATCTTAACAAAAGATATGTAAAATTATTTCAAGGTACTAATGTTATTAAATTTCTAGAGTTTCGAAAAATTAATCTAATTCTGAAGTAAGGTTATTAATATAATTTCTCAGGATCAAAAGCAAAATTTAATGGGCATTGGTCTTTAATATATTACTTCATTTACTGGAACCGTAGCCGAACGAGTAAATGCGTAAATACTTGGTTGCGAAGATCGATGGTTCGATTCCATTCTAAAGCGATTTAAAATTTATTTGGGGTTTGCTTCGTACATGGTGAGAGAGGGAATTATCGATGCCCTAGATAGGATTCGGACTGCACAATAAACTAGAGGCCTTGTCTATTTAACTAAACAAAATTTTAGATTTTCCTTCCATTACTTAAGAGGTACCTAAAAGAAACTGATTTTAAGGAAGCAGCTAATGACAAGGTATAGTTTTAATTGTCTATAAATGAGTATTAGCAGTCTTTCCAGATACTGGATACTAGATACTCCAGATAATTTTTGAATAAATAAAATGGTAATCTTTTCGCGAAAATAGAATGTCATTTTTAAAAGCTTCGTTGAATTAGATCCAGTTTTTGTGTATGCAAAAAAATGACGATGTGTCTAAACTTTTCAAAGTCCAGCTAAGCCTCAAAACGACAGAACAATATTAAGAAAGTTTCAAATATTTAGTGCTATTCCTCTGACAAGGGTCGACATCTGTATTGGAAGGGTAAGATTAAAGTTAATCGCATGATCAGAGAGTAATTGATCTGCATTGTGGAAGTAGAAACTTTATCCCTATAACATTACACACATGGCTATACGGATTTGCTACGGTGACCCGATTATATCGTGCTGAACTTTGGGAAAAAGGAGGATTAACTGGGTAAGATACCACGGAAACCTGTTCTGTCATTTTCAGCAACCTCACAAACTTAGAAATATGTTTCACAGTATGTCTTATATAATGCTCTTATATTTAATGAACTCAAAGGAGCATATAAATGATCGCTATATTTTCTTATTTGAGCAAAATACGCATAAAATAATTTATATAATAATAATAATAATAATAATAATAATAAATATGTTAACCCTAAGCCACAAGGGTTAACCCTAAGCCACAAGACCTGGCACGAATGGACTCGTTGATCAGTGAGGAGCTTCCAGAAGATGCCAACATCTGGCAGATCAACAGCGCGGTGTACGCTGCCGCCAAGCAACTCGTCCCACAACAGCGCCTGGCAAGCGCAGTTGATAGGGTCGAGAAAGCTAAGCGGCGCGTACAGAAGATCGAAGCTAAAATTCGATCAGCAAGGCAACACGCTTCTCGAATCCAGAGTGTGGTGGATTATATAGTCGCAGGTAGACCATTTACACCGAAGGTCCGGCGAGTGGCAGCCGGACTGAGACGCCAACACCACACTCTAAATCGCACAGTGCTGCAGACCATCAAGCAGCACTGTCTAGATAGGATTCGAGCGCTTATGGCTATTAAGAAAACTTTGGTCAGGCGAATGCGGAGTTTGGAACAAAACAAATTGTTTCAAACAAACCCGTCTCGCCTGTTCCAAGAGCCACAGCGTGTTGTCGAAAATCCGCCAACTGTTGATAATGTCGAAGCCTTCTGGAAAGGAATCTACGAAGTCGCGAGTCCATTCGATAATGACACTCCAGCTATAGCACACTTCGAGGCTCTCTGTCGTAGAGTCTTAGAAGAGCCAGAAGAAGTGTGCCCGGCAATCAGTATGGAAGAGGTTCAACAAGCACTTGTTGGAACCAAGAACTTCGCTGCCCCGGGTCCAGATGGTATAAACAACTGGTGGTGGAAGAAGTTTCCTTCCACCCACCGCCATCTGGCCCGAGTTTTCAACTCATGGTTGAACGAGGGGCAGCAAATTCCGGACTGGTTTGTCGAGGGGCGAACTGTGCTAATCCCCAAAAAGGGGGATCTGTCTGACCCAAAAAATTATAGGCCGATTACCTGCCTCAACTCCTGCTACAAGTTATTTACTCGTATCTTGTATACCAGGATGTTGAGGTCTGTTGATCCGGTCTACCAACAGATAAACGAACAGCGTGGTGCCAAGAAGGGCCTGGCAGGTTGCAAGGAAAACCTGCTGATAGACCGCTGTATTACACAGGATTCTGTGCAGTACAAGCGGAATCTGTCAATGGCCTGGATTGATTATCGCAAGGCATTTGATACAACATCCCACGAGCTTTTGTTACACTTGCTCGGATGTCTTGCGGTACCAGCACCACTAGTGAGATGCATCGAACAACTGTTGCCGCTTTGGAGAACTCGCTTCACCATAACATCCGGTGCCGAGCGAGTTTCGACAGAGTTGGTGACATTTAAGAGAGGAGTGTTTCAGGGTGACTCTTTGAGTCCGCTCCTCTTCTGCATCTCACAGCTGCCGCTATCTGTTGGACTCCGCCAAACTCGCGGGTATCAGTGTGGGCCACCCAGCAACCGGAGGCATAAGGTCACCCATCTATTTTATATGGATGACCTTAAACTCTATACCTCCGGAGAGCGAGAACTTCAAAATGCTCTCAGGGTGGTCGAGGAATACACGCGGGCAATTGGAATGGAGTTTGGGTTGGACAAATGCGCAGTCGTCCACCTCAAGAGAGGACGATGCGGGGAATTCCACGAAGATGCGCAGCTCGCAGACGGAAGCATCCTACGACATTTGGATGCCGGAGAGACCTACACATACCTGGGTGTGGAACAACGCCACATCCAGGATGTGAACCAAATAAAGGATTCTCTCCGTGGCAAGTACAGACACCGACTCCGAAAGATCTGGTCATCAGAACTTTCGGGGAAGAACAAGGTGTCTGCCACTAATATGCTTGCCGTTCCGATTCTGCTCTACTCCTTTGGCGTAGTCAAATGGGGAGTAGATGAGCTGCGTCAATTGGACAGGAATACCCGCAAGATGATGAATATTCATAGGAGTATTCATCCTAGATCGTCCGTTCCTCGTGTGTACCTCCCACGTCAACGGGGGGGCCGAGGACTCTTGAGTCTGGAGTGCATGCATGGCAGAGTGGCACTGAGTATGGCATGTAATGTCATCAGGAGCTCGGACCCACTCCTACAGTTAGTGAGAGATCATGAAACTGTGGGAGTTGGCGCTTTATTGTTTAGGGCAGCACAGAGGGCCGCAGATGAACTCGGTCTCGTGTTCGACTACAGGCGAGAAGGCCGGCGAGGTGACTCAGTCACTGAGCTTCCGCCTAATCGTCTGACAGCCCACATCAAAGCTGCCGAACAGAGAAATCTGTTCAGGCAGCACGTCGATAAACCCCTGCACGGTGTTTTCTATAACAACATAGAAGCACTGGGTTTATCGACAGAGCTGACCTTCGCATTTTTAAGGTCAGCGGGGCTGAAGTCGGAGACCGAGGGATATATTGTGGCCTGCCAAGATGGTGTTATTAACACATTGGTCTATCGCAGTCGCGTGATGGGTGTAGAGGTACCTGATATCAACTGCAGGACCTGTCGGCAGGCGCCGGAGTCGCTCATGCATTTATTATCTGCATGCCCGATTTATGCGACTTCGGTCTACATCCAACGACATAACGCGGCTTTACGAGTGCTATACTACCATCTACGGCACTCGTACCAGATAGACCAAACACCAGTGCTGCCTTACGTCCCCAGAGATATCGAGTCCGTTGTCGAGAACGAGAAATGCCGGATTTACTGGAACTACTCGTTCCCGACCGTCAGGCGAATTCACGCCAATAAACCTGACATAGTCCTCCTCGACCATCAGACCAAGGTGATGTATGTCATCGAGTTCTCAGCACCTGCTGAGACAAACATCGCCTTGAAGGAGGAGGAGAAACGGACTAAATACAGAGATCTCCGGTACGAGCTCCAAGTGCTATACCCAGGCTACTCTGTCAAAATGGTCGTCCTGATAATCGGTGTACTCGGAGGTATGAAGCCCACGCTGCTCTCCGCATTGAAGACCATGCCTGTCTGCCAAACATCGGCAGAATGGTTGGCTGGTCAAATGCAGAAAGCGGTCATCCTGGGATCCCTTCGTCTACTTAGAGCACACGAGTCTGGAATCTACAGTGACTAACCCTGCGGGATGTGGGGAGTTGCTGTAGATTATTCGCTGGCGCTCTCTCTGTGTGGTGTCGGAGGCCACAGGGAGACTGTCCAGCACTTTCGTTCCGAAACGGAAAAAAAAAAAAAAAAAAAAAAAAAAAAAAAAAAAAAAAAAAAAAAATAAATAAATATGTTTATTATTTACCAACCAAAGATACATACATTATATTGAAACACAATAACATAATATAGGAGGTAAACAAAGGGCCAAATGTTAGGTATAATACCAATTCTGCCACATAGGCCCAAAGAAAGAAAATTAAAAATATACATGTATACGCAAACCACACATATCGGATGTCCCAAAAGTAACGCACAAAACCCACACGTCCTTACTATCACGATGAGAGAATTGACTTTATCATTTTAAAAGAAATATGTATTTCAGCCTTGTGGAATACATTATTATTCTATTAAATTATTACTATGAGTCTAAGTTTCCGAATATGCTATTAACGACTTTATTGAATATATTCTTTTTGAGAGCTAATTAATAGAAATCGCGTGTAATACGGTACAAAACGTAAACAATATCCATAAGAACAAACAAAGGTCCTCAGACCCCGTGATAGGAATGCATCAATTTGGGTAGCGAAAAACAACAAGGGTTGAAATATCTCATTAGAAATTTTATGCTGCTAGGCTTGGAACTTTATAGGAACAGAATTTAATATATTTTTAGGGCTTACAAATTGTGCGCAATTCATTCCAATTAGTATCACTTTAAATTTCCGATATTTATACAGTTCTTTTATGGTACGAATGCCTAATAAATTTTGTTAAGGTCTAATTTTAAATAACACAGGGAGCCTAAGGCAAATTATTCGCAACAATTGAACAATTTAACGTTGAAATCAAATTACGCATATTGATGTTGCGAATCATGTTTCACACCCCCGATTGACAAATAATAACGCTTTAACATATGGTTATTTAGAAGGATAAACATTATTAGTCATTTATCTGCCAAGAAGTTTAAAAATAAGCGTGCAGTGTTAGGAAAAAAATTCTCATATAAAAATCAAAGTGAATTTTTGTTTTAATTTTATTACTAAGTAATTTTCTTAAAAAGTAAATTCAATACATATTTTGCTTCGATTCAATTGAATACTCCTACGATTAGTGAATTCCTTATGAATAAATAAAATAGTATTATGAGTAATAAATTACCGAAAGTATAATAATAAAAATGTTGAAATAGAACGTCGTTTAAATATGGTTTGGTAAAATACGCCAAAAATATATTTTATTAAATTGTCGAAATGTACTAAATCAACTTCGAAACTTACTTTACCCGCACTCATTTTTCGTCTTGAAATATTACCGACATACACCTGTGACCAGAACTCGCCCTACTGCATTCAAGTCGCATATATCTTTTCCAACTATATTATTGATTTCTATATACAGGGTGATTTAGTTTCAACTGAATAAATTAATATTCGTCTCAACTTTTTCCGTTAATGAGTTAAAAAGTGTTATAATTGCAGCACAGGATCATTAATTTAATGAATGATTTATGCTTGTTTAAGACTCGCCTATGTCAGCAGGTTCTCTCACAGTTAATTCTCTTGTCACGGCCGGGATTTGAACCCGGAACTATTTAATGAGAGCCCCTACTACTATTTATACTAATTATTACCTGAAGTGACTGCGGCTATTCTCTCCATACTGTATATAGTTGAAAGCAAAACTTCTCTGCAACGAAAAAACGAAGAGACCTAAATAATAATTAAGTGATAAAAATCTAACGCAAAAGCCAGGAAGTCGTATAGCACTGTTTCAATAATTACGCAGCTGGGACAGATACGTTGTAATGTTCCGAGTCCAGATCTTATCTTATCTAGTTTGGAAATGCCCGAGCCTAAATGGCCTGATGAAAAATATTCGTATATGGGGGAGAACGGGAGATTGCTTTCTGACCCTTTCACATTATTCTGCGAATGATACAAATTTTACTGCTGCAGTTCCGTGTTTTTCATATTGAAGTTAGGTGAAAGAGAATTAGCTTTATAATGAGACGAGACGACAGTAAATAATTGGGAAGGCCATGGAGCATGAGAGGGACTCAAATGCGTCGTAATATGTAATTAAAATAATAATTGGGGTGGGAAACATAATTTCAAAGTTACTAGAAAGAATTGTGTACAATAGAATATGTTCCTATTCTGAAAAAACTAAATTATTGACAGCATCACAACATGGTTTTAGGTCAGGTAAGTCTGTTGAGACTGCATCGTGTCATTTACTAGATTATGTATATTCCTGTCTAGACGATGGTAAATATGTGATTTCGCTTTTGTTTGATTTGTCTAAAGCATTTGACACCATCAGTAAAGACATATTGAAAGAAAAACTCAACCATATGGGTATTCGAGGAAATATCCTGAATTGGATCATGACATACATGAACAATAGGTCTATGAAGGTGAAAGTGGGAGAAGAAATGTCAGAAACCTGTGCAGTAAATTTAGGAGTTCCTCAGGGTTCTGGTCTTGGTCCGTTGCTTTTTCTGCTTTATGTTAATGATTTGCCTAATCAAATAACGAATGGTCATGTTACTATGTTTGCAGATGATACTACAATAACGGTATCTGCAAACAATCCCGAGGACCTTCGAGATAAGGTTTTGATTGTTATAGATGAATTTGGTGCGTGGTGTCAACGAAATAAATTCATATTAAATGAAAACAAAACTGAAATAATAAATTTCAGCATCATGAGACAACTCCCGAATAATTTTATTTTGGATCACAAATTCATAATTTCAGCAGGTGTAAAGCTTCTAGGAACATACTTTGATTCAAGATTGTCTTTTAGTATCCATATAGAAAATGTGTGTAAACAACTGAATAAAGCATATTTTGCTCTGCTACAATTAAAAGATACACTTGATCAGAACGGTTTGTTAAATACATATTACGCGTACGCCTACTGAGCATATCGTACAATATTATCTGTTGGGGTAGTGCAAAAGATAGGGAACGTGTTTTTATATCCCAAAAGAGAATATTGAGATTAATATATGGACTACAGCCTAGAGAGAGTTGCAAACAAATATTTAAAAACAAGAAAATTCTTACTGTACCTTGTATATATATATTAAAGTGTGTAACTTTTGCAAAAAAGAATGAGCATCTCTTTGCGACATGTTCTAATAATCACACATATGGCACGAGACATGGCGACTTATTGTTGATTCCAAGGCATTCTACAACTCATTTTAAACATTCTCCCTATTATAACTCTGTAATATTATTTAATGCTTTGCCTTGTAATATTAGAAGTATCAATAATTACAAAAAATTTAAGTCCAAAGTAAAGCAATTATTAATCAACAACACTTTTTATAACTTGACAGACTTTCTTAACTTGACAAGTAATATTACATAGTAACTACTGTTCGTATAGTGTATTTGTTAGTTTGTTCTTTTTATTATTGTAACATGTGTTTCGTCATTATACCCTAAACTTACCTGTTTTATTTTATTTTATTTATATTAAAAAAAAAAAAAAAAAAAGGAGTTTGTACTTATGCATCCATATGTTATTATTTATATTGATAGCTTTTTTTCTGCCAGCTTCTTAGCTTCTTATCTTATTTTATTCTATTTTTTTTGTATACCATTTTTAACATAATTGTATCTTGTTGACTTGCCATATATACTTTCATGTATCCAAAGTGGTTAATAAATTATTACTATTACTATTACTATTACTACTATTACTATTACTACTACTATCATCAAAGAGCAAATACAAGGACATTGGTAAAATTAATATAAGCAAAAAACTACAAAGCTGAGACAACTGTAATCATCTTAAGTCATGGTCCCGAAAACTATAAAGAATCAATATTCCGTCTATGTCATATCAAATTTATCCACGGTCCACCTCATCAAATAAATTCAAAATAAGTAAGCATTTTCTATTGGAGTGCTCTAAATTTAACGCAGAGAAAAAGAAAGGAAAGTGCACGATTTCCCCATGGATCAAGCAGATTACTATCCGAAACGCAGCAAGGGCAGTAATAACCCAAGAGAAGAAATGATACTTTAGTCACGGAGTCATACAAATGATTTTTTCTACGACTATTTCAACCAGCGCGTGTTATTACCACAGCACAGCCAGGAGAAACTGGTAAACTTTGATAAACCATACACCTGCAAGACGAAAACCTTTTCTCCAAATAGTAAAAAGAAATATTTAATATGATTATAATGGATATATTGACACAAAAAATAGAAAAGCCAAGCAAATAATATGACAGTTGAGAAAGCAATGAATACGCAAAATTAAAGTATATTATACTTGCATAGAATGTATTTTTATGTTGTAGTTTATACTACAAAGCGCACTTGTACATATTTAAATTCCATAATGTGTAAATTGATCGCGTAAAATCATGGAAGTAGTGCAAAACCTCTGTTTATTCTTTTCTCGAGATGGATCGTTATCGGACGCTGTCATATCATTGTAATCGTGGAGATATCTCAAGGATAATGGTGTATTGTAAAACTATCCTGGCTATTTCTTGGCTATAAAAAAGTTTAAATGTCTCATCGTAAACATCAACAGAAGCAAATACGTTAAACCTAGTTGGCAAATATTGTGCAACCGCATTTCGACGTTCGTAATTTGTCTCGGATGCGCAATTTAGCCTTCCTGCAAGTTAATTGGTCATTGACAAATTAAATGACAATCAAATATCAATTTAGGAGGTCGAAAGCAGTGATTGGATTAGTTTGGTAAAAAATACATTGTAAGTGGGTAATCAATTAGAGGAGAGAAGTAACTTCGTTATTCTGCAATCGACTACGTTTCTCAAAGGCCTTTGCCATCCCAGAAAAATGTTTATTCGTTGAAAGAGAAAACTGAAAACAAGTGTAATCACTTCCTGTTTGATTTAGTTAGTTAAAATTGGGATGCTATCGTCGTCAATTTAAATAGGATTTGGTTATATTTTAGGTGTAAAAAATGCAGCACCAGGTAATCATTAACATGTTTTATTGGTGTATATTTACTTTTTCATACATGTTACTATACAAAAAACACAAGTTTGTTTATAAGTGTTTTTAGTGTTACTCAATTGTTTTCATGATACCGTATTTAAAATCTATGCAAAAAGAACTAACTTCTATCTGTCTATATACTTTTTTTCTTTTTTCAAAAATAACAAGGTTAAGAGGAGTGAAATATATAAATGATCACCCTGTACGTCGTGCTTCGTGCTTAATAATATTCATATCTTATTTTAACTAATTAATAAAAACATTGGCGTGAAATTATTGATGTCAGATGAAAACATTCTTAAATGAGAACTTTCGAATGAACTGATGACTATCGTAATAACAAGTAGTATTATGTCAGTCGATTATTGATATTCTAACAATTAATCTATCCAGAATATAATATTATGTCATAACTATTGTTAAGCAAGAAAAATGAAAACAAACAATATTGCCAAGTTTGTTTACCTATAGAAAAACTAAACTTTTTAAACCAGTTTTATAAGAAAATATTTAAAATAAAAAAATTGAAAAAGTTTGAAAATTGGAAAATTGACAAATGGAAAAATTAAAAATTGACAAATTGGAAAATTGAAAAATTGAAAAATTAAAAAAATTAAAAAAAATTGAACTATCAAAAAATTTAATAATTGAAATATTGAAAAATTGAAACACTGAAGAATTGAAAAATTGGAAAAATGAAAAATCAGAAAAATAAAGAATTGAAAAATTGAAAAATCAAAAATTTGAAAATTGAAAAATTAAAATACAATACTCGTATTGCAGGAACTGAACTTCGCCTTTTTGTACCACAGTATTTATTCGTTTATTTTCTTTTTTTTTGGCCTGGATGTAATAATACTTTATATCTATAATTACTGTGGTGATAAATAAAGACGTTTATTATTATTATTATTATTAAAAATTGAAAATTTGAAAATTGAAAATGTTCATTTTCTACCTTAAACTATCGGCTTTATGAGGTACTTGTGGAATGGAATAAAAATATATAATTTTAAACGTCAAAATATCATTGAAATGTAAAAATAGTTTTATTTTTAGCAGCAATATTAAAAATGGTAAAATTGATTATATAAGTATATTTTAGGGAAATATCCAGATCTATCGAATTTAAAAAGTAACCTATGAAAATTAGGAAACGTCTAAATCAAACAGAACACTTTTTATTTATAATTTAAGGCAACAAATAGGAAACACATTTTATAAAAAAACAAAATCTATAATAGCAAGTAGAACAGGGCTTCTTCTAGCTCATGCTCTTTAGAGAACTTCAGGGAATGTTTCCAATAAAGTTTATTAATCCTATTAGTTGGGCTGTTCAGTGTTCATATTCATCTGCAGGGCATTTTGTAACCGTTCCATTCCATTTCGAGGAACAGCCTTATCCAAAATTCTCGTCTAGAAAGCATTCCGGATATGCTCTATAGCTAGTCAGCAGTCCATGCCATTCCTTGAAGGTTTTTTCTTTGGAAAAATGTATTGTCGATGTAAATAAATTGTCAATCCATATGGTTGGCATATATAATTTCTAAGGAACATCTTGCAGCAACCGTCATATTTATAAAAAGTATCGGTTTATTAGAGCCTGAAGATATACCTCCTTAAACTGTAACTGCCATCATAACGTTAATTATGTTAAGTGACATACATGGAAAAAATCATACTTCTTAGCACAAACGACCTGGGATAAAAATATAAGGAATATTGCATAACTAACTCTTGGAATTAAATAACTACATTTAAATAAAATATACGAAGAGGTTTGTTCATCGCGTAATTACTAAAAGTGATCAGAAGTGAACCAAATAAATGCTAAAGCAACGATATTTCCACTGCTGAGAAATATCTCAAGATTCATCATTACATAAATGGCAGCTATTAATAAATATACCAAAACATCCAGATCTCATGGCCGGAAATGCAGCTGGGATGTGATGAAAGCTGGATAAAAATGGCAAGCCGTAAACTGTACGCAATTCATTAGGGGATAACTAATATGAACTCAGTTTGAACACTTAATCGGGGTATTTAGTAAACTTCGGAATGTATCAGAGAAGTAATCCCAGTGATCAATTTCTTATGGGCCCGATTCAGCGGAATATTGTAGGTATTAGGCGAGCGCCTTTACAAGTGCGAATAAAATACATTTTCATATTACGGATAAACTGTAATTTATCTGTTTAAATAAAAATACGTAGTATATTTCTGGAAGTCAATTGTCAACTGACTATATTGTAAAATTTTGTATATGTAATTTAGATTTGTTTGCTTGAAGTTCCGTTTTTTATCAACCGTGATTAATGTTGTTTTGCCTATATTAAAATTCGCCTGACGGACCCAAGGACTAGAAGCGTGTGAATTTGTTATTTTCGTTTTCTTCTATATTTGCATATCCTTTCTCTTGCAGTTAAGTCAATATTAGATAAATATGTTGATAAATATTTCAAAATAAATCATATAAGTACACTACATTATTTTATGTTGTGGAATTACATATTTAATGAATACCAAAATAACTACTATGAATATGAAGTGGAATTAGGATAATTAATTGACACCCGGCATTTACCACGCATTTGAGGCTTATCGAACGTAAGGTGTATTTTAAATTTATTATTTAACGTCGGCTTATGCTCGCAACTAAAGCCAACCACCGACGCCACAAGACGTGCGTCCCCAACCGCAAGTTTTGAGGAATATCTTCTAGGAGTAACGATTTCTTACTTGCCTAACGTCTAATATATTATTATATGGAACCTATTTCCATCTATTCCAAAAGATGACTTACCAACCCTCATTTAAGATTGAATATAATATTAATGTACAGGTCATTAGAAGGTAGGTCAAGCCGTCTAACTTAATTGATTCACCCATCCAAATTATTAACTGCGATTACTCTCGGTTAATTTTCGTATCGAAATACGATGATCTTTTTGATTTTTTATTTCGACTATTCAAACTAAAATAGAATAATAAAAGGGCAAACCCAATAACTTTCAGACGACACTCGATCCATCTTTATTAACACATACCAAGTTTGTAAATACTCAATTTAACAAATAAATAAATACCAATAAAGTCTGACCAATTACGATATTGTGAATATTAATATACTTTAAAAAAAGTTACCCCAATGACACATCTTTTATTAACAATAATAATAATTAAATCAGAGAAATGTTGTGCAATTTAAAATACATTAAAAGAAATAATTTGTTATGGTATCCAAATCATAATCAAAATATGTTCGACATAATCAAAACAGATTTCTGCACACCTACAAGTAGAATAGAAATATTTACACGGTGATTAATCTCAAAGATTTACCTTGAAACTGACCGACTATCTGACTAATTTCACGATAAAAAATTACTTGTTCAACTAACTATATTTTAATTAACATAACATGGGAATTAGTCTAATTAGAAAAAAGTAAACAAAGAAACATGTTCTTCTTATACGTCGACAAAATTAGTATAGATAATTTAACTTATGTGCAAACTTTTACTGAACAAAATATATGATTGGATATAATTATTAATTAATTAAACAACATTGTGTTTATATTATTACTGATTTTTTTACATATCTACTGGAGATATTTAGCAAATTAATGTACAGTTTAAAAGGAAGATTTTTAAAAAGTTTAGCGCTCTGATAAAGACAGATAAAGACAGATAAATAATTGCAATTGTCTTATATTTAATTAATCGTTAATATACACTTTGATGTGACCATATCGAGTAATATGATTCAATATGACTTTTGAAAAATTGGAATGCGCCAAAAAAAAAAAATTCGAAAACCTCTGATTTCAAATGAAAAAACAGCAATCTTGATCCAACTTCCACAAAGGCCAATATGTTTGAAATCGCCCATTTAAAACAAATAACATGTACACATAGATAGAGCTTGTTTTCCATGACATGACTACTTTTTACGTGATTGACGATTATTGATACAGAATTCACAATTCTTTGATATATGAGCAATCCATTTGGATAATATATTTTCATCGCTCATGTACCTAAAAAATACATCTATTAAGAGGCATCTGACAAATACAAATTTTGATAAATCATTTACCGTGTCACAAAATAGAAATGATGCATAGCTTCGTCGCATATGATATCAAAATTATCATTCCACATATATACATAATTTGGTCTATGCGCTCTCAATATTAACAATTTCAATGTGGCCCCAAGGCCACAATTTGCAATTATTATTTCACAATATTGATTTAAGGTTCTAGTTAAATTTGGTAGATTTACATTTACTGCATATATGTATCCACTCCAGGAACGTTCTTTTCAACTACATTCATTTGAGAAAAACGTTTCTTCAGTATATGTGTCTCATGAAACGTGACGACAGCAATATTTAAATGAAGTATATATTTATAGTGTACTGTCAGTGGCGTATCTCATACGAAATACGTGTACTAGTTTTAAATATATTTTTTGCGGTATTTATAGGTTTCATTCAAAATTTCTACAACAAATTACAGTAATTATTGGCTTGGTGTTTTTTACATCAGAATTGCAATTGATGTCTTGGTATTTCAAGTTGGAGTTTTAATGATCCTAGCGGTATGCGGTTGAAGCATACTTAACAAATGATAAATTAGACACTATTGAGCAAATGCAAAAATATTGAGAAAGGAAAGGAATACCACAAAATTCAGTATTAAGAGTACTTTGTTTATACTATATGTCAGTGATCCAAAATACATCGTATTCAAAGCGAATGATAACTGTAATACCTGCTAATAGGTATTTGATTTGTTCGTCATTAGTACTACAGCTTCAAGGATGCTTTGGCTTTTTATTTCTATGTTTATTTCACATTTCGCCACTGAGATCAGAAGCTCAGTTACCTATAACTTGTTTTACTTGCCTAACATCTATTGAACAAGAAACCGAATGCCTTACATCCTCTCCAAAGGATTGTACATCAACTACATAACTCGCGCCTAAACTTTGATAAATTGATATACAATTCGTTAGAAGGTGAGACGAGGTCAGAGTGTTTCTCATCTATCCTGATACTAGCGCGACCCATATTGTTTTACCTTTAAATATTGTATACGAGCATGACTAATGCAGGCTAAGCTCACCCCGCGCTCTGACTTATGTAGTTTATGCCACCATCCATCACGATCCCTTGTCAATTTCTGTCAGCTAGTTGCTCATGCAAACCTGATATGGGTATTCATGTATCTACCCTTCGTTCCCACATTTGGTATTGCTAGGACCCTAACATGAGTTTGGCAAAGATTGCATTTTTTTTCGATTGAGTAGGCGGGTGCTGCAATATTGATTTATTTCAGTTGTTCTGTACAGGTTTTTAGTAGACCAATGTACCCCATCAAAATTATTTTTACCGAACTATTGAAGATGTGAGTGAGGTCAAATTGGAAAATAGACACTCTGTATATTTTTTACAAGACAATATATAATTCTTTATTGCCACAGGAACTATAAATTCAAAGGATAATATAAAGTAGTATTATTCAAGGTCAACAATTAAGTGGTGTCAAGTTTGAGGACGGGTATAAATTAAAGAGTATTTAGATCCCACGGGTCTTTTATAATAAAGACAAATTTACTGACTGCAAATGAGGGCAAAACAAAAGCACTGTATGAATATGAAACAATTTTTAAAACAAATACACTTCTAGTATACAGCGAATTAAAGTAACATTTTACCCAGCCGCTTTCATAAAACTCATTTAAAATGCATACAACTTTTAAATAAGAAACTAAGGCTGAGATATAATGCAGAGAATTGTTAGTTTGAATAAAGTAGTTTAATAATGATAAAACAAAAAGTGGGCTTACAGGAATAAGAGAAGTTAAGCTAGATAAATTAAATAATATCATGAGACATAAGTAGCTCAGTTGCTGTTGTAGATTCTATTATTTACCTTATATTTTTAACAGAGATAATAAAAATGTTTAAGAAAATATGTGGTGTTTATTCAAATCTTTCTGCAGTGTTTCTAATTTAACACTAAAATTAATGATACTCTTGCGTTTAAGAAATACATATATTTACAACGTATTCCAGGTTCTTCACATTTTTTTTACAGGTCAATAAAAGCCACTTGATTACAACAAACTCACTAATGAACCAACGTTTAGTTAAATTCTTCAAACTCAAACGTGACACAAAAGAAAACCGTACCCTCCGGAGGACGGAATTCGCACCAAAATAAGGAGTGAAAAACTCGATGTTTGGTCTATTTCTTCTTTCTTCTAGGTGATGTTTACCTGAGCAGGAGCTCTAAAGTCGATGACATACAGTACCTTAACCCAAGGATCGAGGAGATTATTGCCTTTCCTAAACTGATGGTTGGGAACAAGTAGTTTCAATAATTCTGCTAATTCTCGTTCTTTATTTTTTTTACCAAAACATGCAGGAAATTGAAATCAGATTAGAGACCGAAGGGTTAGTTAAATATATCACAGAAACATTGACATATAATTTAGTAGTAGTAATAATTATATTTTGAAGATGCTCTCATAAAATAATTACTTTTTGATTAAACAAGCGAAGAACGAAACATCACAAATTAGGAATAATAATAATAGGAAAGCATACATTTTTAATTCATTGAAACTCTTACTCACAATATTATGATTAGATTCAAACATATTTTTTCTGGAACAAGTGCTTTTCTATTACCTATGCAGAAAATAACATTTCGTTTGAATATCAAAGCAAAAGTGTGTCATTCCCTTTCGGTGATGAAAATCTTTGAAAGAATGTTTCCAAAAAGGACTAAAATTACTATAGAAGAAGTTATAGTTATAGTTTGGATTTTGGGAAAAACACTTGACCATGCAATAATGCAATAGAATTTGTCCATAAAATCATGAAAAACCTCGAAGATAAGGAAGTATGTGCAGCAATCTTTTTGGACATACATCATGCCTTCGATTAGTATGGCACGAAGGTTTATTGTGTAGCCTAAAAGAAAATCCACCAGATCAGAGATAAATTTAATTAAAGAATCGTATCTCTCTGAAAGATTCTTTCACGTTAAAATCAATAACACTCTAAATATATAAGGAGTATCACAAGGTAGTGTACTGGAATCAAAATTGTATTTAATATTTACGGCAGATGTGCCAGTAATTTTATTGTCGATACTCATATTGCAACATTTGCTGATGACACAAAAATCCCATAGATGAATACAATAATTTTCAAAATCATGTAAATCAACTGGAGCACTGGATGAACAAATGGATACTTAATCAAACCCATGAGCACCAAATTAACTCGGATCACATTTACCAAAGGACAAACTCCATGCCCACAAATATTAAACAACACACCAATACCCATGACACTGTTGACACTGAAAGCCAGACAAATGAACTGACGGTAGAAGATCTCAGCCAGCCATCGAAAATGAACTCCTCCTGTTGGTTCGAATACGGGGACCTACGGAATTGAGCTCTGGGGATGCGCAAAATCTTCAAAGACCAAGATCCTATAGACATTCCAAGCTAAGACGCTTTCCACAATGACTAATGACAATGACTCCTTGGTATGTGACAAACTTAATAACGACCTTCAATTACCCTGTGTAAAGGATGCTGTCAAAATACATGTAGATAGATACAGAGAACGAAACTTAGACCACACAAAACCCTTAGTAACCAACTCCTAATCCAACACGTAGATAGAAGACTGAAGAGACAGTGACCAGAAGATCTGAAGAAATAACCTTGGTAACCGGTAATGGACGGTATCCCAACTCCTGTCAATCGACTCTCAACCCATTTACTTATTACTCTGTAACTAAATAGATCATAAATTCGCAACCAAATTAAAGAAAAAATAAAGTATGTGCGAAAACCTGAAATAATTGTTTTCTTGAATTTAAATATATCTTATATTTCAGTTCTGTTTGAAAATTTGTACATGTGCCTATCTAGTATATGTAAATAATGTTCTAGTTGAAACACGTTCCATGTATTTTGACACCTACCTACATTATATTTAGAGATATGAAAAAAATGCAGAGACAAAAGTTGTAAATTTTGGTGGTTGTATCTTTTGCCGAAAATATAAAACAAAAGAGTATCGTAAAGTAGAGGCCAAGGCCAAGATAGAAAAAATAAAAAAATAAAAGTAGAGAAAGGGACACAACTTTTTTAAATGGAACACCCATAATTTTGCATATTTTGAAAGATCATTTTTAGCTGATTCCAAAAATATTTAATATGTTACATTTGCTCGGGTTCTTTTTATAAAACAGTATGCCTCTGTATAAAACAGTTCGCATAGAAGATAGGTTGCCATGATAAAAACTGACAAAAGATTTCTGGTAATTTCTGACAGTTTATCATCAAATTTTTATGCAAAATCCCAAATACTTCAAAATCGGTTATTTAGATGTGGAAAAACATAATTTTATTTGCAATTCATCAATTTTGACACTTACCTAGAGAATTTATTTATAGAAAAACAAAAGTTGTAGATTTTGATATGAAATATATGTCAGAAAGTAAACTGTCAGTAATTATCAGAAATATTTTGTCATTTTTTTTTCATGGCAACCTGCGGTATTGTTTTGCATAATATTTCTAGAGGATCGAGTAAATGACAACAATATCATATATTTTTGGAATCAGAGAAAACAGATCTTTCAAAATATGCAAAAATATGTAGGGTGTTCCATTTAAAAAAGCATTAATTGTGTCTGTTTTCCAACTTTTCTTTTTATTTTATTTTTGCAATTTTTCATATCTTTAAAAATAAAGGCTGTAGATAGTTGTCAAAATATATGAAACTATCCTAACATCTGTTTCTTTAAGGATACTAGCTAGCTAAATATTTCGACACTATAATTACTTGATAAAAGTACAAGCATGATATTTTTAATCCAAAATTGTACGCTATACCTAGTTTTTGGACTGGAACGTTATTTTCATCTTTTATAGAAATGCCCATGTTTACATTACAACTGTAGAGCTAACGTATAATTCGTCATGATGTATAGGAACATAATGGAGTTATTTTTATCTCCGCTTACACATCATTACATACAAAACAGCTCATGAAATATGCATTTATGTGTATACCGACGAATTATTTCCTCTAAAGTCCGTTTTATGTTTTTCAGATGTATATTTAACAGTTATAGCGGAAAAATGATGAGCATACATTACGTTTCATGCACATCAAATAGAGAGCATCTTGTAAAGATGTAACAATATAATATTGCATTTCGCTGTCTGCTTCGTTAAGTAGGTAATGCGTTGTCTAGAAGACGCAAAAATTAGCATTTTATTTTCACATTTTAGATTCCTGGCTGTGGGTAATGAATATTATACAATGCTCTGCCATTAAAGACGCCGTTTTACGTTTCAGCGAGGTTGATTTTTATTTACAATTTGTGTCAAAAACCAAGGTGTCACTTTCCTTTGTGTCAAATAAGACGTGCGAGGTATGGTAATAATAAAAAAATCAGTTAAACCACATAATTGAGACAAAACCATTTTACGCTTGTTATAAACATTTAATTTTCTATGGACGTCCAAATTTAAAAAATTCTGGTGTAGTCTTCCATAATAAAGATTAATGAAATATATTCCAAAAAATCCTTAATTTATATGAAAGTCTCATTTCTCTCATTTTCAAAGTTACTGTTAAAATACATCATATGACAAACTTTTTGTAGTTACTTTTTAAAAAAATAGCCATGCAAGTCATAATGTCTATCATTTCGTTTCAATTAGAAGCAATGCAAACATTCAATATTTTTATCCATATTTGCATCATTTTCATTGTTTACTGATTATATAATTCCCTATATCTGCGCATAATATCAAACAATACAAGATATTTAAATTCCAAAGCACAGAAAATCCAAGTCATGAGGAATTGAAAGATTACTGATAATGTTATCTCGTATGGAACTGACATGAGAGAACGTGGGTCATTGTGCGGTTTAACCGTTTACTTTATATGACCTTAAAACTAAACTCATATATAAGAAATAGTAACGCATTCACTAAATATTCAAAAACAATTTGTTTTTATTTAAATAACGCACCTAAACAAAATATTTACTATCGCCAATCCAAATCCACTTTCACGGTAATTATATAACGTTTTGAAAAAAATTATAATTTATCGCAGTATTTCTAATCAGGAATATTTGCCAAAAATGACTGCATATCATATATTAAAATTATTTGATATTGTGTCATACGTCCACATTCGATATAATATCCGAACAGAGCTCATTTATTAATCTCGTTACCTGTCAAATATTTAGCAATAGAAATGTCGTTCACGTTATCGATTTCTGATTATGTGGGCAGATGGGATCACTTTTACTTCCGCTCCTTGTATGTTTTTTGTAGGTTCAAGTACTACCAGTTCCAGGAAAGCCTTAATATTACGAATGGAAGCGATCTGTATGAAAGCTTCTTCATATATATTTCAAAACATGGAAAATGATCACAGTTGAACACACATTTTTGTGCTATTTAGTAATGGGCTATATCTTGTGCAGTTGTTGAAAAAAATTCAACGTGTATTGAAATTAAGACATTCTTCATTAAAACCAAGTAATTGTTCCGCAAGGTCATTTTAGTTTATTTTTATCGAAGGTTTAAACAATATTCTCTATAAATCAGAACAAAATATTAAGTTTTCTACTTTTTAGTGGACTTTTTCAAACTATGATAATTTCATATTTGGAACAAATATAATATGCACAGCAAGGATATTATATAATAACTTATTTCTTCAGCAGTACAAACCAATTATAGGAATAAAAATGTATATACAAAAAATTTAAAGAGACATGAATCTGTTCTACAAATAAAGACATTCATAAATAAATATTAGGTATTTTTTCTTTGGATCAACCCCACCAAAATGTAAAGAAAAAATACAGTATATAATACTGTTATTGACACTGCAAAGCAGTGAGAAACAAAATTAAATGAAAAAGTTATAATAGTGAACATCATAAATTTAGAAAATAATTTATAGATTGATAAAATCCCTAAAGGTAGAGTACAACGTTTTCAATGTAAAATTAAATATACAACACGTATGACAAATGAGATTTTTGAATAGTTTTAACACATAATATGTAGAGGAGGCTAACATTACATTGATATGTATTAATGTATTATAAAAGGTGGAAAAGGGACGACTGGAGGCTCTTGGGACTAAAAGGTTCAGTTGGTTTAAAATAGCAGGACAGTCGACGCTGTTGTGTAAAAGCGAATATAAAAATTTTATGGCATAAGAATGTGTCCTAACTTGCACTGAGTTGAAGTCAAATTTATTGAATAAGTGAAAGTATTCACAACATCTGATCGGATATCCCCATCAGTCAGGAAAATAAAACATTTTAGAAACTGGTTCGATGACTTGATATAGCAGTCATATAATATAGAGCTCAAAATAAGCAAACAGTGCTCTAGTTTTGAGCGAGTATAAATTGTTTGGGTTATAATTATCCTAGAAGTCTTGGCCCAGCAGATCAAATTCTAAAGTTTCATGCTTAAAGAAAGTAAATTTATTATCGAATTTGATTCATGTCTTTGGTTGAGTTGTTATGAGAAAAATACTGAGCTTCTTGTAGCTGAAAATTCAGCATTTGGTTACGCTACCGAGCTACCTTGTTTAATTTTATTTCTTGGTATAGACGCGTTCAAAAATTCCTAGATCTTCTATGAAGAAGTTTGCTGTTAATGTCATTAATAAAGAGGAGAATTAACAGTGGGCCCATATTGGATCAATGAGGGACCTCAGATGTTATGGAATGAGAAGAATTTAACAAAAAATTTAAATTATTATAAATATTTTTATACCTCTAGATTAAATAATGACAATAACAGAAGGAGGAAGAATGAAAAACTACTTTTTTTTGTTTTCCTCCAGCTCCGATATTACCCGAGATACGATTTTTTAAAAAGGTCGATTTGCTGAAAATCAGTACTTTTACAGAGGCCGTAGCACTTTTAACCGGAGCACTTTTTTACTTTATCGAATATGGTCCGTCCGACAGATTACAGCTTACAGTCGATCCGACGAACTTTTATTTTTGTTTTGTTTTTGTCCTAGGGTAGAAACGAAAACAGTTTCGGAATCCGGACGACTTCAGGACCACGAAGCCATTTTTCGGTTCCTCGCTAGGACTCCCCTTTCACTTTGACGTTTAAACGTCACCTTGACAGTTTTTTGGAAATTTAACGAAAATATATACTTTTCAACCGCAGACGGGGCCGTTCCTATTTCCCAACGTCGCTTTGACATTCTTTTGACAATCAATGAGTAAAATCTACTTTTCAACCGCAGCTGTACCCGAAAAATTTTGAAAAAACTAAGTACCCAAATACAGAGAGAGAGAGAGCAAAGAATGCCAAACTACAGTTGCATCCAAAAGTACCCACACTTCTCATGGACCAACGCAGCATTGTCTTCGATTTGTTAAATATTTAAAATTATTTTAATAGATTTGAAATTGATTGAAGTGCTGATGAAAGTAAATGCCCAGAAACTGATCGAAAGATCCTTGCCCTGCCTAATATACTTTCCGTAAAAAAAAAAAAACAAAACTTTCACTGAGAACCTATTGCCTATCAATGATTTTATTTTGCGTACTGTATTTGTAATACCAGTTTATAATTACTGGTATATTTGTTTTTCAGCGTAAGGATGTTACACCATTAACGGGTTAGAGGAGATAACTGTGATTAGTATTTATTACTTTTTAAATATATCATCCTCTATTTTGTTAATTTATTATTGTTCTTATAACTTGAGCTATATAAAAAATATCGCACACTGTAAATGCTGATATTAAGGAGTGTTACTTTAGTATTTGTTAGTTTTTTCTTCATACCAGTCGAGTTATCTCCCAGATCTAATTAATGTGTTATATTGAAAGGCCAACATAAATGTTTCTAAGGTAATGATAAGAGTTCTATGTATTTTAAATAAAACAGTAGAACTTTTTGCCTAGCGTTCACATAGCAAATAGTTACCCAAATGTTAGCTTAGTAAACAAAAAGTTGCATTTGGAGCAAG